>CM072522.1:62485662-62538162 GCA_036898135.1 Oncomelania hupensis | reverse complement strand
TATAGGAAATGCCCAGAAGTAGTCTGCAGCACCTCATCTCCATGCTTTGTATTCTTCGTTGTAGGTCTGCTGTGAGGGCCCATGTTTCGCAAGCGTACAGGAAGATGGAGATGACAAGGGAGTGAAGCAGCCTTACCTTGGAGTGTAGACTGATGGTTCTGTCTTCCCAAATGGGCTTCAACCTTGTCAGTGCAGCAGTTGTTTGTGCGATCCCTGGAGAGGACTTCCTGTTAAGACTCATTGTCTGATACTATTGCTCCTAAATATGTGAAGCTATGCACTGTGTTAACGGATTGGTCTTAGACTTTGCTGTCCATGTTGATTCCATTGGTGTTGTTGGTCATTATTTTGGTCTTCTTTGCACTTATTTCTATTCCATAGGCCATGGAGGTGGTGTCAAGCCTCTGTACCAGCTATTCAAGTTTTTGTTCCTCTCCAGCCAATCCATCAATGTCATCCGCAAAACGAAGTTTGGAGATTGCTCTACCCCCTATGCTGACTGTGCCTTCGTGATCTGCAAGGGCATCTGACATGATGTGCTCCAGAGAGATGTTGAGAGTGTTGAATAGGGTAGGCATCCTTGACGCACACCGATTGTTGTGCTGAACCAGTTCCCCACGGTGCTGTTATGGAGGACTGCACTGGTCGCCTTGTCAAACATGCTTTTGATGACTTCAACAATTTTAGTGCTGATGTTGTATACTCTCATGCCAGACTCGGTCAAACGCTTTCTTGAAGTCTACAAACACATGAAATAGATGTTGTTGGTACTGTAGTTATTTCTCAGAGGTTGAAAATCTGCTCGGTGGTACTCAATATAGTTATATTCGCAAACATCCAGTATGCAATAAAACTCCAAAGGAGATCTATAAGACACCAACTACCTCTCAATCACTGCCACGTACGCCAGCTCACAGGGTTTACTCGCTTACCCCTCTCTCTCCACCCCAGCACACAGCCCACCACAGGCGCCAGCAACCATTCACCAACATCCTCTTGTAGATCGTGTTAGCCCAAAGTACACAGAGTCTTCAATTTGGGACCATTATATCCTATGATACCCCAAAACGAGCACGGGGGTTCAAAGATTTACGGCGCACGGGGTCAAAGGATCGGGTACTTAAATGCGGCTAGAGGTCATCACCAAAGGTGAGATAAATCATTTGACTCGTAGCGATACGTCTCCTCTTCCTCCTCCTACTACTACTATTACTACTACTACTACTACTACTACTACTACTACTACTACTACTACTACTACTACTACTAGTGTTCCTGCTACTACCACTGCTACTGCTGCGTTGGCCTGGCACACCGATAAACCCAGGTTCGAATCCCGTGGTGGGTAAGATAAAAAGTGGCCATTTTCACTGGCCATCTTCGCAGTGTGTTTGCTCTGATGGTTCAGTGTGGATGTAGTTAGTCTTAGCAGTGTGTTTGCTCTGTGGCTCAGTGTGGATGTAGTTAGTCTTAGCAGTGTGTTTGTACTGTGGTTCAGTGTGGATGTAGTTAGTCTTAGCAGTGTGTTTGCTGTGTGGTTCAGTGTGGATGTAGTCTTAGCAGTGTGTTTGTACTGTGGTTCAGTGTGGATGTAGTTAGTCTTAGCAGTGTGTTTGCTGTGTGGTTCAGTGTGGATGTAGTTAGTCTTAGCAGTGTGTTTGCTCTGATGGTTCAATGTGGATGTAGTTAGTCTTAGCAGTGTGTTTGCTGTGTGGTTCAGTGTGGATGTAGTAAGTCTTAGCAGTGTGTTTGCTCTGGTGGTTCAGTGTGGATGTAGTTAGTCTTAGCAGTGTGTTTGCTGTGTGGTTCAGTGTGGATGTAGTAAGTCTTAGCAGTGTGTTTGCTCTGTGGCTCAGTGTGGATGTAGTTAGTCTTAGCAGTGTGTTTGCTGTGTGGTTCAGTGTGGATGTAGTAAGTCTTAGTAGTGTGTTTGCTGTGTGGTTCAGTGTGGATGTAGTTAGTCTTAGCAGTGTGTTTGCTGTGTGGTTCAGTGTGGATGTAGTTAGTCTTAGCAGTGTGTTTGCTGTGTGGTTCAGTGTGGATGTAGTTAGTCTTAGCAGTGTGTTTGCTGTGTGGTTCAGTGTGGATGTAGTTAGTCTTAGCAGTGTGTTTGCTGTGTGGATCAGTGTGGATGTAGTTAGTCTTAGCAGTGTGATTGCTCTGTGGTTCAGTGTGGATGTAGTTAGTCTTAGCAGTGTGTTTGCTCTGTGGCTCAGTGTGGATGTAGTTAGTCTTAGCAGTGTGATTGCTGTGTGGTTCAGTGTGGATGTAGTAAGTCTTAGTAGTGTGATTGCTGTGTGGTTCAGTGTGGATGTAGTTAGTCTTAGCAGTGTGATTGCTGTGTGGTTCAGTGTGGATGTAGTAAGTCTTAGCAGTGTGTTTGTACTGTGGTTCAGTGTGGATGTAGTTAGTCTTAGCAGTGTGTTTGCTGTGTGGTTCAGTGTGGATGTAGTTAGTCTTAGCAGTGTGTTTGCTGTGTGGTTCAGTGTGGATGTAGTAAGTCTTAGTAGTGTGTTTGCTGTGTGGTTCAGTGTGGATGTAGTAAGTCTTAGCAGTGTGTTTGTTCTGTGGTTCAGTGTGGATGTAGTTAGTCTTAGCAGTGTGTTTGCTGTGTGGTTCAGTGTGGATGTAGTTAGTCTTAGCAGTGTGTTTGCTGTGTGGTTCAGTGTGGATGTAGTTAGTCTTAGCAGTGTGCTGTGTGGTTCAGTGTGGATGTAGTTAGTCTTAGCAGTGTGTTTGCTCTGATGGTTCAGTGTGGATGTAGTTAGTCTTAGCAGTGTGTTTGCTCTGGTGGTTCAGTGTGGATGTAGTTAGTCTTAGCAGTGTGTTTGCTCTGGTGGTTCAGTGTGGATGTAGTTAGTCTTAGCAGTGTGTTTGTTCTGTGGTTCAGTGTGGTTGTAGTTCCCTGCGATAGTTATCCCCGTCTGCCAGATAGCCAATGTTGGGTGCTGACGTTACCCTTCTATGTTCATTCTTAACTGCTGTTACTGCTAATTCTACTACTCCTACTCCTGAGTCAGGCTCAAAGCGCGGCGATCAAACATGTGGTGTAAAGGCAGGGAGATCGCTATTAGAAGACAGGAAAGGAAATGAACTTTTATATTTTTTGCCAACTTTAGATCGACTGCATTGAAGGGAGGGAGACAATGGGAGTACCTGCGGTGTCCTGTTACCTAAGCCATGCATGTGAGCCTCCAGCAGTGACAGGACCACGGACATAGGAAACTGTTACCTGAGCCATGCATGTGAGCCTCCAGCAGTGACAGGACCACGGACATAGGGAACTGGCGACTAAACCCACTGCGCCATCAGGGTACTCATGGACACAAAGGCCTTACAAAGCGGTAGTTATTGTCCCTATGTATCATAGACAGAGAAACGGATCTGCCGCTCCAACGGTTTATTCTCAAAGCGTCTAAGAACGAAAATGTTATCTTCTATTAGATCGAAAATATATAGGCCTATAATAATAGGAGAACGTTCTGCATATAAATACATAGCTCTATAGCAATGTCTTCCCCATTACAAAAATGTATTTTTTAAAAAAAAATTCTAGATGTAATATTTTAGGTTCGTTTTTGCGCGATTTGAGAACCGTATCATATCTACTGCTTTGCTAGCGTGGATCCACTGTCAACGTGTATAATGCCTGTATATGATTGACCTATTGTACACTGTTTGCCTCGTTTGCTTTCAAGGATCCACTTTCTGCTTGTAATGTCCCTGTACCCTGGGAGTACACTCCCCTTCCCAGCCTCTCTTCAACCAAAATCATCAAAGCGGCAGACAGAGGACCAGGGGAAGATAATCAAAGCAACACTAGAATGTACATGTATATGGGGTAGTCTCCTCTTACAGTGCTTGGTTTTCATTAAGGATTCTATTACTATCCTGCAATTCTCTCGTCTCTTCCCGTCAAACTTCGCCTACTTCCGTCAACTCTAAGCTCATCCTGCCAAGTTTCGGTTAATTTCGTAAACTTTCGGTTATTTCCGACAACCTCCACGCAAACGTCTACGCAACTCCGCTCTTCCGATCAAATAAACTGAGGATATACTTTTAACATCTATCGTTTCCTTAATGCTACCGAATTATATTTTATATATTTTTAGATTTTATGCTACGGATCTCGTATAGCGCGCCTTTCAAGGCGCTGGTGGAAGCAGGCTCCCATAACCCAAGCAGCTTGTGGACCGAATGGACCTCCTCACACCCATCAACAAGGAACGACATCTTTTTCTCACGGAAGAAAGCGTACTAATAAAATAAACGAATACTAGTGATATATCAATCAACCGCCAACATTAGGAATATGTTAATCAATTGAGCAATCAATCGCATCCATCAACAACCCATCCAATCATCATTCACCTTAATTGCGTCCACATTCGGCAAATGTGTGCCCAACTCCGGTAACAAATTTCCGTCAACTTTCGGCAATTTCCGTCAAAACTCTGGTAAACTTCTGCAAACATTCGGCAATTTTCCTAGTCGATACATCGGTAGTTTTGGTCAATTATTGGAAACTGTCGGAGGGGTTATAAATTAGGGCAATCATCGGTAAATTACCGTAGAACCAGTAACTACCTTGTACCACAAGGCTGGCCTGGCTTGGTTGCTTATTGATAGAATAATCAATGGCAGTCCATTTTTCTGGATTTTGTCCGTCACCTTCAGGTATTCCGGCACCCTCTCTACCTCCCCCCCCCCTCCCCTCGTTCCAAAATGCATTTACAGACATTGTAATCAATACCACTAACAATCCCATCAAATAATCAATTGTGATTCTCTTTCTATTTCTCTGTCTGTCTGACTGTCTGTCTATCTCTCAAACTCACAGTCTGTGTCTGTCTGTCTCTCTCTCTCTCCCCATTTCTGTTTCGCTGTATCTGTCTATGTCTCTCTTTCTCACTCTGTCTCTCTCTCTCTGTCTCTCTTCCTCTCTCTGTCACACACACGAACACATACACCTATACATTCTTCTCTCTCTCTCACTCACACACACACACACAAACACACACACACACAACTGTATCTTCGCCCTCTTTCTATTTTCTCTTCGTAGAATTCATTGGAATGAAGTTTGTAATAAGTTAGCCAAAGAGGGAGCACGAAGATTATTAGATTCCATTTCTGTCAACAATTTGAGTATGTGTTGTCCTGAAATGTATTCCTTATTAGAAAAAGTAGTATGTCAAGATACTAGCATTAAAAGGTTCCAATACCGAACTGTTCACGACAGTTGTCAAAATTACTATACAAGTTAAGAATGAACTCATGGAATACTAAATATTCAGCAGATATTCAGTGTATGTGTTGCAAAAATATATCCTATCCTATACTATCCTGTCCCGTAACCCGAAGGTCGTAGGGGCACCACAGATGATCGTTTAAACAACATACTCCATCTTTCTCTGTCCTCAGCAGCCCTGATGGCTTCGCTCAGTGTCAAACCAGTCCATTCTCGAATGTTGTCCTCCCACCTCTTTTTCGGTCTCCCTCTTCTTCTACCTCCTTGCACTGTGCCTTGCAGAATATTCTTTGAAAGGCCTGATGATCTGGTGACGTGGCCATACCATCATATCAGTTTACCAAATTTTATTTGAATGTCCAGTTTTAAGTGAATTGTATGAAAACCGAGGACATCATTTGACAGAATATGGACATTCTTTAGATGATGTATTACATCATTCACAGGTAACAGCAGTTGTGACAATTATTGCAATGACTACTATTGGTAGACTTTTATAGTTTGGTGTTAAATCCCTCTTCACCTTTCATTCAACTGTGTTGTAAGCTTTCTTAATTGTGATTTGTTTGATATTGTTGTTGTTATTAATTAATGTCTAATATCACCTGAATGTGTGAATAGACAATAAATGAAATATTGATTGATATATATCTTTTCTCTTCTCTCTCTCATTTTCTGTCACACACACACGCACGCACATACACACATCAAACACACATTATACTCTCTCTCTCTCTCTCTCTCTCTCTCTCTCTCTCTCTCCTGACCTTCATCACCCCCTCAAACCCCGCTCCTTGCCCACCCCTAGATCAGTGCTAGACCAATCCAGCATTGTTCATTCACAACCACAGCGCAGCTGAGACTAACCCAGACGTCACCTGGACTCTCCACTTGACTCTGCAGCTGGTTACAGACTATGAGGTTTAGTATCAATCCTGATTTTATGGATCCGTTGCAGTTTGCCTATAGGAAAAACAGAGGGGTTGATGATGCTATTTTGCATGTTTTAAATAGTGTTTATTCTCACCTGGATAAGACTGGTACCAGTATACGTATTATGTTTTATGATTTTTCCAGTGCTTTTAATACTATACAACCTCATATACTTGTTGATAAACTGACGTCCATGAAGGTTTTCCCGTCCACCATCCTCTGGATTCTGGACTATCTCACATGTCGTCCACAGTTTGTAAGATTAACCTCGGGTCTTACCTCCAACTCGATTTTAACAAATACTGGAGCTCCTCAGGGCACTGTTTTGTCACCGTTTCTCTTTTCTGTGTACACCTCTGACTGTAGATCTACGCATGACGACTGTATCGTGGACATGTATGCTGACGACATTGCACAGACTGGGCAGATTACAGGTGACGATGACGCAAACTACAGACAGGAAATCAACGACCTGGTCGACTGGTGCGACATTAACTTTTTGGAATTAAATAAGGACAAAACTAGAGAGTTGATAATTGATTTTAGGAAAAGTATTTATGAACCTGATTCTGTTATTATTAAGGGAAAAGTAGTAGAACGTGTGGAATATTTTAAGTATTTAGGCGTAGTCTTAGATAATTCTCTCTCTTGGAGACAAAACACTGAAAGTATTGTTAAGAAAATCAACACACGCCTGTATTGTTTGAGAAAATTGAAATCTTTCAATGTCTGCCAGCAACTCTTACAGATGTTTTATTCCTCTATGATCTGCAGTGTCTTGACCTTCGGCATCAGCTGTTGGGGAGGAAGTATTATGAAACAAGACAGGGACAGGTTGGATAAAACGATTAGGAAGGCTGGTGGGGTGGTGGGTGCAGAACAGGATGATGTGGACACACTCTGCAACCGATGCACGGCAAATAAACTGAAGCCCATCCTTGATGACGCGACACATCCGCTTAGGCAGGAATATGACAGTAGGCAAATAGAGCGCAGTGGTAGATATAGGGTGCCGAGGGCTAGGACATGCAGATACGCAAACTCTTTTTTACCCAGATCTGTTTTAATGGCTAACCAGAATAAGAGAAGATGAGAATGATAGTGAGAATGTATGTTGAAATGGATTTGGCAATGCGTATTATTTATGTTTTTATGTGTAGTGTTTTTAAGCTGTTTTTGCTAATGTGTATTAATAATTATAGGTGGACATGTCGAATCAATTTCCTTTTTTTGGATTAATAAAGATTTATTGTATTGTATTGTATTGTATTGTATGTCCCTCTAGGGGGACCTTCTTTGACCACGCCCCCTCGACATCACCTTCTACCATTCACAGTGAGCGTTGCCCCATTGAAAACAGCTTACAACACATATCCTTTTAACATTTACAGTGAGTGTTGGCCGTTGCCCCCATATACATACATATAACCTTATCTATCTATCTATCTATCTATCTATCTATCTATCTATCTATCTATCTATCTATCTATCTATCTATCTATCTATCTATCTATCTATCTATCTATCTATCTATCTATCTATCTATCTGTATAAATGTGTGTGTGTTTGTGTGTGTGTGTGTCTGTGTGTGTGTCTGAGAGAGAGAGAGTGAGAGCGTACGTATGTGTGTGTACATATGTGGCTGTTTAAATGCGTGCATCTGAATGTGTGTGTGTGAGAGAGAGAGAGAGAAAGAGAGAGAGAGAGAGAGCGTGCATCTGAATGTGTGTTTATGGTCTTGATCATCCTGGTGAATAAGACGTTATTTGTCCTTCCTGTTATTATTGTTATTGGTTGTAGTGGTATTGTTGTTGTTGTTGTTGCCATTGTTGCCATATGTTGATTGTTGTTTGTCTGTTGGTGCTGCTGTTGTATTGTTTTTCGGTGGTTCCATTGTTATTATTATTATTTTTATATTACTCTTATGATTACGATTGTTGTTGATGTTATGATGATTATTTTGTATTGTTGCTTTTGTTATTGTTGTTGTAGTTGTTATTATTATCATTACTATTATTATGATGATGATGATTATTATTATTATTATTATTATTATTATTATTATTATTATTATTATTATTATTATTATTATTATTATTATTATTGTTATTATTATTATTATGATGATCTTGGATGGATCTAAGGCATGGAAGAATGGGTGAGTGTTAGTAGTTTTGTGTATACATGTATTATGGAATAATTATCTGTGTGTTTAATGTGTACACATGGGTATGTGACTGGATATCTGTTTATGCATGTGTGCTAGTGTTCATAGATTTGTATTTTGGTATGGAAGTTGTGTTTGATAGTATATCAAATGTACTAATATTGTATGTCTATGTTTTTAATAGTTTTGATGTTGTTATCTCCTTCCTTCTTGCACTGCTAAACAAATATCCATGCCTTGTGTTTGGACAATAAAGAATCTTGACTCTTGAATCTTTAATCTTGAATCTATTTTATTTATTTTCTCACTTTTATATCGCGCTTTTCCAGCTCAAGATCCGTTCAAGGCGCTGATCAATACAAGATCTAACTCAAGCCGCCCGAGGCGCCCACCTGCAACTTTTGAGCGCAAAGTCTGACGCCAAGACCACTAAGCACAATCATGGGCCACCGGGGATGGGGAGAAGGGCCCTAGTGCGTGCTGGATATATTTGTGTAACCGGCACTGAGACGTCTAGGACATGAGCGTCAGGATCTTTGAAGCCCGTGAGATGGAATGCGTGCGCGCACAGATTGGACCTCGGTTTATACTCTCGTCCCAAGAAATATGGACGCAATGAGGAATTTTAAAAAATATATTTAAGAAATCTACGTTAATAAAACAATAATGAAACAACCGACGAACCAAATAAATAAATAAATAGATAGATAAATGAATTAATAAATAAATAAATTAAGGAATGAATACAAAGTATAACAGTCTGATACACAAGTCGTTAGCAGAATCACTACACCTGACAGGTAAGCTGACCCACCGCACAGTGGAGCGATCTTAACCCATATACGCCTAGAGGGTAGAAAAGGGAACACTACAAAGGCTACATGAATGTATGCCTATTTTTATATACACTTAAGCACAACCCTAAAGTTTGGGGTCTACAGTTACAGGGAGACCACTGCGTCAAGGTAAGATGCATTACTTCCCCTGCATTGTGTTTTTTGCGCCGCCATTTTGAATGAGACTGCAGCGTTTTTTGCTCATCATGGCAAGTCAGAAAAGGTGAGACAATATTTTATTAATGGTCAACATTTTTTATAACAATATATAAGCAAAATTGTAGATATATAACATATCTAGAAACGGTTTTGTCTGTTTTGAATTGTTTTCATTTGGGTATGTTGTAGGGCAGGTTAAACCGCTGTACCGAAAAGTACCCTCTAGGCACGAGAGGGGACAGGTTTTTGCGTTACTGAAGTCTTAGTTATTTTTGTGATTTACGATTTTTTTGCAGGTCGTATAATGTCAATGAGGTGCTGGATATTCTTGAAGAAGATGGAATGTTCCAAAGAGCTGATGTTTTCATTGAACCACCACCTGTATATGCACTCACTGACGAAGACAGCGGCGACGAAGAGGGAGAAGGCCCCAGCATTCAGAACCTAAATGGAAGGCAGCTGTCGTCAGGAGCCACTGCAACCGTGTTTTACCCAGACGGCAAAAGCACTTTTGGAGAACCCGATGATGAATCCGAGTCAAATGATGTAAGTAGCTATTTGTTTTCTGTCAGTTTGAAACAGTATCGTTGGTGTTTGAAGACTATGTTATGCAAAGACGTGTATTTACTACGCCACACAATAGGCCCCTACTTATATGCTGGCATGTTATCTCTCTCTCTCTCTCTCTCTCTCTCTCTCTCTCTCTCTCTCTCTCTCTCTCTCTCTCTCTCTGTATAATTTTTGTTCATTGTAACTATGTTTTTTGCAGGAATCTGGGACGTCTGATGAAAGCACCTCCTTTGATGAAAGTAGCAGAAAACCTCGACAGCGAACCCGTGATGCATCCTCAACCATGCCAGCAAGGAAACAACGAAAGAGGTCACTGCCTCCACACAGACCTGAGAAACGATCCTGGAAAAAGGTGGACTTGAATGATCGCCAAAAAAGCCAGTTCACTTGGTCATCCGCCAAAGCTGATGCCTCTCGTTTGCCTACTGATCCTGTGAATCTGTTTGAACTGTTTTTTGATGACGAAGTAATTGACCTTATCACAGAACAAACAAAGGGCTATGCAGCATTCAAGGGAAACCACTCGTTCAACGTCTCTTGTGATGACATAAGAACCTTCATAGGGATTCTACTCGTTTCTGGATACAGTACAGTGCCAAGAAAACGAATGTACTGGTCGAAGGACCCCGACATCTGCAATGAAGCTATTTCTGCACCCATGTCCAGAGATCGATTTGAGGAAATCATGCGCTATTTCCATGTCAGCGACAACAGTGACCTGGATGCCACTGATAAAATGGCGAAAGTCAGACCTCTGCTCACAATGATCAATGAACGATGTCTGCGATACTTCCTGAAGCAGCAAGACTTGAGCATTGACGAGAGCATGATCCCGTACTATGGAAGGCATGGAGCAAAGCAGTTTATTCGAGGCAAACCAATACGGTTTGGGTTCAAGATGTGGGTTTTGGCCACACCGCTGGGCTACGTGGTTCAATTTGAACCGTACCAAGGAGCTCAAGGAAAACAAGCTGCTGCTCAGTGTCCTGGAGTTGGAATGGGAGGGTCAGTTGTGATTGATTTGGTGTCTGAGCTCCAGGAGGGTGACGCCTTTCACCTGACATTTGACAATCTGTTTACCTCTCTGAAGTTAGTGGATTATATGTCATCCAAAGGAATTGCATGCACTGGTACCATCAGATCCAACAGGGTGGAGGATTGTCCTCTTATGGACGTCAAAAGCATGCAGAAAACCAAAAGGGGAACTTACGACTACTATACAGACACAGCCAATAACCTCCTTGTGGTGCGTTGGAACGACAACAGCATTGTTAACGTCGTTTCCAACAAAGTGGGCGTTCATCCCACTCGAACAGCCAACCGATGGTCTCGGCAAGACAAAAAAAAGAATTGACATCCCACAGCCAGCTTTGATCAATCACTACAACAAAACAATGGGAGGAGTTGACAGATCTGACCAGAACATTGACAAATATCGCACTGGAATCCGCTCCAAGAAATGGTACTGGTCAATCTTGGCGTACTGCATTGATCTGTCGGTACAGCAGGCCTGGCACTTGTATCGAGCCACGCCCACTGGCATGCAGCAGCCCATGGATCTTCTGGCTATCCGACGGCAAATAGCCACTGTCTACTTGGCAAGAGCCGCCCAGCCAGGTCGAATTGGATGCCCCCTTGGCCGATGCAGAAGCTTGGACAGGAGAGTACCCAAAGCCCTACGCCTGGACGGAAAAGGGTATCTGATCGAGAGGGTCGCGAGCAGGGGAAGATGTGCAGCCTGTCAAGGCAAAGCTCCACAGAAATGCATCAAATGCAACGTGCGACTCCACACCAAGTGCTTTGCCACATTTCACACCCAAGATGCTGTGTGAATGAATCATAAAAACTGAATTGACAGTAAACAGTACTTTGAAACCAGCCAGTCACAGAAATGCAGAACTTTCAAGATGACAATATGACTTTTTAACTTAGTTTGTTTGTTGTTTCTAAGTTGTTTGCCTTCATTTCATCATTGTTGTTTAAAAATTGCCTTAAAAAGTCTTTGGGGCACTATTGTTTTAGTTAGTTTTAAACAAATTGTTTTTCGGAAAAACCTGTACCCTCTCGCGCCTAGCGGGTACAAAAGGGAACACCAAGACTTGTTCATCTAAATCAATAAATTTTAAGTTTTCATTCAAATAACAACTTTTCTCGTGTTTTTCTATGTATTTCACACACACTTACCATATTTTGGGCGAAAAAAAAAATTCAGGCATATATGGGTTAAGTCTTCGGCTGATGTCATCATCGAAGTATGCAAGCAGTCAAAGTCGTATACGGGTTCCTCTAGCCCACTATAGCTGTCAAGACCGCGGCCTTCTAAAAGTTAAGTTATACGCCAGAGAAAACATGAGCACGCCGGACGACAGCAGCCCAGAAACCCTATTTCGTTCTCGCTGGAGAAACTCACGGAAAACGTCTCCAATAGTCTTCGTTGATGTTCGATTAATTCCGGTTCTTTCCGGCACTAAAACGCGTGACGTGTTATGATGACGCTTATTGAAAGAGGTTGTAGCAACTATAATGACATTGTTTGATGGGATGGAGCAGGGTGAGATGGAGAACGGTGGCAGGAGGGGAGGGCAGGGGAGGGTGGTAGTAAAGGAGAGGGGGGGGGGGGGGGGGACAGAACGCCATATTAATAAAACAGCGCTCAAAACATAGGAGAATACATTACAACTCACTTATAAACGCATCACGAAAGAACAAACTAACGAAAGGCGTAGGCCTATTGAGATGAATAGTGAATAACTGATGACAGACTGGCAAACAAGCTTTACAACTTGTAATGAAATCTTATCATATCCTATGCCCTTAACTCGAAGGTCGTTGGGGCACCACAGATGATCGTTTAGGTTAAGTCAGCGTATTCTATCTTTCTCTGTCCCCAGCAACCCTCATGGCTTCGTTCAGTGTCAAACCAGTCCATTCTCGAATGTTGTCTTCCCACCTCTTTTTATGTCTCCCTCTCCTTCCGCTTCCTTGCACCGTGCCTTGCAAGATGGTCTTTGCAAGGCCTGATGCTCTGGTGACGTGGCCATACCATCAGAGTTTCCGTTTCTACACTCGCCTGTCATCATGATGCCCAATGGCTTGTGTGATGGTCTGTCGGACTTCGTCGTTGGTGATGTGCTGAGTATAGGAAATGCCCAGAAATCTTCTGTAGCACCCCATCTCCATGCTTTGTATTCTTTGTTGTAGATCTGCTCTCAGGGTCTATGTTTCGGAAGCATATAGGAAGATGGAGAGGACAAGGGAGCACTGATGGTCCTGTCTTACCAAATGGGCTTCAACCTTGCCATGTAAGCAGTTGTTTGTGCGATCCTGGAGAGGACTTCTGGTCGGGACCCATTGTTTGATACAATGGCTCCTAAATGTTAGAAGCTTTGCACTGTGTTGATGGATTGGCCTTGGACTTTGATGTCCGTGTTGATGCCATTGGTGTTGGTCATCATTTTGGGTTCTGACTGAGTATCAAGCCTCTGTACCAGTTGTTCCAGTTCTTGTTCCTCTCCAGCCAACTCATGAATGTCATCCGCAAAACGGAGGTTAGAGTTTGACATGATGCGCTCTAGGAAGATGTTGAAGAGTGTTGGAGAGAGTAGGCATCCCTGACGCACACCGATTGTTGTTCTGAACCAGTTTCCGATGTCGCAGTTGTGGAGGACTGCACTGGCAGCCTTGTCATATAGGCTTTTGATGACTTCAATAATTTTTGAGCTGATGTTGAACACTCTCATGGTTGCCCACAAAGCTGCATGCCAGACTCGGTCAAACGCTTTCTTGAAGTCTACGAGCACATAATATAGATGTTGTTGGTGCTGTAGGTATTTCTCACAGATTATTCTGAGGTTGAAAATCTGTTCTGTGGTACTTCGTCCTACCCTGAATCCTGCTTGTTCTTCAGATATGATTTGTTCAGCTTGGAGTGTCAACCTGTTGAGTATTATTTTCAGGAGGATTTTGCTGGGATGGCTGATGAGGCTGATGGTGCGGTAATTTCACACTCCTGAAGGTTACCCTTTTAGGGAAGAGTGGTGACAAAACGACTGGGTCCATGGTTTAGGCCACTCCCCACTCTGCCTCTCTCGGCCACCACCTTAAGGACACAGCCCAACGCCAGCTGTTATTTTATATTTATAAGAGGAACATACAAATATTTCCCATGCAAGGCGGTGAAGCTTGTTGATAGCAAACCGGGTTGCCGGCTACCAGCGCCACCACACTCTTCTACAAGTCGCTGCCACCGACTTGCATAAAATGCCTGCCGACAATGTGGTCCTGCTCACCACAAGAAGCAGAAGACGAATGGTCCGCCAGGGAGAACAAATGTCGTGTCGCCTTTGTAACGCGCGAGTTGTGCGTTAAATTAAATATTTATATATGTAACTACAAATAATCTAATGAAATGAGTGTGTGCGTGTGGCTGTCTGACGTTCAGTCTAAGGATACATGCTCTATCTCTGTTTACTCTCTGTTTTCATCCACCACCACACACGTGTTTACAAACAAGGACAAAGACTACAAAGTTATCTCTCTTTGCCTTTCTGTTTCACTATTTCCTCACTCATGCATATATAACAACATTAAATCATACAATTCTTATCATCATATAACAAGTTCACACAGATATTCAATTGGTGGCTTAAAGGCTAATACACCGATCACAGCAATTATTCAGTCAGTGGCTAACACGGAGGTCATTGTCTATTTCTTTATACGTCACTTGCCTCTACACATTGTTCTGACGTTGTCACAGTCGATAATGACACACTGACGACTTGTAGGAGATTCCTGATCTCTCACTATTAAGTATTAATGATGTTACTCACTGTCTACGCAGACAATCACTAGACGTAGTATACACAGCCGACGCTAGGAACACAGTAGGTGATCCCGTAGCTCAGGTCTGGAGACTTTCTTCGCCCATCGTTGCTGCACGTCTGCACCAGTGCTGGTTGGTCGAAGGAGAGATGATGGCGTTGATGGTGACCACATCCTGTCTTGTAGAAGGACGTCACAAGGTCAGCTCCATCAGCCACATACCAAGAAGTTTTCACTCCGAACCGGCCGCTGTATACAATCGTAAATTTGTGCTCTTATGCTTAAAGAATCTATATGCGTCTCCGACACATTGTTACATTTCACAGTGCTTGAAGATCATTATTACATTCAAAGAATATCTTCTCTATGCCTCCACACTGATACAGTCACTATTGTAACAATTCTTATGACAATACCTATAGCCACTTCAACACCGAACACACATTGTGTAGCCTATAACACAATGGGCTATGAGCCAAACTTTATAAATTGTGACGGTGGGTCTATTGCTGCTGGGTTCTGCACAATGGAATGCTATTACCCACTCGTCTTTCGTCGATGGGGATCGCTAGTAAATCTCCTGTTTAACCAGCGTACTCCATCTTTCTCTGTCCTCAGCAACCCTGATGGCTTCGCTCAGTGTCAAGCCAGTCCATTCTCGAATATTGTCCTGACACCTCTTTTTTGGTCTCCCTATTCTTTTACCTCCTTGCAGGATGGTCTTTGCAAGGCCTGATGATCTGGTGACGTGGCCATACCATCGGAGATTCCGTTTCTTCACCACTGTGAGCAGGTCATCGTGTTGTCCAATGGCTTGTGTGATGGTCTGTCGGACTTCGCCGTTAGTGATGTGCTGGGTATAGGAAATGTCCAAAAGTCTTTTGTATGTAGCACTTCATCTCCATCCAATGTGAAACCTTGTCCATACAATATCTGAATCTGAATTTGTATGTTCCTCCTTCACACATTCTGTCTTGTTTGTCTGCCCCGACACACACACACTCTCTCTCCCTCTCTGTCTGTCCTTCTGTCTCTCTCTTTTCCTCTGTCATGATCTGTCTGTCTCTCTCTTTCTCTCTCTCTGTATCTTTCTCTCCTTCTCCCTCTTTTGCCTTCTCTATGTCTCTCTTTATCTTTGTCTTACCTCCCACCATGTCTTTCCCTCTCTTTTCTTTCTCTGTCTGTCTTTCTGCCTGTCTGTCTGTCTGTCTGTCTGCCTCTCTCTCTCAGATAAAAGTAGCCACTGTTCAACTAACTTCACACAACTATTGCTCTGGTGGTTCAGTGTTAATTGAGGACCCCACCTACGTAGCTCAGTGATACACTGTTCTCCTGGATCACCGATGACCCTATCCCTTCGTGGGCAGAGAATAAAGTAGCCACTGTCCAACTAACTTCACACAACTATTGCTCTGGTGGTTCAGTGTTAATTGAGGACACCACCTACGTAGCTTAGTGGTGCAGCATTCTCCTGGCTCACCCTTGACGGGCAAAGAATAAAGTAGCCACTGTCCAACTCATTCCACATAATTATTGCTCTGGTGGTTCAGTGTTAATTCAGGTTACCTCCTATGTTCTCTTCGATGGTTATTCCCCTTTGCTACATCGCCCATGGTGGATGCAGACGTGAAGACTTAGTGTTTAGTCATTCATTAGAGGGGTCAAAACACATCATATTTTTGGACAAATTGTATTACGAGGAAGATAAAACTACGACAGCTGAACTGAACAAACGCCTCAAGGCCAACAAGGGACCCCAAATGTTCAGCTTAGTGTAGAAAGAAAGAGGAATGGGGGAGAAAAATTCGAGTGACGACAAGAAGAACAAGAAGAAGAAGAAGAAAATGAAAATGATGATGATGATGATGATGATGATGATGATGATGATGATGATGATGATGATGATGATGATGATGATGGTGGTGGTGGTGGTAGTGGTGGTGGTGATGATGATGATGATGAACAAATACTGCCATCTAGGGAAGCCACTCTAATGGCCGCAATTAAAGGGGGGTAACAAGCTCGCCTGAAGCCCGAATAACGTCCCTTTGAGACAAAGAGCTATAATGAGATCACGCCAATTCTATTTTGTGGTCGAAGTTACACCACGTTGCCTTCTCGTTTGGGATTAGGGATGGGGCCGTGCGTAAATTCCAACAGTCCTATATTCCCACCAAACTTGCAATTTGTTCCCAAAGTTCCAAGCTGGTCCAAATAGGTAGGTACAAATATAGCAAATGAATATGATGTGTCCACATGTTTAAATATTTTACAACGCTGATTTATCATTTTGGGATTTAGAGGACGGGGTCAGGAGTATGTTTCTGCAGCTCTAATGCTCCACGAAACTAGCTGCATGTTCCTACTTGTTCAAACAGCTCAATGGTTTCCCAAAGGTTCGCAATCCTTCCAATCTGTGCTCCCAAACCATGAGGGGAAATCTTTGTACACGCACTGCATTACAGTACCAACTTAAAGTACACGCACAGCATTACAGTACCAACTTAAAGTACACGCACAGCATTACAGTACCAACTTAAATTAAAGTACACGCACAGCATTACAGTACCAATTTAAAGAAGTTTGGTTTTTCTAACAGAGTGTAAACTTTTTGGAATAATTTACAAGTTTCATGGAAAACAAATCACCTCACAAACATATTTTTTAACACCAGTTGGGTGAATTACAAAAAGTGAATGGATTTTCTATACCTACGATGAATGATTTGCATCAACATGTGCATGCACGATAGACCCCTACAGTAATTATACGGATCAGAGAAAGCACATTGGCTGTGAATCAAATGGTTACCCCCACCCCCCCACCCCCTGACATTACTGACAGCTATAATGGCTAATAAAAACAACATTTTAAAAATGCATGGGGTGGATGTGTTAGTATGGGGGTGTGCGGGTGCGAGGTTAGAGGTGAAAGTGGAAATGGTAAGAACAATGGAGTCAAGGGATGAATGGGGACGAGAGAGAGAGAGAGACTGAAACAAAGAAACACAGAAAGAGGCAGATACAGAGAGAGAGACAGACAGACAGAGAGAGAGAGATAGAGACAGGGAGAAATAGAAAGCGAGAGAGAGAGTGTGAGAGAGAAACACAGAGAGAGAGACAGGGAGAGTTAGAAAAAGATGGATATAGAGGGAAAGAAAGAGTACGAGAGAGTGAAAGAGAAAGAGAAAGAGAGAATAAGTGAGAAAGAAAGAGATAGGAAGATAAGGGGGAGAGAAAACTAAAGAAAGACAGAGAAAGAGAAAGAGACAGAGTTAGACAAAGAGAGAGAATGAGAGAGAGAAAAAAATGAGAGAGAGAATGAGATATAGAGAATGAGAGAGGGAGAGAGGGAGAGAGAAAGAATGAGAGAGAGGAAAATAGGAAGAGATGGCGGGAAAGATAGAGAGGGGGAGAGGAAGAGAGAAATAGAGAGAGGGAGAGAGCCAGCGCGGGAGAGAGAGGTAGAGAACGCGAAAAGTGGCGATAATTCCCATGGGACATAAGGACAACATCAAAGTGCCTGTGGGAAATGTGTATAGGTGTTAGGAAAGACGTCCCCGTCAATAACTGATAACTCCTGACATGCATTACCTCCCCTGTCTAACGCCACTTCCACTTCTTCTTGTACTTCTGCTTCTTGTTCTGATGTTTCTTGTTCTTATGCCTCTTGTTCTTGTTCTGATGTTTCTTGTAATTCTGCTTCTTGTTCTGATGTTTTTTGTACTTCTGCTTCTTGTTCTTGTTCTGCTGTTTCTTGTTCTGGTTTATGCTGTTTCTTGTTCTGGTTCTGCTGTTTCTTGTTCTGGTTTATGCTGTTTCTTGTTCTGGTTTATGCTGTTTCTTGTTCTGGTTTATGCTGTTTCTTGTTCTGGTTTATGCTGTTTCTTGCTCTGGCTTATGCTGGTTCTTGTTCTGGTTCTGCTGTTTCTTGCTCTGGCTTATGCTGGCTCGTGTTCTTGTTATGCTGTTTCTTGTTCGGGTTTATGCAGTTTCTTGTTCTGTTTCTTCTTCTGGTTCTGTTGTTTCTTGTTCTTGTTCTGGTTTATGCTGTTTTTTGTTCTTGTTCTGCTGTTTCTTGTTCTGGTTTATGCTGTTTCTTATTCTTGTTCTTGTTTTACTTGTTCTTGTTTTACTTGTTCTTGATCTTGTTGCTTCTTCTCCTCCTTCTTCTTCCTCTTCTTCTTCTTCTTCTTCTTTTTCTCTTCTTCTTCTTCTTCTTCTTCTTCTTCTTGATCTTTTTATTGATCTTCTTGTTCGTCTTGGTCTTGATCATCTTGGTCTTCTTCTTTATTTTTTTCCTCCTCCTCCTTTTGTTTTTTGTTCTCCTTCTTTTTGTTTTTCTTCTTGTTCTTCTTCTTGCTCTTCTACATCTTGTTCTTGTTTTTCTTGTACTTCTTCTTTTTTTTCTTTTTGTTACCTCCGTCTACTTATCCTCCTCCACTTTTTCTTTGTTGTCTGTCTGTCTAACTCTGTCTGTCTAACTCTGTCTGTCTAACTCTGTCTGTCTAACTCTGTCTGTCTAACTCTGTCTGTCTAACTCTGTCTGTCTAACTCTGCCTGTCTAACTCTGTCTGTCTAACTCTGTCTGTCTAACTCTGTCTGTCTATCTCTGTCTGTCTATCTCTGTCTGTCTATCTCTCTTTCTGTCTATCTCTCTCTCCTTTCATTTTTTTAGTTCTACAACCTGTAACACCACCTAATTTGATTTTTTAACTTGACTTGATTTGACTTTACTTGACTACAACAACAACAAACACACCAACGACACGAAGACAGCCATAAGTATATCAGCGGAACGACAGCGTCCCAGGAAAAGAACTCCGTGGTAATGGCGATGTCTCACTACAAAAGCTGACGTTTCCATTGACAAGTAGAAGTTTGCTGTCTAGACGATAGAGAGAAAGAGAAACAAAGAACAAAGGGGTGTGTAAACAAATACAAAAAAATCAACAACTTACTGAGCGGGAAGAAAGGCATCAAAACATCAAGACCTGACAATTTCAGGTAATTTAAAGGATTGTATATAAAAAGCATAATTTTCGTACAACAACATCATTAGTAGTACTGAACAGTAAAGACAGATGAAAAGTGCTTGGTGCCCTATAGTATTTAGCTGGAATATATTGCTTTCTCAAATCATCCAAATTTGGGCAACAAAATACAAAGTGTAATTCATTATCTTCCGCTGTTTTACACAAAGGACATAGAAGATTATGTGGTGTATGAGGTCTGTACCTATAAAAGTGCACAAATAAATCAGATATACCAAACCTAAATTTTGTCATAATAAAGGTTAAATTTTTTTCTAAACCAAGTTGCAAATACCTATGAACACAATATGTGGAAGTACAAAATCTAGTGTACATAATAAAGCGATCACTTTCACTTACATGTTAATTCCAATTTTGCCATCTACAATCTTTCAACACACGTATAAAAACTCACGTTTCCAACACCTTGATTATACCATACATCACCAAAACCGTTCTGTAGCAAAAATAAACGCACATTTGATATCCAATTTATTTTTCCTCTACTATCTAGATTATGTAATTACATTAAATAGGCTTTATTAGGAAGTCTACTATTGTCCATCTGTAAGAACTTAAACCAATAACGAATGCAATTAACATATGAATTAATAGTTATTGGGTATCTGTTCAGCTCTCTATAAATACAGTCATTGGGAGTACGCAAATCAACCCACAAACACTTTTTCTAACCATATAAATGTGTTTTTTCACAATAATTTGCAGCTTTATCTAATCCTAGATTTCAGACCCATATAACATGATAGGCTGCATTTGTGCATCAACAAATTTAAGAAAAAACATCAATAGAATTATTATTAAAAACTTTTAGTCTGGACATGATAGATAACAATGCTCTTTTGCCTTTACTGGCTAAATCACGACACGCAGAAACAAAACTAAGACGGGTTGAAAAATAAATTCCTAAATATTTATATACATTTACTGATTTACAATTGGCATTATTTCACTATTATAAACCCATCTTTCCCTGGCAGTCAAATATCCTCCTTTTCTGAGAAACAAAGAGAGAGAGAGAGACGGAAGGTTAGAGAGAGTTATAGAGCGTTAGACAGATAGAGACAGAGAGAGAGACAGAGTGTGGGCGATAAGTGACAGAAAGAGACAGACAGATACAGAGAGATAAGACAGACGGACAGAAAGAGAGTCAGGGAGAGGGAGACAGGTAAAGAGACAAACAGAGAAAGAGTGGAAACACATCGGGAATAGAAGGGGAAAGGTTTAACATTGAAAAGCACCCAATATTCAGCCCCACTCAACAACAAAACCCTACAACTCAACCCCCCAACAATAAAGGAAACCCAGACAGCAACAAAACACAAACCCACAAAACACCTGTACACCCATAATTTAAATCCTCACACAAACCCACACAGCAACAAAAATCCTCACACAACATCTACAAACCCACACAGCAACAAAAACCCTCACACAAACCCACACAGCAACAAAAATTCTCACACAACAGCTACAAACTCACAGGGCCACAAAAACAGAAATGTAACAAAACACCCTGACACAAATAAGGCGCGCGCGCTTGACACCACTTCCAGAGCCAGAGGAATGGAAATAAGTGCAGAGAAGACCCAAATGATGACCACCATCACAAATGATATCAACACGGACATCGAAGTCCAAGGCCAATCCCTCAACACAGTACATTGCTTCTAATATTTAGAAGCCATTGTATAAGACAATGGGTCCCGACAGGAAGTCCTCTCCAGGATCGCACAAACAACTGCTGCCCTGACAATGTTGTAGTCCATTTGGAAAGACATGACCATCAGTCTACACTCCAAGGTAAGGCTGCTGCGTACCCTTGTCATTTCCATCTTCTTATACACTTGCGAAACTCGGACCCTCACAGCAGACCTACAATGAAGAATCCAAAGCATGGAGATGAGGTGCTACAGAAAACTTCTGGGCATTTTCTTATAGTCAGCACACCACCAACGACGAAGTCCGACAGATCATCACACAAGCCATTAGACAACACGATGACATGCACACAGTGGTGAAACAACGAAAACTCCGATGGTATAACCACGTCATCAGAGCATCAGGCCTTGCAAAAACCATCCTGCAAGGCACAGTGCAAGGTGGCAGAAGAAGAGGGAAACAGAAAAAGAGATGTCAGGACAACATTAGAGAATGGACTGGTTTGACACTGAGCGAAGCCATGAGGGTTGCTGAGGACAGAGAATGATGGAGTACGCTGGTTAAACGATCATCTGTGGTGCCCCAACGACTTCTGAGTTACGGGATAGAATAGGATAGGACAAGATAGAATAGGATAGGATAGGATAGAATAGGATAGGATAGAATAGGATAGGATAGGATAGAATAGGATAGGACACGATATCGCGGATCCTTTCTACTGGGTTAGTGCCCGTGGTCACAAACTCACAAGCCAACTCACCCACCCACCCACACAAACACACACACATCAGAAACAAACACAAAACAAAGACACAATTCAAATCCACACATACAAAACAACAACCAAAACCCACACTACACAAACAACAACCAAAACACACACTACACAAACAACAACCAAAACCCACACTACACAGACAACAACCAAAACCCACACTACACAAACCCAATCACTACAAACAGGGCTGTATTTACTTTTAGTCTACACACAAACACGCGCGCGCGCACACACTAACACACACAAACACCACAAACAGCGAGAGAGAGAGACACACACACACACAAACACCACAAACAGCGAGAGAGAGACACACACACACAAACAATACAAACAGCGAGAGCGAGAGCGACAGCGAGAGAGAGAGAGAGAGAGAGAGAGAGAGAGAGAGAGAGAGAGAGAGAGAGAGAGAGAGAGAGACACACATACTAACACAACAAGAATGCCACCAATACAAAGAGGTCTTACTTACTTCTGGACTTGATGGTAAATTCACTGAGCATGGTTCTAAACTCCAGTTCCTTGCCGTCCGTCTCCTTGTAGAACTTGTAAAAGGGCTTGGAGAAGTTGGTATGGTTTCCCATCTCTGCGTACAACGCGTCCATTGCGAAGAAGCACTCGCTACGCGCAATGTTCGCGCCACCCTTCGCGTCGCGGTTGTCCGCGAAGAAGAGGCCAGCCTGCCGCCACTGGAAATGTTGGAACACTTTGAGCACAAACTTAGTCACTTGGTGGTACGTTCCCAACACGCGGGTCAGTAAGCGGTATTCTGTCTTGTCCCCGAAAGCTTTGACCAGAGCTCCAGCCGTTAGAACAGGGATGTTCCAGTGATGGGAGAAGCGGGCAACTGGAGATAGTGCGTAGTTACATCCTGGCCCTAAGAACACCCGAGCAGTCTTCTTAATGTACACCATTTCCATGGCCTGGATTGGACCCCACGTCTCCGAACAGCCAGAGTCGTGCGGATCCGCAACTAGCCGGCGGCCTGGTAACCAGCGACGTCTAAACACCGTCTCTATCGCTTCCTCCAACGCCGGGACGACTTTTTTCAACAGGAAAGGGTAGTCGCCTTGATCGGGCAAGATGACGCCCATAGTGACGTTTTCGAAGACCACCTCCTCCAGTGAGGTCACCGGCATGAGCAATGACATCAGCAGCACCGTCGTCATCAAGGTTCTCCATGACGTAGTACATCTTCCTGATAACGTCACAAGCGCTGTTGACGACAGTACGGCTTTTTGTGATGGGGCAATAGTTTTTTCTGAAGTCATGCTTTTACTGGTCGTCACATTCAGTGTCGTTTTTCTGGACCTCGGGTGGCGTTGTCGGCAGTTAATGGCTTCTAAGTCCTCTCTGTGGCGTCGCACTATAGCCTTCTTTGTTGTCATCATTCTTGACGTCATAGTCACGACGCACCGTGACGTCAAAATGTCACCAGCGTCACAGCTCACCTTACATCAATCTCTCTTTTTTTATTCACATTTCACGAAACTAAGTACACGTTATATACAAATATGACGTCAATGACTGTTCCATGGCAACGACGGTGACCCAGAATTATCCAATATATCCATGGCAACCAAGTCACGTGACTATTCTCTCTTTGACACTGTGAAGGAATGAAACAGTTGTAAGGTCAAACAACGTAACATATTTGTTTGTCTGAATAACAATTACCACACACAAGAAACCCCCATAAAAACTGCGCATGGAGAGTAAAAAGTATTAAACCAATAAATAAAACACTTTATGCAAGGTGAGCTAAGACATCACCTATATATTCTCTCTCTCTCTCTCTCTCTCTCTCTCTCTCTCTCTCTCTCTCTCTCTCTCTCTCTCTTTCACACACAACATCGTTAATCCCAAATCAGTGACTTAAAATGTCAATAGTTTTCGAAAATCAAGGCCTTCATTTTTCTCACTTCTGACGCCACAATAATGTGCTACCACGATATACTAAAGTGAACACACCAGATATATCCACTGCTGACACTATGAAATGCTAAAGTGAACACACCAGATATATCCACTGCTGACACTATGAAATGCTAAAGTGAACACACCAGATATATCCACTGCTGACACTATGAAATGCTAAAGTTAAAACACCAATATATCCACTAAAAACACCACGATATACGAGGACATCAAATGTATGCACTTCTGCTACCACAATGTACTAAAGTGAACACACCAGTTATACCCATTTCTGCCAGCAAGATATACTAAAGTGAACACGCCAAAAATATCCTCCGCTGACACCATGATATACTACAGTGAACACACCAAATATATCTACTAAAGTAATAACACCACGATAAACGGTGGAGAGAGGTGACGCTGAATAAACGTGTGGGTAACTGGGTATGCTCACTTAAGTTAGGTTATCTCAGGCATTTCGTCAAAGTTGACATAAAGCTGTATATGCTAAGCTACTAAATGCCTCTTCCACTTGGTAGTATAATTTTAACCGAGACAGATCTAGTTTTGTAGGCGAGAAAATCGAAATCTTTCATTTGCATTTATGTGTATTTAGTGCTGTGACCTTTTCGTCAGAAAACATGAAATGTAGGCTACATGCAAACCAAACTCATGTACGGAAACAAAGAAGAAATCGCAACAATTTATCAGATTAAATGTTATGTTTATAATCAAAAGGAAAAGGGTGTTAAATGTGGAATATTTGTGTGTGTCGTGTAACTGTCACCACAATCACCTTATTATGGGCCCGCAAAAATATCTGAAAAATCTGGGGCGCTGAGCACAGGGGGATCATTTATGTTGTTCTCGAACTTCTTTACGATAGATCTACTCATTATGCATTTTCCCCATGACGTTAAAGAGAGTGTACAAATTCGTGGGTATCGATCCAATGGATTCCGTTTCTGTAGCATTTTTCTCTCCAGCGTTGTGCTTTAACAACAGGCCTAAATTATAAACAAAAAACAATTATAAGTGCAGAAAGCATTCGCAATCATAACTGAACAAATCTGTTTTTAATACATTTCTGATTCTTTTTTGTCATAACATTTTAGTCAGCATATCTTCACACCGCCTTCGCCTTTTTGGTACAAAATCAGGCGTAACAACCGGCTGGGTACATATATTGAGCGTAACGTGTCTCCAAACGGGTGATATACTAAAGTGAAAACACCAGATATACCCACTTCTGCTATATACTAGAGTGAAAACACCAGATATATTCGCTGCTAACACCATGATATACTAAAGTGAAAACACTAGAAAATATTAAGTGCTGACACCATGGTACATTAACATTGAACACCATTTACCATAGGGAGAAAATGGCATTTGGCCAGCTGTGTGGCTGTCTACATAATTTTAACAGACAGTAACAGATTGCATTGATACAACTACACAGTGCCGCCTTTTGCACAATAAAATCTCTTCAGCATGTATCCCTTTTTTATAGCGGTCCATAGAATCTACTCCTAATGTATCTAATTTTTAGTTTGTTTATTTATTTATTTATTTATTTTCTTTAATTTTTGGATTATATTGCCATGGCCACGGGTTATACAGGACAAGGCGACACGATACGTGTTCTCCTCGCCTGACCATTCGTCTTTTGCTTTTGGTGGTGGTATGCAAGTTAATGGCAGTGACCTGTAGGGAGCTACCCAAGGCTAGACTAATCAACACATTAAAGGTAGACAATCTCTCTCCTAAGCGTGAACCTGTCGCCTCCCATTCCGCCACAAATTTATTAGACGGGTGAGTGTTGTCTACAGACATACACAGCCAGTGGTCTAGGTGAGTGCTGTCTACAGACATACACAGCCAGTGGTCTAGGTGAGTGCTGTCTACAGACATACACAGCCAGTGGTCTAGGTGAGTGCTGTCTACAGACATACACAGCCAGTGGTCTAGGTGAGTGCTGTCTACAGACATACACAGCCAGTGGTCTAGGTGAGTGCTGTCTACAGACATACACAGCCAGTGGTCTAGGTGAGTGCTGTCTACAGACATACACAGCCAGTGGTCTAGGTGAGTGCTGTCTACAGACATACACAGCCAGTGGTCTAGGTGAGTGCTGTCTACAGACATACACAGCCAGTGGTCTAGGTGAGTGCTGTCTACAGACATACACAGCCAGTCCTCAGTGGTCTAGGTGAGTGCTGTCTGCAGACATACACAGGCCTCAGTGGTCTAGGTGAGTGCTGTCTACAGACATACGCAGCCAGTGGTCTAGGTGAGTGCTGTCTACAGACATACACAGCCAGTGGTCTAGGTGAGTGCTGTCTGCAGACATACACAGGCCTCAGTGGTCTAGGTGAGTGCTGTCTACAGACATACGCAGCCAGTCCTCAGTGGTCTAGGTGAGTGCTGTCTGCAGACATACACAGGCCTCAGTGGTCTAGGTGAGTGCTGTCTACAGACATACGCAGCTAGTCCTCAGTGGTCTAGGTGAGTGCTGTCTACAGACATACACAGCCAGTGGTCTAGCCAGTGGTCTAGGTGAGTGCTGTCTACAGACATACACAGCCAGTGGTCTAGGTGAGTGCTGTCTGCAGACATACACAGGCCTCAGTGGTCTAGGCCAGTCCTCCACCCCGCACATACCTAGGCCTCAGTGGTCTAGGTGAGTGCTGTCTACAGACATACGCAGCCAGTCCTCAGTGGTCTAGGTGAGTGCTGTCTACAGACATACACAGCCAGTGGTCTAGGTGAGTGCTGTCTACAGACATACACAGCCAGTGGTCTAGGTGAGTGCTGTCTACAGACATACACAGCCAGTCCTCCACCCCGCACATACCTAGTCCTCAGTGGTCTAGGTGAGTGCTGTCTACAGACATACACAGCCAGTCCTCAGTGGTCTAGGTGAGTGCTGCCTACAGACATACGCAGCCAGTCCTCAGTGGTCTAGGTGAGTGCTGTCTACAGACATACACAGCCAGTCCTCAGTGGTCTAGGTGAGTGCTGTCTACAGACATACACAGCCATTCCTCCACCCCGTGCATACCCAGGCCTCAGTGGTCTAGGTGAGTGCTGTCTACAGACATACACAGCCAGTCCTCCACCCCGTGCATACCCAGGCCTCAGTCGTCTAGGGTCTATAATGCAGCAAGTGCGCGCAGTGCCTCTGGCGCCTTGAGTTAGATCCTGTATCGCCCAGCGCCTTGAGTTAGATCCTGTATCGTCCAGCGCCTTCAGTTAGATCCTGTATCGTCCAGCGCCTTCAGTTAGATCCTGTATCGTCCAGCGCCTTCAGTTAGATCCTGTATCGTCCAGCGCCTTCAGTTAGATCCTGTATCGTCCAGCGCCTTGAGTTAGATCCTGTATCGTCCAGCGCCTTCAGTTAGATCCTGTATCGTCCAGCGCCTTGAGCAGCTCTGTAGCCGGAAAAAGCCAACCATTACATTGGTAAAATAAATACTTTCTTTTAAAATAGGTCCACACGGTCTAATAATGTATATACAAGATTATACTTGGGCGATGAGTCTCTTCACAGTAATCCACAACACTGCCTTTGTCATAATCAAGACTGCATAATATAGTGTATACAATTATGTGACACGAACAATAGATAGATAGATAGATAGATAGATAGATAGATAGATAGATAGATAGATAGATAGATAGATAGATAGATAGATAGATAGATAGATAGATAGATTGATCGATAGATAGATAGATAGATCGGATGAGAGCATAAACCGAGGTCTAGTCTGTGCACGCATGGATTCCATAACACGGACTTTAAAGATCTTGACGCTCATGTCCTAGAGAGGTGAGTGCCGGCTACACAATTACACCCAACACGCACTAGGTCCTTGCTCCCCACCTACGACCGGTCGCCCAGGATTGTGTTCGGTCGTCTGGGCGTGAGGCGTTGCGCCCAAAGGCTGCAGGAGGGCGCATCAGGCGGCTTGAGTAAGAGATCTTGTTTCGGCCAGCGCCTTCAGCGGCTCTTGAGCTGGAAAGAGCGCTATTTAAATGTGAAGAAATAAATAACATAAATAGACAGCTTAACCTGTCACGTGAGCGGCAGGCAAAGGGAGTAGGTTCAATGGGACTAGACTTCACAGGTTCATCGATCAATCCTTTTTAATACCCACACTTTGGGACTGTTTACGTAGAAAAACTCCCGTCTTGTGATGTTTGTGGCTAAACCATTGACCAAACATTGCAAGGTATTAGTTTACTCTACAACAATACTTACGCGGGATGGGCTGTGATCTGCTACAGCGTATTTTGTTGTGTCCTGTCACGTCTATTTTAGCGATATAGTATCCTATCCTATCCTATCCCATAACTCGGAGGTCGTAGGGGGTACCACAGATGATCGTTTAACCAGCGTACTCCATCTGTCCCTGTCCTCAGCAACCCTGATTGTTTCGCTCAGTGTCAAACCAGTCCATTCTCGAATGTTGTCCTCCCACCTCTTTTTCGGTCTCTTTCTTCTTCTGCCTCCTTGCACTGTGCCTTGCAGGATGGTTATTGCAAGACCTATATAGTATGTAAGTATGCCTAACGACCGTAGGATGAGAGTATACACCGAGGCTGTGCACGCACGCATTCTATCCGCACGGAGTTTAATGATCATGACGCCCATGTCCTAGACGGGTGAGTGGAGTCTACACAAATACACCCAGCACACACTAGGTCCCTCCTCCCCATCCCCAATCGCCCAGGATGGTGCTTAGTTGTCTGGGCATCAGACTTTGCACGCAAAGGTCGCAAGTGTGCACCTGAAGCGGCTTGAGTTAGATCCTGTATCGGCCACCGCCTTAACCAGCTGGTCAAATAAATAAATAAATATTATTCTTCTATCCTATCCTATCCTATCCTATCCTATCCTATCCTATCCTATCCTATCCTACCCGTAACTCGAAGGTTTTAGAGGCACCACAGATGATCGCTTAACCAGCGTCCGCCATCCTCACCACACATACTCTATACACACTGACGTTTTACTATACACAATCCTCACCACACATACTCTATACACACTGACGTTTTACTATACACAATCCTCACCACACATACTCTATACACACTGACGTTTTACTATACACAATCCTCACCACACATACTCTATACACACTGACGTTTTACTATACACACTGACGTTTTACTATTACACACTGACGTTTTACTATACACACTGACGTTTTACTATACACACTGATGTTTTACTATACACACTGACGTTTTACTATACACTCTTACGTTTTACTATACACACTCACGTTTTACTATACACACTGACGTTTTACTATACACACTCTCTATATCTATCGTTCTTGTTTTCGATTAAAAAAACAAATCGTCACAGTTTGTTATGGGTTGGGCTAAATCAGTTAGGAAACATTCGGCAAGTAATACCTATATTTAATTGTTGTTTTTTCGTTCTTTCATTCACATCGTACAGTCAGTATAGAATAAAACGTCAATAAAAAACCAAGAAAATCCTTTTCTAAATTCAACCATTCATCTCAGCTCCCAGTTGAAACTAAAACCAAACCCCAGCAACGTTTCATTTAATTTAATTAATTTTTTTAATTTAATCCTTTTGACATAGCGCTTTTTCCAGCACAAGAACAACTCAAGGCGCTGGTCCATACAGGATCTAACTCAAGACGCCTGAGGCCCCACGTGAAGCCTTTGGGCGCATAGTCTGACGCACCAGCCCAATGAGCATACTCTGGGCGATCGGTGATGAGGGGAGGCGTGACTTAGTACTGTCTGGGCGTTTTGTATAGCTGGCAATCACCCGTCTAGGATCTGAGCGTCAGGATCTTTACAGTCGGTGCGGTAGAATGTGTGCGGGAATTTTGCTACACAAACATTGGGTATTTTAAATTTAAATAGAAACAAAATCGATGCGGACGGTTTTCATGGTTTTGGGTTTAAACTATTCATAAAAGAATGAATTAGTGTTTTAAAACGACCCTTTCCTTTTAATTTAAATCATTGGGACTTTCTTTTTTCCAAGGGAAACTTGACACAGTCATTTCGTGGTTTTGGTTGAACCATTCGTGGTTGCTTGTTTCATTAACCTATTCTTCATCGTGATGATAAGACGTATGCACGCTCGCACGCACACCCTCACAATACAAACACACACACACACACGCACACACACACACACACACCCACACACACGCACACACACACCAAAAACAACATCAACAAATATCTAATCAAATAAATCGAGCTACTGGCGAATCAAAAAAAAAGCAAGCTTTTGCTAACTTAACGCTGACATAAAAAAACACTAATGTTATCCGTAAAACTCATTGTTTGTAAATCATTGATACAACATCAATGATTGAATGAAATGAACTAATGTAAATGTATCAAGCGCACAAATACGCCAACACAAGGAGACTAACAGTATGCACGCGGCAATATATAATCGTAGTCCTAACAGGATTTAGACATTACTGGACTCATCGCCTCCATTCCTTTTGAATATACAAACGTTATTTTCAATAGAAACGTTCGACACTTTTTTTTTCATGGTTTTGAGTACACCATTCATGAATGAATGAATGAAAGGACGTGTATTCAACGCATAAATATTTCCATGATCGCATAGCAAAAGTCGCAATAGATATAGGTTTCTTTATTAGTTTGTTTAAAAGAAGCTTTCATGGGTAAAGAACTTTCCCGAACCACGAGCCCCCACATGTTACTGTACAAACATTCTTTATTTTTTCTGTTCTTTTCATGGACAGCCTTCCAAGGTTTAGCTAAAAGTCAGTCAGGCGTGACATCTCCTTTACTATTAAGTCCCCCTATCCTTATCTCTCCACGTCACCCTCCTCTCTCTCTCTCTAAACTTCCATCTCTCTTTCTTTTTAAACTTCTCTCTCTCACTCTCTCTCTCTCTCTCTCTCTCTCTCTCTCTCTCTCTCTCTCTCTCTCTCTCTCCATCTTTCTAAACTTCCCCATCTCTCGCTTTTCAAATGTCCCTTTCTTCCTATCTTCAGTTCGCCGCGCTTTGAGTTTGATTTTTTAAAAAGTTAATTACATCATCCTTTATTATTGTCATTATTATTATTATTATTATTATTATTATTATTATTATTATTATTAGTAGTAGTAGTAGTAGTAGTAGTAGTAGTAGTAGTAGTAGTAGTAGTAGTAGTAGTAGTAGTAGTAGTAGTAGTAGTAATAGTAGTAGTAGTAGTAGTATGTTACGTTGAAACGCGCACGATAGTTCGTGTTTGACGCGCGCGACAGATCAGATCGTTTTATTTTGCAAAGCATGCAATAACAGAGTGTATTTACCTTTGATTTGATTTTGTAGAAGTTTTGTATAACGTTGATAATTTTAGTTGGTCAATATTATTGGAGAATTTTCTAGAGTTGGTTGTTTACTATCGATCGAAGCGTGTCGATAATTCTAGTGGTAACTAGAGACGTTTCCATCCTAAATATGGTTGTATGACGTGAGACAGTGATGAGGAAATTTGTTCTGATTGGTTAAAATTGTGTCGCGCTCGATCATTCGAAAGTTCTCTGGAGTATAGAGAGACTATATACGTACCGCACTGTTTCAAGTTAAAAAGAGGATTGAAAAGGGGCTGAATCAACTACAGATAAAAACCAACATCGAGTGTAACATAGTAGTAGTAGTAGTAGTAGTAGTAGTAGTAGTAGTGTTGTCCCCATCTCTGTCTTTTTAAACTCATCTCTCTCACTCACTTTCTCAAATCATAAAATGCTATTCATGGTATACATATTAATTATTTATTATTTTATCACTTGTAATAATTTTTCCGCTTTTATCTTTTAAAACTATTACATGGCGAATGTTCGGTTCTATTCAAGAAGGCGAGACAGAGCAAAAAGCCAACGAAGTAAAAACAGCACATTGATTCAAAAGTCCCCTTTGTTCGTTTTTTTTTTCATTTTGAGTGCATATTTACGAGATGTGTAACAAATGTTTGAACATTTGTTACACTCAGTTCGATGTTGGTGTTTCCTATCAGTATCTGATTCAGCCCCGATGCTTGAATTCCTGATAGTTGTGTAACTCAGATTCGTTTATTCACGCAACCCGCTCAAATCTGCATACAAGTCACAAAGTCGACGTATGAAGTTTTCCACTTTTATTCAGCACACACCAACAACTGCATACAATTCTCAACTCAACTCAACAACTTTCACAGCAACTCTCCAAATCACTATCAACAACTTTACTCTCTCTCAACAGCAACTCGGCACACGATTAAATAACCTCTCTCTCTTCCGGAAGAATTTCGAATAATGTAGAAATGACGCACTGCCACCAATCGAATAAAAGATCGTCATCACTGACTTACGTCATACATTATTATTTCTCCTTCTGGAACGACCTCTTGCTTCGACATGTATCGGGAAATTTCTATAGAAAGTAAACACTCAGATCCAGAAACTTCTACAGTAATATCGACCAAAGCAAATTATCAACGTTATACAAAGCCTCTCCTAACAACAATGCAAACTCAAATCAAAGGTAAATAAACTCCATTATTGAATACTTTGCAAATCGAAACGATTAGATCTATCGTACACGCTTCCGACATACTTTCGTTCGCGTTTCAACGTAACATAACCCCCCACTCAAGAAGAAATTTACCTAATTTCTTTCAACAACGTTGAAACGTAATGCACAAACAAAGTACAGAATTAAGACTTATTTCAGCCTGTCTGAACACTATCAACGTTCTCAGTTCATTCACACAGAGTCAATGGTTTTCATCTTCAAATCTGTCTGGATATTGTCAATGTTCACAGTTCATTCACACAGAGTCAAAGTTTCTCATCTGCAAGTCTTTCTGGATACTGTCAATGTTCACAGTTCATTTACCCAATCAACGTTTTTCATTTTCAAGTCTGTCATTACCAATATTCTTAGTTCGTCCACACAATCAATGTTCTTTCGTTCGCAAGGAGACGACGCCCTTGTCAGTTGCGGTCGTCATCGGCCCAGGGTCAAAGACGATGATCACGTGGGCTTCCCTGGAATCAGTGCGTCTTCCGTTGTCTTCCTCTTCCGTCGGATGTCCGACGCAGTCGACGTTGTCAGCTCCCAGAATGCATTCGCTGGGTCTCACTGTCAGGTTGGCTTCTGCGGGACGGTGGAACAGCTCCCTCAAGGTCTGCAGATGCTCCTTCCAGGTCTGGGTGTGGACTTCATGTTCGACCAAAGTCGTAGAGCCTGGGACATCATTGAAGTTAGGGGGAAACTCGCCCATAATGTCATCGAGCTCCAACGTTTGACCTTCCGTCAAGCTCGGTCCTAGCTTAACATCATCGATGCCTTCTTTGCTGTGGAAGTCTCCAAGTTCCAACAGTTCCTCGCTATCAAAGCTGTTGTCGATCTCAGCTGCTGTTGCCACATGCACAGTCTCTGATGGCCTTTCCACGTACAGCTTAAGGAGGTTGGCGTGGTATATCTTGGAATGCTGGCCGACCTTCACCTTGTAGTCGTTGATCCCCACCACGGTCTCCACTTCGTACGGGCCTTTCCACTGCATCAGCAACTTATTGTGATCAGTAGGTAGCAGCACCAGCACTTTGTTGCCAGGTTTAAACTTCCTGTTCACAGCCCTACGGTCATAGTAGTGCTTTCCACAGTCCTGGGACTTCTTCAGGTTTTCTCTGGCTATCTCGAGAGTCTGCTCCAGCTTCTCCCGTAGCTCAAACACGTACTGGTAGCTGTTCTTCACCTCTGGGTTGTCTACTTCTTTCGTCCACAGTTCTTTTAGGATGTGCATCGGCCCTCGGATGGTTCTTCCGTACAGCAGCTCGAACGGAGAGAAGCCGGTGGACTCCTGCGGTACTTCTCTGTAGGCGAAAAGTAGGGCGTTGATGTAGCGATGCCATTGTCTGGGCTGCTCGCTGCACAGTTTCTTCAGGGTGGACTTCAACGTAGCATTGAACTTTTCGACAAGCCCGTTGCACATTGGATGGTAGGGTGTCGTAGTTAAATGCCGGATGCTCAGTAGTCTGTTGACCTCCTTCATGCAGTCAGAGACGAACTGCGTCCCGAGGTCTGTCAGAATTTCTTCAGGCACTCCAAGCCTACTGAACATGTCCACCAGTGCCTCTGCTACAGTTTCAGTGTCAATCTTCTTCAGTGGCACTGCTTCTGGGTACCGAGTCGCATAGTCCACTAAAGTCAGTACCCACCGATGACCTTCTTCACTCGGAGGTCTTATTTCGCCGATTAAGTCTAAGGCCACCCTCTTGAAAGGTCGGTCGATCAGAGGCATCCTCTGCATAGGCACTTTCGGGACCCTTCCTCGAGGTATGGTCTTCTGGCAAATGTCACATGATCGGCAGAAACGGCTGACGTCCGCATGAAGCCCTGGCCAGTAGAACACCGCCTGGATTCTGTCTGACGTCTTTCTGATGCCTAGGTGACCTCCCATGATAGAGTCATGAGCTACTTCCATCACTTGGCGCCTTAGAGGTAACGGTACCAAGACTTGACGTAGTGGTTTCCCTCCGTTGACCCTCGGGTGCTGGAAGATTCGGTACAGGATCTTGGCTTTCACCTCAAAATAGACCGTGCCACTGCCCTTGGTCACGTGGTCTTGGCGGTTCCTATACTTGTTTAAAGTGCTATCAGCTTCCTGGAGCTGGATCAGCTTATCTCTGTCCACGATGGCAGCTTTGGAGTTGTCGGCGACCTTCAGTGGCGTAGACGTCTTGTCTCTCTTGGCCTGGGCCCTGGTTGTAACAGCACCGACGATCTCTGGTCGGCAGGGCTGAGCCGGAGTAACCACATTGTCCCGTAGCAGCTCTGTAAGGTCTCCATCGGGAAACGGCAATGGATCCTCCTCCACAACTTCGACGTGTTGAGTTGAGGCAGAACTCCACTCTGGATCGGGGTCGTCGGGTCGTCTCGCGCCGTCGATATTCCCGATCATCAAATCGTATAGCGGCTTTTTCAGGCAAACCGCTTCTACTTCGCCTGTGTAGAAAGGGGTGTTGACATGAATCTTCGCAACTGGCGCTTTCAAACATTTGCTGTCGGCCATAAGTGTCCATTTTGAATCGCCAGTGAACTGTTCTTTAGCGATTAGGTCTTCTCTGACGATGACCCCACTGCAGCCAGAGTCTCTTAAGACAGTCACTTCATGATTTCCGACGCGTCCCTTTGAAACAGGCATGTTCTGGACGGTCACAGCTGCGCTGGCGACGACGGGGATGGATTTTCCGTTGGCAAGGAGAAGTTGGCCATCAGTTATGCACTCTTGCACGTCCGCGGGAGTAGCTGCGCGCTCGGTCTCACTCGGAAGAATGACGCTCCCACCGCACACTTGATGGTCAGATCTACTGGTTTGCCGTAGATTGGAGAAACGTCTCTGTTGGTTGCCCGCCGCTGCATTGTCCGTACTGCTCCGCTGTCCGCTACTTTTGTTTTGAGGACAGTTAGCCGCTCTGTGGTCTGTAGCGTTGCAAGTGAAACAGCCTCTTGAATGCCCTTCCCTGGGAGGTGGCGTGGAGTCCGTCTGTCTCTGGCTCGTCTGGCTCCCTTGGATCTGGTTCCCATGGTTTCCAGTCTTCTGAAAATGTTTCGTCGCGCTGGGTGGCCCCAGGGTTTCCCATGAGCGATGAGATATCTTTCAGCAGCCTCAGTCACATCTTTAAGCGTCTGCAGCTTTTGTTCTTCTAAGTGGGTCGCTAGGTCCTTGTGACAGGCATTGAGAAATTGTTCCTTCACGATCAGGTCATGGAGACTGTCGTAAGACTTCGTTTCGCCTGATAACTCCACCCACTTGTGTAGATATGACGACAGGCGCTCCACAAACTGCTTTGGCGTCTCGTCTGACTTAGGCCGGCATTCACGGAAGCGTTTACGGTAGCCCTTCTCTGTAAAGTTGTAGCACTGCAACAGGGCCTCTTTCAAGACGTCGTAGTTTTTGGCGTCATCGTTCGACAGTCTGGTGTAAACTTCGAGAGCTTGCCCCGTCAGAAGTGCACTCAGTCGAATTGCCCAGTCTTGAGGTTGCCAGTTAGAGCTTTCAGCGAACCTTTCGAATCTCGCCAGATAACTGTCAATCTGGTCCTTCCCGTCGACGAAAGCTGGCAATTTTGGAGCCGTGTTGTCACTGATAACTTGTGGCGCATGCTGCTGTTGCTGGATGCGCGCCATTTCTAGCTGGAACTCAAGACGCTTCAGCTCGAATTCTCTGTCTTTTTCTTGCCGCTGCTGTTCAATTTCTAGACGCTTCTGTTCTAATTCTATTTCTTTTTCTAGACGCTTCTCTTCCAATTCTCTTTCTTCGCGCCTTCGCTGTTCTTCTCTTTCTTCACGCAATATTCTCTCCTGGCATTTGACGTACTCCGTCAGCTGTTTGCCTTTTAGATTTAGTTCAACCCCTTTCTGCCAGAAGTCAGCCATCTTGATGCTTCTGGAAAGTTCTTTTCAAGAAAGTTCTTTTCTGGAAGGTTCTTCTTCTAGAAAGTTCTTGACTGTAGAGTTCTTTTTTTCTGGAAAGTTCTTGACTGTGCTGTACCTTTCTAGACTGTTCTAGAACAGCACGCTTTCTGCAGTAGCGCTGATGCTTGTCACTAGTGGCCTTCGCTGACGCAGGCCCCGCTGTCCTCGTCGTATGCGACGCTGCACCACGCTGGTGTTGATGTATACGCTCCTGTGCTGAAGTAGACGCGACGTCCGCTCGCCGCTCTCTGTAACACTGGCGATGTAGCTCCGAGACTGTCCCTCGACGTAGTCCTGCGGCAGCCACGTAGTCCCGCTCTGTTGTTCGCTCACGAAGCAACTCTTCGGCGACTACACGCCCTTGCAGTCAACCCGAATCTATCGGATGTAGTCCCAGTATGTTGGCCCCTCTCGACGCAACTCGTTGGCGGCTACCCTCGATGACTGCCTCTCGTAACGTTGACTCGCTTGTTGTAGCAGTTGAACCCTTGGCTATGGCGTGAATCGCGGCTTGACCCCCAAAATGTTACACTCAGTTCGATGTTGGTGTTTCCTATCAGTATCTGATTCAGCCCCGATGCTTGAATTCCTGATAGTTGTGTAACTCAGATTCGTTTATTCACGCAACCCGCTCAAATCTGCATACAAGTCACAAAGTCGACGTATGAAGTTTTCCACTTTTATTCAGCACACACCAACAACTGCATACAATTCTCAACTCAACTCAACAACTTTCACAGCAACTCTCCAAATCACTATCAACAACTTTACTCTCTCTCAACAGCAACTCGGCACACAATTAAATAACCTCTCTCTCTTCCGGAAGAATTTCGAATAATGTAGAAATGACGCACTGCCACCAATCGAATAAAAGATCGTCATCACTGACTTACGTCATACATTATTATTTCTCCTTCTGGAACGACCTCTTGCTTCGACATGTATCGGGAAATTTCTATAGAAAGTAAACACTCAGATCCAGAAACTTCTACAGTAATATCGACCAAAGCAAATTATCAACGTTATACAAAGCCTCTCCTAACAACAATGCAAACTCAAATCAAAGGTAAATAAACTCCATTATTGAATACTTTGCAAATCGAAACGATTAGATCTATCGTACACGCTTCCGACATACTTTCGTTCGCGTTTCAACGTAACAACATTATTTACTTTAATATGAATCCAGTACTTTGTTGTTCATTGGTTATTTTCATATGAATCCAGTACCTTTGCTGTGTATTTCCTTTCATATGAAATCCAGAATTTTTGTTGTGCATTGTTTACTTTCATATGAATCTTTGTTGTTTTTATTCAGTATAATTATGTACATGTTTGCTGTTAGAAGCTACTTTTATTTTAGTACTATAGTGCCGTTGTTGATGTCATTATGTATATTTTGTATAGTCCTATGCCCCCCATCTTCACCTCTTGGCTCCCTACCTCCTTGGACTAGGAACCAAATTTAATATTTGTTGTTTTACCGATAGTTTAATAAAAGGACAAAGTTCCAAAGATCAAAGTGGATTCTGCTAAAAGCTTCTTCAAAAGCTAACACGTCAACTTTCTACACTCTTTCTCTTTGACTTTGTCTGTCTATATATGTCTGTCTATATATGTCTGTCTGTTTTTCTCGGATTGTTTGATCATGAACACGTTTTCTTTACATCTGACATTTCATTAGAAAAAGTTTTTAAAATCAATTTCTTCAAACTGTTTTCTTTCACTCTTTCTCTGTCTCTTTCATATTGTTCTTCGTTCTTATTCTTTTTATCTTGTTCTTCTTCTTTTTTGTTCTTGTTCTTCGTCTTCTTCTTTATCTTTCTTGCTTTCTTTTGTCTTCTTAAAACTTTCTTCTTCGTATATTGGTTTCATCTTCATCTTCTTCCTCATCTTCTTGTTCTTCTTCGTCGTCGTCGCCGCCATTTCTTGTTTTTCTCTCATCCTTCTTTATCGTATTTTTTGGGGTTCTTCCCTCTTTTTTCTCTTTTCGTTTTTTTCATTAAACTTACTGCCAGAGAGTCTTTCCCCCCCCCTCTCTCTCTCTCTCTCTCTCTCTCTCTCTCTCTCTCTCTCTCTCTTTATCTTATTCTTTATTTTTCTCTATGATAATAAAACCAACAACATCACCTGGGTAGTAGGCGTTAAAATTTTCGGTTTATTATATTAAAACCTTCATCAGTAAGACCCAAGGACTGTAAAAAACAAAACAGTCTAAGCAGTCTCTTTTTTTTTTCTCTCTCTCATTCTCTCTTTTTCTCTCTCAAACTCTCTCTGCCTCTGATTTATACAAAAATAGCCTATCATTTAATGGAGCTGTTGTACGGAACTCTTTGACTCTGAAGTGTAAACATTGCGACAAACAATGCTCTTCAAAGATAAAATATATAGGCATCTGCAAAATAAAAGATGATATCGTTATAGAATAATATATATCACAACACAGTCATTCATGTAATTTTTTAAAATATTTATTTATTTATTTAATTCTTATTCATTTGAACTATTTATTATTATTATTATTATTATTATTATTATTATTATTATTATTATTATTATTATTATTATTATTATTTTTAGTAGCAGCAGTAGTAGTAGTAGTAGTAGTAGTATATTTATATAGCGCTTTTTCCTAATGACGTCAGCTTAAAGCGCAGTTCACACGCATTTATACTTAAAGTTAACATCGAAACACCTAAAAAAAGAAAATCTTTCTCGTTTTCTTTTTCTTTCACTCATACAATATTTCTCTTTCATTCTCTCTCACTCTCTCTCTCTCTCTTTCTCTCCTAAGCCCTCCCCCCTCCTCCCCCTTCGCTCTCTGTCTGTTTCAGTCTTTCTGTCTCTCTCTCTGTTTCTCTCCCTATGTCTCCGTCTCCCTCTCCTTACTCCCGTCTCTCGTCGCTGTCTCCCCTGTACATTACACGCACTCTTGTTCACCGTTAGCAGTTCAAGGAAGCAGAAAAGCGAGGCAACGCACCGTGCAAAAACAGTTTAAACTTTTAAACCCGGTTACGAAAGATAAAAAAAAAATAAAACTGCATTTACGGGCAAACGGTGACCGTCCACATTTTAGATTACAACACACACACACACACACCCACACACATTCACACACACACACACACAGAAACACACTGATCGCCACACGCACACACACAAATACACACACAACTCACCCACACACGCAGGCACGCACGCGCATTCCCACACACTCACCCCCCCCCACACACACACACAACCCTAACCCTTAACCTAACCCTAATCATAAAATAGCTCTAACTCAACGGAGAACTATTTTGACGTCAAAATAATACGGCCTTCCAAAAAAGTCAGAAGAAACCATGTGGAGTTTCATGTGTGTGTCATCAGAACGTCGTTTCTACATGCCCACACACACACACACACACACCCACACCACAACACACACACACACACACACAGACACACACACACAACCATGTAAAAACGTCGTTGTTATGACTGTAACGAAACGCCAGTTTCTTAAAATTTGTCAAATTTTTTAAAGTTAATCCTAACCCAAACCCTAACTCTAAACCTAATCCAAACCCTAATCCTTACACTAACCCTAAGCCTCTCACAGCCCTAATCCTAACGGAACACTGTTTTGACTTCAAAATAACGTGGCCGTCAAAAGAACGTAGGTAGAGTATTAAGAGTGTGTAACAGTAACGGCGTTTTAACATCGCCACACACACGCACACACACACACACACGCGCACACGCACACACACACACGCACAAACACAGACACGCACAAACACATACACGCACACACACACACAGGCACACACACGCACGCACCCACACACACGCACATAAAAACATAGCTCAGTGTAGAGGGTCCGCCTAGCACACCAATGATCCAGGTTCGAAACCCGTGGTAGGCAAAGATAAAAATAGCCATTTTTTTACTATCTATCTTAACAGTATGATTGCTCTGGTGGTTTAGTGTTGATTTAGGTACATGGACGTCTCTGCACCCTTTTCCCTTGGTTAGGTATCCCCCTCTGCTCAATCGCCATACCTGTCCATCTTATCACGTGGATTGTTCTGGCGGTTCAGTGGTACTGTGTGTCCCTGTCCCCTCTTCTCTTGGACAGTTATCCTCCTCTGCCTAACAATAATAATAATAATAATAATAATAATAATAATAATAATAATAATAATAATAATAATAATAATAATAATAATAATGTAGCGGAAAGGGAGGCGACTGGTTGAGGCTTGGGAGAGATAAATTGTCTACCTTGATTTTCTTGGTTAGACTTGCTTTGGGTGGCTCCTGCTTTGCAGAATCCTTTGGGTATGCCATTGGGTTACGCAGGACAAGGCGACACGACATTTGTTCTCCCCGGCTGACCATTCGCCTGCTGCTTTTGTGGCGAGCGGGACCACATTGTCGTTAGGCATTTTATGCAGGTCGGTGGCAGCGACCTTGCAGTAGAGTGCGTGGCACTAATAGCCGGCAACCCGGTACTCCCAACCACGCTTCACTGCCTTGCAGGGCAAATATTTTTATTTCCCTCCTTTGAGGGATAAAATGAAAATAACAGCTCGGGTGGAGCAATGTTCTCAAGATCGTGGCCGAGAGACGGGAGTCAAATGCTCCGCTCGGCTACAATATTAATAATAATAATAATAATAATAATAATAATAATAATAATAATAACAAAGCGCGGCGATCGGTAGCCAACATACACACACGTTACAGACACTCCTACACACATAACACACGTTCATCACTCAAACACGTGGTATAAAGGCAAGTCTCTTTTAGAAGACGGAAAGGAAACCGAATGTTTATTTTGAAATTTTAAGATAGACTGCATCCACTACCATTATTGAAGGGAGGGAGGAAACCGAAGTACCAGAAGAAGACCCTCGGCGACCTAAATGTCTGGTACCTAAGATATATAAGCTCGTCCTCTGAGGGGTTCGAACACGCGACCTTCGACCTAGGAAACCAACTCATTTATCTATGTTGCTATTACGCCACCTCAGAGAGAGAAAAAGGGGGGGGGGAGAGAGAAAGAGAGAGAGAGAGAGAGAGAGAGAGAGAGAGAAGATAAAATAAGATAAGATAAGATAAGAATTTTATTTTGCAAGGGTAAAAGAGTAAGCGCTGGATGCGCTTTCTTACATCTTGCCCTTGGGGCTTTAAGAATGCCGAGAGAGAGAGAGAGAGAGAGAGAGAGAGAGAGAGAGAGAGGACAATGAAAGAAGAGAGGGAGAAAGAAATAGAGACAGACAGAGAGAGAAAGAAATAAAGAAACAGACAAAGATAGAGACAAAAGAGAAAGAGACAGACAGAGACAGAAACAGAAAGACAGAGATAAACTAGACTAACCTAAATGAAGCATATTCAAGGAATGTTTTCTACTCTGAGCAAACACACACACACACACCCACACTCGCACACAAACGGAAGGGTAATCAGGCATATTTATTGAAATTGCGTTTTTTCACTGCAAATTTGTCCACTCGCATTCTTCGTGTGCGTGGCGCGCAAGCCTATTAATGTCGCTTTTCATTGGCCCGTGGAAGCGCGTGCTATTAATATTAATGTCTGCAACGGAGCGCGAGCGATATTAAGGTATTCATTTTAGCGCGTGCAATGAATGCTACGTCAAAGAGTTTTAGGCGTAGTGACAGCTGTTCGTCCACCATGCGTTGCCAAGGTTTTCGCTGGCAACAGTCTCTGCAGCTGGATACAGGATTACGGCAAGGAGTGGTCGATTCAGCCCCGAGGCTTGAATCTTGTGCGTACCTGGAATTCATAATCCACGCAGCCCGTTCATTCAGCCACAAAGGCAGGAGTCGTCGTTATAAAGATTTCCAACTACTACACTGGGACTGATCCATCTCTATGAACTTGCTGGGTAGTACCACAACCAACACAACAGTGGTAGTAATAATGTTGTATTGGGATGGTGGTAGTATTAATGTTGTGTTGGGATGGTGGTAGTGCTAATGTTGTATTATGATGGTGGTAGTACTAATGTTGTGTTGGGATGGTGGTAGTGCTAATGTTGTATTATGATGGTGGTAGTACTAATGTTGTGTTGGGATGGTGGTAGTGCTAATGTTGTATTATGATGGTGGTAGTATTAATGTTGTGTTGGGATGGTGGTAGTGCTAATGTTGTATTAGGATGGTGGTAGTACTAATGTTGTGTTGGGATGGTGGTAGTGCTAATGTTGTTGTTACACTGGATGTTGGTGTTATCAGTAGTTGATTCAGCCCCGATGCTTGAATCCTGATAGGTGTAACTCAGATTCCTTATCCACGCAACCTGTTCACTCAGCGACAAGGCAAGAGTCGTCGTATGAAGTTTTCGAACTTTATTCAACGAACGTCAACAACTGCATACAATCGCTCTTTCCACTTTCTCTCAACTTTCAACTTTCAACCCAAACAGTGCGGTACATATTATAACCTTTGAGGGAAAGTTATACGGGGAAGAGGATGATGATAAGGGATGATTGTGGAACTTGTAAGCTCGACATGGTTATTGTAGTGAGTCAGAGGGGCAGAAGTGTTGGTATTAGCTAGCACGTGCGATACATATTCGCCTAGTCAGCAGTTACTGCAGTTGCTGGCCGGGAAAGTTTATAGTTTGCATGGTCAGTTGCATGACGCATACAAGTACCTACTTCCGGCTATTTTTCCTATAGGGAGCGCCCGGACAGTTCTTAGTTCATGATTGGCTGGAGCTTGGCGCATTACCTTATCTAGAGAGATGCGGATTTTCTGCAGAGATTGTGGAATAAAAGGAAGAGAACAAAGGAGGCTCGCTCAGAAGAGTCTCCTCTCTGAAAATCCTTATCGGGAAGAGAGGGGACTATAAACTGATTTAAAAAAAAAAAAAGGCTCGCTCTCTTATCTTTGACCTCCTGCTTCGTCCAGTCCGCTCTTCTGTACAGAATGCTAGAACGTAGGGCAGTCAGTATATAATATGTAGTGAATTTAATAATGTAAAGAGACTGCGGGCTCTTTTCTCTTGTGCATAATGGGTTAGGATGTGTGTAGGATAATTACTACAAAGCTTGGTGGCTTGCATTTAGTAGTTGTTTAATTGGTGATTTGGTTATTTAGAGGCAAAAGTGAGATTGAAAGTTAATCAGTAAATGAGCTGACAAATAAGTTAGGGCCGGTCGGTTCTAAGGGTATGTGCATAGCTTAGACTGCTGTTTTAGTCTATTACTGTTAGTATAGGGTGAAAGTTCGTGTTTTCAATGGAGGAACGAAGGGCGAAAGAAAATGAAAAGATACGGTAAGAAACAATGAATTTACTTGACTATTATTTGCATTGTTAGTTAGAATATATGTGCATGCGAGTTTTATGTTTCTTGGTTGACACGTATTAGTTAGATTATTAAAATTGTATAAAAAATGGAGACAAGCTGTAGTTTATTGTGTTTTATTTGAGCGCGTGGCAAACCCTTTTGGAACGGCAGTGAGACTGATTCTACCTTGTTTGTCTATTAGTTTGGTTTGTCATGCCCTTTCCCCGTACAAGTACAGAATTAAGTAGTTTAGATTAACTCTCACAAGATAACGCAAATATAGAGATGCGTTACAATATATAGTCTCTCTATTCACACTTTTCTACTATCCTACGCACCAACGGGAATCCCCTCAATGAAACATACTTCCGGTTTTTTTCTCCGCGTGTTTTAGTGAGTTATTTCCAAATATTCAAGAATAATAACATGTGTCACTGGCCACCAGTATCGTACCCTCACATATTTTTATTTTTTTCCTGCAGTTTATTATCCCTTTCTATCGCCAGTGGCGCGCCTAAACCCTACCTAACATTATTTGTGAATTTTTTTAAAAATATTCGGAAAAACATAACGCCCAGATGCTGGCTCGAACCCACACCTGTCAGGCGCCATTGGTTTCTGGCTTGTGGACAAGTCAAGTTAGTCCCGCCTTAGCCCACTTGGCCACAACGCTCGCCTAACATAAGTCAGTTACTTCGTGTTTTGTGAAGGTTGCGACGGCGAAGCTATGGAAAACTACAAGAGTCTTCAGGTCCTGTTTCACTTTCTGTCGATGATCGACGCACCTCCGAAGTCGCCACAAATACAGGCCTCTACGATTGTTTTTTGCATCCTTTCACTGAGCATGTACTTCCTCCACCGTTTTTATACTTATCCCACTCGTTTTCTGGCTCTAACAATCGTCGTTTTCGGCAATTTGCCATATTTAAAAGTCACGCATCAAGCTTTGATAAAAGCAAAACAAGCTAGACCGGAACTTGGTTTCATGCTAAACTCGTTTTAATTTATAATGGCGATACCCACGAGTTTTTATGAGAGGTGCCGGAAAGTTGTGAATACTCCAGAGAAAGAAAGAACATTCGGGCAAGACACAATTATAACCAATCAGAACAAATTTCGTCATCACTGTCTCACGTCATACAACCATATTTAGAATGGAAGCGTCTCTAGTTACCACTAGAATTATCCACACGCTTCGATCGATAGTAAACAACCAACTCTAGAAAATTCTCAAATAATATCGACCAACTAAAATTAACAACGTTACACAAAGCTTTTTCTAATAACAACGCAAAATCAAATCAATGGTAAATACACTATGTTATTGCATGCTTTGCAAAATAAAACGATCACATCTATCGCGCGCGTCCCACTCGCACCACCGCGCGCGTCTCAACGGAACAGTTGTGTTGGGATGGTGGTAGTGCTACAGTTGTGTTGGGATGATGGTAGTATTAATGTTGTGTTGGGATGATGTTAGTATTAATATTGTGCTGGGATGATGGTAGTAATAATGTTGTGTTGGGATGATGTTAGTATTAATATTGTGCTGGGATGATGGTAGTATTAATGTTGTGTTGGGATGGCGGTAGTATTAATGTTGAGCTGGGATGGTGGTAGTAATAATGTTGTATTGGGATGGTGGTAGTGCTAATGTTGTGTTGGGATTATGGTAGTATTAATGTTGTGTTGGGATGGTGGTAGTATTAATATTGTGCTGGGGTGGTGGTAGTATTAATGTTGTGTTGGGATGGTGGTAGTGTTAATGTTATGTTGGGATGATGGTAGTATTAATGTTGAGCTGGGATGATGGTAATATTAATGGTGTGCTGGGATGATGGTAGTATTAATGTTGTGCTGGGATGATGGTAGTATTAATGTTGTGCTGGGATGATGGTAGTATTAATGTTGTGCTGGGATGATGGTAGTATTAATGTTGTGTTGGGATGATAGTGGCTACCGGCTTGAGTACAATCCTTAACAAAGGCTATTGCAAGTGACCGGAGCCAAATTTTAAAAATATAATGACTTACTCCTAGCCAAACATGGCGTCTTAACTTAAATATTCCTTCGGTTTTATATAGCGCCTTTCCAGCTCAAGAGCTGCTCAAGGCGCTGGCCGTTACAGGATGTAACTCAAGCCGCCCCAGACACCCACGTGCAACCTTTGGGCGCATAGTCTGACGCCCAGACGACACAGCCCAATCTCTTGGGCCACCGGGCCTGGGGAGAGGCCAGCTAGTGTGTTTGTGTAGCCGGTACTCGCCCGCCTAGGACATGAGTGTCAGGATCTTTAAAGTCCATGCCATGGAATGCGTGCACTCACAGACTAGACCTCGGTGTATACTCTCATCCCAAGCAGTAAGGGCGGAGTTTCTCAGGATTATTATTATTATTATTATTATTATTATTATTATTAAAATTATTATTATTATTATTATTATTATTATTATTATTATTATTATTATTATTATTATTATTATTATTATTATTATTATTTTTATTATTATTTAATATACTCTAGTGCGTTTCAAAGAGCGGTGACCTTAGCAGATCAATAATACAGAAGGCGGAAAAATAAGTAAATTTTTATTTTAAAAATGTAGGCAATAGACCAATGATGACATGTGATGAAGAGAAAGATTTTGGTGTAACATTTGACAAAACCCTCTCATTTGATCCACGGACACCAAATTGTGCCAATAAAGCCAACAAAATGATAGGAGTAGGCCTACTTAAAAGGACTTTCAGTGTCTTAGATGAAGATGCTTTTGGTAAATTGTATAAGTCGATGGTTAGGCCTCACCTTGAGTATGCCAACACAGTATGAGATCCTGTGTTAAGACTGTTATGATCGAGAGAGTGCAAAGAGCTACAAAGCGTGTTAAGGCTTGTAAGGATAGGCCCTTTCATGAAAGATTAAAGTACCTTGGACTGCATTCATTGTGTGGCTGTAGAATTAGAGGGGAATTGGATACAAACATACAACATTTACAATGGACTGGATGATTTAAAGTGGTCCAATTTCTTTGCATCGCCTCATTGCAATATTACGCGCATGTCCGAAGGAAAAATATTTATTCAGCATTCCAATACTACTAAGCAAGTTTTCCTTTTCTAACAGATTTGCTGCTAACTGGAATAATCTACCTGTTTCATTTTTAAATTCTCCAAGCATAAATACGTTTAATAACCAGCTAGACATACTTCCACAGTTTACAAATATATTTTATTGCTATGACCAATGAAATGCTTAGGGAAATGACATGCTCAACAGACCCACTGAGTTATTGCCAAGTTGAGGTAGGGGCATTTAGAAAGGCTTCACGGCCTGTTTTGCCCCCACACTACTACTACTACTACTACTACTACTACTACTACTACTACTACTACTACTACTACTACTACTACTACTACTACTACTACTACTACTTCCCCCGTTGGGGTGCCGGTGGTTTCAGTATAAATAGTATCCCCACTTTCTGGAAATTTAGTGCTTTAAATTCCCACTATCGCTGTCTTTCTCATTTGTTCTTTCTCATTCCTGCTCTGTTCTATCAATCTGCTAGACTATCTTCTTCTCCGCTAGACCAGTCACCTACCTTTTTTCTTGAAAACTCTTCTGGGACAAGACTCCTTATTTGTGTTTGAGGTCTGTTGGATCAGCTTGGGAATATTGGACGCTTTCTGCCAGGTGGTCATTAGGGTTTCCTATATGTTATTTAGCAATGTAGGCATTTTATATGTATGTGTTTTGTTGTTAATTTATAATGATTGTATTCTATTTTGTTTTTGTAAACGGGTTTCGATAAATTAAAGTATAGCCTCAGCGTCCCCTGCGTGGGATGTCATTATTGTAAAATGACTGGCTGGTGTAGAGCTTTCAGTTTTACCACTAGGGTTGTTTGAGCAGATCTTTTATGCGGATCAGGGGTTGTCCGGTCCTGATTTGGCTCGGAAGAGTCCGCTGGACCTAAAGCAATAATCAGGTAATGTGATGTAAACTACTACTACTGCTGCTGCTGCTACTACTAGATTGGCGGCATCCATTATCATTACTGAAGGGAAAGAGGAAACCGGAGAAACCCTCAGTGTCCTGACAAGTCTTGTACTTAAGTCACATTAGTTCGTACCTTGCGGGATTTGAACCTGCGACCTTGGACATAAAAACCCCAGCCCCCTATCAACTGCTGCCAGGTCACGCTATACTGAAAGCTGTTGAAACAGTCAACGGGCAGGTACGCCACATAGAATGTATGTAAACTGCTTACAATTTGCCGTTACTGCGCAGACAGCCCTTTGGCAAAAGGTATAACTGTCAAACTGTATCGTTTATACCGTGCTTCGTATAGCACTGATCGTGCGTTTTGACAGCAACAAGTATAACACAATAGAACAAAGGACATTTGAGCTTGGCATGGATCTGTATGTGTAAACGGTGAAAAAGCACGTAAAAATGGTGGAAGGACTTTAAAAAATTTTAAAAATGAAAAAAAGCCCCTTTTAAAATTAATAAAACAAATATACAAAGTCACATTCGCGTGCGCGCGTTTGTGTGTGTGTGTTTGTGTGCGTGTGTGTCTGTGTGTATGTGTGTGTGTATTATAGAGTAATTAGTGTTTTTTTTTATAGGCTTACGAGTTAACGGATAATACTTTCCAAGTTTTCATTGTTCTGTTTTAAAGTTAAAACGTGTTCTGTATTTTTTTTGTAAGCGCCTACAGCTTAGGCGCATAAATCATCATCATCATCATCATCATCATCATCATCATCATCATCATCATCATCATCATCATCATCATCATCATTTCAAAAGACATATAGGGTGATATTGAATGAAGGAATTATTGATTAAGTGCAAGATAAAAGACATGAATGGAATAGACCTTTTTCTGCCTCTATTGGGTTGTTACTAAGGTTATATAAGCAAGGGACCCGAAAGCGACGCTGACCTCAATCTGAGACTGTTGAGGGTAAGTGGAGGAGGAGGGATCAGAGGGTGGAGTTATGAGGGGCAGTTGTTGGTTTTTGTTGGGGGATGGGGGTAGGGATGGAAGGAGGACATTTACCCAAGAAGATGGATGTTACACCTATGTTATGAATGTTACACAACAAATGCTTCCAGCTCGCCAACTGGCGCGTATTTGTGTTGCTGGCCGCTTAACTATACATCTTACACGTTAAGGTGCTAGGGTTAACTATATATCTTACACGTTAAGGTGCTAGGGTTAACTATACATCTTACACGTTCAGGTGCTAGGGTTAACTATATATCTTACACGTTAAGGTGCTAGGGTTAACTATACATCTTACACGTTAAGGTGCTAGGGTTAACTATACATCTTACACGTTAAGGTGCTAGGGTTAACTATACATCTTACACGTTAAGGTGCTAGGGTTAACTATACATCTTACACGTTAAGGTGCTAGGGTTAACTATACATCTTGCACGTTAAGGTGCTAGGGTTAACTATACATCTTGCACGTTAAGGTGCTAGGGTTAACTATACATCTTACACGTTAAGGTGCTAGGGTTAACTATACATCTTACACGTTAAGGTACTAGGGTTAACTGTACATCTTACACGTTAAGGTGCTAGGGTTAACTTCTTCATCTTACACGTTAAGGTGCTAGGTTTAACTACAAATCTTACACGTTTAGGTGCTAGGGTTAACTTATTCATCTTACACGTTAAGGTGCTAGGTTTAACTACAAATCTTACACGTTTAGGTGCTAGGGTTAACTTATTCATCTTACACGCATAGGTGCTAGGTTGAACTTATTCATCTTACACGTTAAGGTGCTAGGTTTAACTATACATCTTACACGTTATTATGCCAGGTTTAACTTATTAATCTTACACGTTAAGGTGCTATGTTTATCTACACATCTTATACGTATAGGTGCTAGGTTTAACGTATACATCGTACACGTATAACTGTTAATAAAATCTATTTACAGATTAGACAGTTTACACACTGTATTGATTTGAACGTGTTGCACAATATAACACGGTTGACGCTGTTTCCCACAGTACACTTCGTACTCAAAGTTTTTTTTTTTTTTTTAAACCAAAGAAATGACGCACACATTTCTGACAAAATACAAATGTGCCGTGGCACAGTCTACGTGCATGCTGCGTGCGTGAATTCTTACACAAATCGTTTAAAAATGCCTTAGTATTGATTCAAATGAAAGTACCCCAATAGCAAAGCTTTGTTAATTTATGGCGAAAATGCGTTTAATACATTTTTGATTCCACCAGCTGGTGGAGTGCCTTCTAACTAACTCCTTTAACCAAGTTGTGGTCCTGATTCGGCTCTTTGCAGGCCGCTGGACCCTATTTTATTTATTTATTTATTTATTTATTTATTTAATCGTTCTTATATAGCGCTTTTCCAGCTCAAGAGCTGCTCAAGGCGCTGGCCGATACAGGATCTAACTCAAGCCGCCCGAGACGCCCACCCGCAGCCTTGTGACGCATGGTCTGACGCCCGTACAACTGAGCACAATCCTGGGCAGCCAGGGATGGGGGAGAAGTACCTAGGTGCATGCTAGGCGTTTTCTTGTCACCGGCACTCACCCGTCTAGGACATGAGCGTCAGGATCTTTAAAGTCCGTTATGATGGAATGTATGCGACACAGACTAGACCTCGGTTTATACTCTCATCCGAAGGAGTAGGAAAACAGGAGTAAAGTGTCTTACCCAGGGACACAACACAATGGCCCGGCCAGGGCTCGAACCCGGGACCTTCCGATCCGCAAGCACTACCATTAGACCACAGTGCCTCCTATAAACAATGATTAACTAACTAACTGACCCTATAAACAATGACTAACTAACTGACCACATAAACAATTACTAACTAACTGACCACATAAACAAAGACTAACTAATTGACCACATAAATAATGACTATCTAACTGACCACATAAACAAAGACTAACTAACTGACCACATAAATAATGACTAACTAACTGTTTGTAGAAAAGTGAACAGCCTGAGTGTATACTATCTCCCTCGCCCGCCAGTGTCGTTGTTTGTATAAACAATAAGACAGCGATGGTGGTGACGTGAAGACAGACAGGACGTTCAAATCCAGCCGGTCACTTTATAATAAAGACATCCCATGCATGGGACGCTGAGGCTGTACTCTAATTTATCGAACTCCCGTTTACCAAAACAAAATAAAATATAAATATCATTATAAAATATCAACAAAACACAAACATATAAAATGCCTTAATTGTAAATAATAATACCATAGAAAGCCCTAGTAGTCATTTGGCAGGAAACCTCAAATATATCCTGAACAATCTCCATAAACAAATGAGGAGTTTTGGGAGTTTTCAAGAAAAAAGGTAGGTGACTGGTCCAGCGGAGAATATAGTGGATCGATAGAAAATATTAGGAACGAGAAAGAACAAATGAGAATGAAAGAAACAGTGGTATTTTAAAGCACTAAATTTCCTCAAAATGGGGATACTATTTATTTAAAAAAAAAAAAAAAACACCGGCATCTCAATGGGGTCTGTCGTCGTGAACATTTTCATCACTCAACTCATTGCACGCCCCTGAAAGGCAAAACGAAAAACTAAATACGCTTTACGCATGCCTTCATGGAAACGAGAACTATACAAATCAACATCATCATGATCATTATCATCATGATCATCATCAACAACATCATCATCATCATCATCATCATCATCATCATCATCATCATCATCATCATCATCATCTTCCTCCTCCTCCTCATCATCATCATTATCATATAGGCCATCTAGAGAACTTGAGGCCTTGGGACAGTAAGCTTAGAATACTGTATAAATAATAAAAAGAAGAAGAATAAGAAGGAAAAAAGCACTTTTAGATAGCGCGATTTCTCAATAAAACTGAGCTCAAAGTTCATATCTCACAACCTGGTAGACAATATTAATTAAAAGAAATTATCTTACGTAAAATCTAAATCGTAAAAAGGACATTGTACATAACAACAGACACACACATACAGTTAAATGGAATATCCCGCAACTACTGACAACTAACATATTGCAACATTTATTTATTTTATAAAACGAAAAACAAATATTACACCAAGTGACATTAGTACACAAAAGCAATTTGCTCCGCTGTTGGTAAACACACACAAACACGTCCACCCACCCGCCCACACACACACACACACACGCTCGCGCGCTCACTCATAGTCATACACATCCCCCATAGGCAATGAATCCATTCATCACTACTTTCATACATGCACTACACCATTACAAAAATTATTATCCTCTGGTTACAAAAATTTTCTTTTTGCAGTGACATGAAATAAAAGCGTGCCTACATTCAGTGACCCTCCCCCCTACCTCCACCTCTCTCTCTCTCTCTCTCTCTCTCTCTCTCTATCTCTCTCTCTCTCTCTCTCTCTCTCTCTTCCTCTTTCGGCAATACACACACAGTCAGCGCCAAAATGATTACGAACACTAAAACTAGACGAATTTAAATTGATTCTTAGCATTAAGATAGATAAATTGCAATAGGTACACGT
>CM072522.1:62413162-62475662 GCA_036898135.1 Oncomelania hupensis | reverse complement strand
AGACTGTAATCTGAAGGCTTTCTTTACTTTGGGGAAAAAAGGGGGGTTACCCTCAAATTGACCTGATTGTTTGTTACATTAACCCATAATAAAGTGGATTGTCCTGCTTAATCCAATCGCTACAGGTTAAAGTTTCAGAAAGAGAGAGAGAGACAGAGAGAGAGAGAGAGAGAGAGAGAGAGAGAGAGAGAGAGAGAGAGAATACGAATCTTTAATTCCAGAAGTTCATGGCGTGGCCCTTTTGGAAGGGGTGTATACAAGAATAATAAAACAACAAACATTAAATATGAGGCTGTTACGTTGAAACGCGAACGAAAGTATGTCGGAAGCGCGCACGATAGATCTAATCGTTTCGTTTTGCAAAGTATTCAATAATGGAGTTTATTTACCTTTGATTTGAGTTTGCATTGTTGTTAGGAGAGGCTTTGTATAACGTTGATGATTTGCGTTAGTCGATATTGTTGGAGAATTTTCGGGATCTGCATGTTTATTACTGTCGATAGAAATTTCCCGATGGATATCGAAGGTCGTGAATGTTCCCGGAAGTAGAGGAAATGTGTATGACGTAAGCCAGTGATGACGATCTTTAGTTCGATTGGTGGCAGTGCGTCATTTCTACCGTGTACCAAATTGTTCGAGAAGAGAGAGAGGTTATTTAATCGTGTGCCGAGTTGCTGTTGAGAGAGAGTAAAGTTGTTGATAGTGATTTGGAGAGTTGCTGTGAAAGTTGTTGAGTTGAGTTGAGAATAGTATGCAGTTGTTGATGTGTGCTGAATAAAAGTGGAAAACTTCATACGTCGACTCTGTGACTTGTATGCTGTTTGGACGGGTTGCGTGGATAAACGAATCTGAGCTACACTCATCAGTATTTCAGCATTGGGGCTGAATCATCACTGATAGAAAAACACCAACATCAAATCGAGTGTAACATTTTGGGGGTCAAGCCGCGATTCACGCCATAGCCAAGGGTTCAACTGCTACAACAAGCGAGTCAACGTTACGAGAGGCAGTCATCGAGGGTAGCCGCCAACGAGTTGCGTCGAGAGGGGCCAACATACTGGGACTACATCACCGATAGGTTCGGGTTGACTGCAAGGGCGTGTAGTCGCCGAAGAGTTGCTTCGTGAGCGAACAACAGAGCGGGACTAAGTGGCTGCCGCAGGACTACGTCGAGGGACAGTCTCGGAGCTACATCGCCAGTATTAGAGAGAGCGACGAGCGGACGTCGCGTCTACTTCAGCACAGGAGCGTGCACATCAACACTAGCGTGGTGCAGCGTCGCATACGACGAGGACAGCGGGGCCTGCGTCAGCGAAGGCGACTAGTGGCAAGCATCAGCGCTACTGCAGAAAGCGTGCTGTTCTAGAACAGTCTAGAAAGGTACAGCACAGTCAAGAACTTTCCAGAAAAGAACTTTCCAGAAAAGAACTTTCTAGAAAAGAACTTTCCAGAAGCATCAAGATGGCTGACTTCTGGCAGAAAGGGGTTGAACTAAATCTAAAAGGCAAACAGCTGACGGAGTACGTCAAATGCCAGGAGAGAATATTGCGTGAAGAAAGAGAAGAACAGCGACGCCGTGAAGAACGAGAATTAGAAGAGCAGCGTCGCCGTGAAGAAAGAGAATTAGAACAGAAGCGTCTAGAAGTAGAAGAGCAGCGTCGCCGTGAAGAAATAGAATTAGAAGAGCAGCGTCGCCGAGAAGAAAGAGAAGAGCGGCGTCTAGAAAGAGAAGAGCGGCGTCAAGAAAGAGAGATGGAAGAGAGACGATTAGAAGCTGAGCGTCAATACCAGCTAGAGTTGGCGCGTATCCAGAACAATCAGCATGCGCCACAAGTTATCAGTGACAACACGGCTCCAAAATTGCCAGCTTTCGTCGACGGGAAGGACCAGATCGACAGCTATCTGGCGAGATTCGAAAGGTTCGCCGAAAGCTCCAATTGGCAACCTCGAGACTGGGCGATTCGACTGAGTGCACTTCTGACGGGGCAAGCTCTCGAAGTTTACACCAGACTGTCGAACGATGACGCCAAAAACTACGACGTCTTGAAAGAGGCCCTGTTGCAGTGCTACAACTTTACAGAGAAGGGCTACCGTAAACGCTTCCGTGAATGCCGGCCTAAGTCAGACGAGACGCCAAAGCAGTTTGTGGAGCGCCTGTCGTCATATCTACACAAGTGGGTGGAGTTATCAGGCGAAACGAAGTCTTACGACAGTCTCCATGACCTGATCGTGAAGGAACAATTTCTCAATGCCTGTCACAAGGACCTAGCGACCCACTTAGAAGAACAAAAGCTGCAGACGCTTAAAGATGTGACTGAGGCTGCTGAAAGATATCTTATCGCTCATGGGAAAACCCTGGGGCCACCCAGCGCGACGAAACATTTTCAGAAGACTGCAAACCATGGGAACCAGATCCAAGGGAGCCAGACGAGCCAGAGACAGACGGACTCCACGCCTCCTCCCAGGGAAGGGCATTCAAGAGGCTGTTTCACCTGCAACGCTACAGACCACAGAGCGGCTAACTGTCCTCAAAACAAAAGTAGCGGACAGCGGAGCAGTACGGACAATTCAGCGGCGGGCAACCGGCAGAGGCGGTTCTCCAATCAACGGCAAACCAGTAGATCTGACCATCAGGTGTGCGGCGGGAGCGTCATTCTTCCGAGTGAGACCGAGCGCACAGCTACCCCTGCGGACGTGCAAGAGTGCATGACTGATGGCCAACTCCTCCTTGCCAACGGGAAATCCATCCCCGTCGTCGCCAGCGCAGCTGTGACCGTACAGAACATGCCTGTTTCCAAGGGACGCGTCGGAAATCATGAAGTGACTGTTTTAAGAGACTCTGGCTGCAGTGGGGTCATCGTCAGAGAAGACCTAATCGCTAAAGAACAGTTCACTGGCGATTCAAAATGGACACTTATGGCCGACAGCAAATGTGTGAGAGCGCCAGTTGCGAAGATTCATGTCAACACCCCTTTCTACATAGGCGAAGTCGAAGCGGTTTGCCTGAAGAAGCCGCTGTATGATTTGATGATCGGGAATATCGACGGCGCGAGACGACCCGACGACCCCGATCCAGAGTGGAGTCCTGCCTCAACTCAACACGTCGAAGTTGTGGAGGAGGATCCATTGCCGTTTCCCGATGGAGACCTTACAGAGCTGCTACGGGACAATGTGGTTACTCCGGCTCAACCCTGCCGACCAGAGATCGTCGGTGCTGTTACTACCAGGGCCCAGGCCAAGAGAGACAAGATGTCTACGCCACTGAAGGTCGCCGACAACTCTAAAGCTGCCATCGTGGACAGAGATAAGCTGATCCAGCTCCAGGAAGCTGACAGTACTTTAAACAAGTACAGGAACCGCCAAGACCACGTGACAAAGGGCAGTGGCACGGTCTATTTTGAGGTGAAGGCCAAGATCCTGTACCGAATCTTCCAGCACCCGAGGGTCAACGGAGGGAAACCACTACGTCAAGTCTTGGTACCGTTACCCCTAAGGCGCCAGGTGATGGAAGTAGCGCATGACTCAATCATGGGAGGTCACCTGGGCATCAAGAAGACGTCGGACAGAATCCAGGCGGTGTTCTACTGGCCAGGACTTCATGCGGACGTCAGCCGTTTCTGCCGATCATGTGACATTTGCCAGAAGACCATACCTCGAGGAAGGGTCCCGAAAGTGCCTATGCAGAGGATGCCTCTGATCGACCGACCTTTCAAGAGGGTGGCCTTAGACTTAATCGGCGAAATTAGACCTCCGAGTGAAGAAGGTCATCGATGGGTACTGACTTTAGTGGACTATGCGACTCGGTACCCAGAAGCAGTGCCTCTGAAGAAGATTGACACTGAAACGGTAGCAGAGGCACTGGTGGACATGTTCAGTAGACTTGGAGTGCCTGAAGAGATTCTGACAGACCTCGGGACGCAGTTCGTCTCTGACTGCATGAAGGAGGTGAACAGACTGCTGAGCATCCGGCATTTAACTACGACACCCTACCATCCAATGTGCAACGGGCTTGTCGAGAAGTTCAATGCTACGCTGAAGTCCACCCTGAAGAAACTGTGCAGCGAGCAGCCCAGACAATGGCATCGCTATATCAACGCCTTACTTTTCGCCTACAGAGAAGTGCCGCAGGAGTCCACCGGCTTTTCTCCGTTCGAGCTGCTATACGGAAGAACCATCCGAGGGCCGATGCACATCCTAAAAGAACTGTGGACGAAAGAAGTAGACACCCCAGAGGTGAAGAACAGCTACCAGTACGTGTTTGAGCTACGGGAGAAGCTGGAGCAGACTCTCGAGATAGCCAGAGAAAACCTGAAGAAGTCCCAAGACTGTGGAAAGCACTACTACGATCGTAGGGCTGTGAACAGGAAGTTCAAACCTGGCAACAAAGTGCTGGTGCTGCTACCTACTGACCACAATAAGTTGCTGATGCAGTGGAAAGGCCCGTACGAAGTGGAGACCGTGGTGGGAATCAACGACTACAAGGTGAAGGTCGGCCAGCATTCCAAGATATACAACGCCAACCTCCTTAAGCTGTACGTGGAAAGGCCGTCAGAGACTGTACGCGCAGCAACAGCAGCTGTGATAGACGACAGCTTTGACAGCGAGGAACTGTTGGAACTGGGGGACTTCCACAGCAAAGAAGACATTGATGATGCTAAGCTAGGACCAAGCTTGACGGAAGGTCAAATGTTGGAGCTCAAGGACCTTATGGGCGAATTTCCCCATAGCTTCAGTGATGTCCCAGGCTCTACGACTTTGGTCGAACATGAAATCCACACCCAGACCTGGAAGGAGCATCTGCAGACCTTGAGGGAGCTGTTCCACCGTCCCGCAGAAGCCAACCTGACCGTGAGACCCGGCGAATGCATTCTGAGAGCTGACAACGTCGACTGCGTCGGACGTTCGATGGAAGAAGAAGACAATGGAGGATGCACTGATCCCAGGGAAGCCCACGTGATCATCGTCTTTGACCCTGGGCCGATGACGACCGCAACTGACGAGGGCGTCGTTTCCTTGCGGATGAAAGAACATTGACTGTGTGGATGAACTAAGAATATTGGTAATGACAGACTTGAAAATGAAAAACGTTGACTGGGTAAATGATCTGTGAACATTGACAGTATCCAGAAAGACTTGCAGATGAGAAACTTTGACTCTGTGTGAATGAACTGTGAACATTGACAATATCCAGGCAGATTTGAAGACGAAAACCATTGACTCTGTGTGAATGAGCTGAGAACAGTGACAGTGTTCAGACAATCTGAAATAAGTTTTAATTCTGAACTTTGTTTGTGCATTACGTTTCAACGTTGTTGAAAGAAATTGGGTAAATTTCTTCTTGAGTGGGGGGGTTATGTTACGTTGAAACGCGAACGAAAGTATGTCGGAAGCGCGCACGATAGATCTAATCGTTTCGTTTTGCAAAGTATTCAATAATGGAGTTTATTTACCTTTGATTTGAGTATGCATTGTTGTTAGGAGAGGCTTTGTATAACGTTGATGATTTGCGTTAGTCGATATTGTTGGAGAATTTTCGGGATCTGCATGTTTATTACTGTCGATAGAAATTTCCCGATGGATATCGAAGGTCGTGAATGTTCCCGGAAGTAGAGGAAATGTGTATGACGTAAGCCAGTGATGACGATCTTTAGTTCGATTGGTGGCAGTGCGTCATTTCTACCGTGTACCAAATTGTTCGAGAAGAGAGAGAGGTTATTTAATCGTGTGCCGAGTTGCTGTTGAGAGATAGTAAAGTTGTTGATAGTGATTTGGAGAGTTGCTGTGAAAGTTGTTGAGTTGAGTTGAGAATAGTATGCAGTTGTTGATGTGTGCTGAATAAAAGTGGAAAACTTCATACGTCGACTCTGTGACTTGTATGCTGTTTGGACGGGTTGCGTGGATAAACGAATCTGAGCTACACTCATCAGTATTTCAGCATTGGGGCTGAATCATCACTGATAGAAAAACACCAACATCAAATCGAGTGTAACAGAGGCGAGAGAGAGAGAGAGAGAGAGAGAGAGAGAGAGAGAGAGAGAGATAAGATGAGATAAGATAACAATGTTATTTTGCAAGGGTAAAAGAGTCAGCGCTGCGTACTCTTGTTTAGATCTTGCCCGTGTGGCTTGTAACAAGAACTAATAAATACAGCAAATTAATGTTATAACATTAACATCATTGAACAATAACAAATAATAAAAAATTAAAATAAAACTAGAGAGAGAGTGAAAGGAAGAGAAAGAAAGAGAGAGACAGAATGAAAGAGATAAGACCGAGTAGAAAGAGAAAGAAACAGACAGACAGAATGAGAGAGCTAAAGACAGACAGAGTAGAAATACAGAAATAAAGAAACAGACAGACAGGCAAATGGAGTTCATAGAATATGTGAAATGCTCTTTGTGAACTGTGGCATTAGAAATGGATCATATTATTATCAAATAAACTGACTGGCTCTTGTGACACAAGTGTAATCACTACTGCTATTTCTACAGCTAAAGTCGCGTTAAATCAATACCCTTTATCCCTACTGCTTGTAGTGTAAAAAGGTCAATTAATTATCCCTATGGTTAGGGTTAGGGTTAGGGTTTTAAATTAAATTAGTGGAAAAAATACAATTCTCCATTTATAACGATGTCGGGCTGTTACTCTGTTTCTGTTTATCTTTATCACTCTCTCTTTCACGCGCACACACACAGACAATCACACACTCACTCTGTCACGCGCGTACATACTGTTCTCACAGATACTCCCCTCACACTCTTTCACTCTCTTTTTCTCTCATACACACACACACACACGCACACACAAACTCACACCCTCTCTATATCTTGTATGACGCACACACCTTCTCTTTCTCTACCACTCTCACACACACACACACATTTCTCTCTCACTCTCTCTCTCTCTCTCACACACAGTTACAAGCACAACAGGCTTTTCTCTCTCTCTCTCTCTCTCTCTCTCTCTCTCTCTCTCTCTCTCCCTCTCTCTCTCTCTCTCTCATTCCGTACTGTCTATCTCTATCCCCCATCTTCTCCTCATCTCGGACCCCTCCCTCCGCACACATACGGACTGAATTAACAGCACATGCCAAACCAAAACCGTTACAAACAGTAGAAAATATTGAGAGCTCACAAAAACTGTAATGAAATGTGTTGTTCATCAGCTGTCTGTACACTAAACCACATCAACATCATGGAAACTGTGTAGATCACACCGCACTAGCCCAGGCTATCTATCTATCTATCTATCTATCTATCTATCTATCTATCTATCTATCTATCTATCTATCTATCTATCTATCTATCTATCTATCTATCTATCTATCTATCTATCTATCTATCTATCTAATCTCTTAAGCTAGGGCTGTTGCGGAGAGTTTTCGTCACTTTAGATAGATAGATAGATAGATAGATAGATAGATAGATAGATAGATAGATAGATAGATAGATAGATAGATAGATAGATAGATAGATAGATAGATAGATAGATAGATAGATAGATAGATAGATAGATAGATAGATAGATAGATAGATAGATAGATAGACAGATAGGTCGATAGATAGAGGGATAGATAGACAGATAAATAGATGGATGGATGGACGGATGGTTGGATGGATAAATAGATGGATGGATGGTTGGATGGATAAATAGATGGATAGATGGATAGATAGATAGATAGATAGATAGATAGATAGATAGATAGATAGATAGATAGATAGATAGATAGATAGATAGATAGATAGATAGATAGATAGATAGATAGATGAATGGATGGATGGATAGATAGGTAGATAGATAGGTCGATAGCTAAATAGATAGATAGATAGATAGATAGATAGATAGATAGATAGATAGATAGATAGATAGATAGATAGATAGATAGATAGATAGATAGATAGATAGATAGATAGATAGATAGATAGGTCGATAGCCAGGTCGATAGATAAATATATAGGTCGATATATAAATACAATAAATAGATAGGTAGATAGATAGATAGATAGATAGATAGATAGATAGATAGATAGATAGATAGATAGATAGATAGATAGATAGATAGATAGATAGATAGATAGATAGATAGATAGGTCGACAGCTAGATAGATAGATAGATAGATAGGTCGACAGCTAGATAGATAGATAGATAGATAGATAGATAGATAGATAGATAGATAGATAGATAGATAGATAGATAGATATATAGATAGCTAGGTCGATAGCTAGATAGCTAGATAGATAGCTAGATAGATAGATAGATAGATAGATAGATAGATAGATAGATAGATAGATAGATAGATAGATAGATAGATAGATAGATAGTGTATGTGTATTTTGTAATACCATTTGTCACTTAAGCAGGGCAACATAGGGATAATTCTGAGATTGGTCAAAATCCGTGCCGTGGTTCGTGTGAAATAGCGTCCATCGGACCGACGAGACCGACATTCTTTTTCCTATGGATTCTCCTACCGACTATTTCTAAGTATCCCGAAGGACCGACGGAGCAACTGAAGGACATTTTGCTCTGATTTCCCATCACCAGCCACCCCTTTCACTATTTCAAAGTATTAGCAGGAAAATCCGGAAATACAGAAAGGTGGACATATAGCAGTGAGCAAGTCATCTCTTTGGCTGTAACGACGTTCGTTTCTTGCTCCAATCCAAACCTGTTCCTTTGCAAAGAACGCAACGATGCGATGACCTTTTTAATACACACATCGCTGTAGTGTAACGACGTTCTTTTCTCTCTCTAAAATTGTTCCTTTGCAATAAAATTGTTCTTAAGGTGGATGTACGCAGGTTGGGAATTGCAGTGAAGACCCTTAAGAAGGGATTTACGCATTAAAAAAGCCTTTAATGTTTTTTTGTGTAAGGTTTGTGCTCTTTTCCAGTTTGTTCACGTTATAGCATTCTTCCAGCTTTGACATTTCATTGCGCTACAATTGTAATACGGCTTCTTGGTTTTCTTTTTCAACTTCATCATCATCATCATCATCATCATTATCATCATCGGCGGCGTTGTCATCATCGTCGTCGTCGTCATCATCGTCGTCATCATCATCGTCATTATTATCATCGATCGTCATCATCATTTTCTTCTTTTCCTCTTCCTCTCCTCCGCCTCTTAGTTCTGGTTTTCATTTTTATCATCGTCTACTTCGTTTACCTCATTTAAAAAAACATGTCCTGCTGATGTGTGTGTGTATGTTTGTATGTATGTGTGTATGTATGTATGTACGTGTGTATGTATGTATGTACGTGTGTGTGTGTTCGTGTGTGTGTGTGTGTGTGTGTGTGTTTCCGTGTATACAGTAGATCGATTTTCGAAGACCTTGTATTTAACGTTACTTTAGATTTTTTTTAAAGGACAAGTTTTATTTGCTGAACTTCACAAAATGCCGTTATTTATGGGGAATTCTCTTTAATTACCTAACTTGTAGTTTATTGCAGTTGTGAGCTTTCTTCTTCTTCTTCTTCTTCTTCTTCTTCTTCTTCTTCTTCTTCTTCTTTATTTTGTTCTTGTTCTTGATCTTCTTCTTCTTCTTCATCATCTTCTTCTTTTCCTTCGTCTTCTTCATCATCTTCTTCATCTTCTTCTTCGTCTTCTTCTTCATCTCGTTCTTCTTCTTCTTTGTCTCCTTCTTCGTCTTCTTCTTCTTCTTTTTCTTCTTCTTCTTCGTCTTCTTTGTCTTCTTCTTCTTCTTTGTCTTCTTCTTCTTTGTCTTCCTTTTTCTTTCTTCGACTTTGTTTTGTTCTTCTGGATGTTGTTGTTCTCCTCCTATTTCTTCTTCTGCCCCTTCTTATTTTTATTCTTCTTGTTCTTCACGTTCTTGTTCTCGTTGTTGTTGTTGTTGTTCTTCTTCTTCTTCTTGTTGGTGTTGTTGTTGTTGTTGTTGTTGTTGTTGTTGTTGTTGTTCTTCTTCTTCTTCTTCTTCTTCTTCTTCTTCTTCTTCTTCTTCTGTTTGTTGTTGTTGTTGTTGTTTTTCTTGTTGTTGTTGTTGTTCTTCTTCTTCTTGTTCTTCTTGTTCTTTTTCTTCTTTTTTTTTCTTCTTCTTGTTCTTGTTTTTCTTTTTGTTCCTGTTGTTGTTGTTGTTGTTGTTGTTGTTGTTTTTCTTCTTCTTCTTCCTCCTTCCCCTTCTTCTTGTTCTCCTTCATATTTGAATATCGAAGTGGCAGTTTGCGTACATTGTTAACTCACCACACTTCCCAACAAACCCCCTTTTACACAAATCCCACATTCATCACATCACCATTATCATCATCATCATCATCATCATCATCATCATCATCATCATCATCATCATCATCATCATCATCATCATCATCATCAACACCAACAACAACAATAATAACAACAACAACAGCAGTGGCAATTACAACAACAACAACAACCAATATCAGCAACAACAACAACGATAGCAACAAGACACGTCTAACCGTACTGCGCGTTTTGTCTAAAATAATGTTGATATTGTTAAATTTAGCGAACGCTTTTCGAACCAGTTAAGTGGAAGATGATGACCAGACTTCAGTTATTTTGGTCTTCAGGTCGCTTTAGGCATGTTTGCACATTTGCCCGTGTTATTTGACATCTTCAGCCAAATGTGTTTAATCTTCTTCTTCTTCCTCTTCTTCTTCTTCTTCTTCTTTTTCTTCTTCTTCTGCTTATTCTTCTTCTTCTTCTACTTTTGTTCTGTTGTTTCAGATATGTCAAACGGATAATTTACATGCAAAATGTACAAAGACAGATAGACAGAAGGATTAAATAGACCGAGAGACAGACAGACAGAGATGGAAACAGACATCGAGGGAAACAGACAGAGGGCAACAGACATAGAGGGAAACACACAGACAGATGGAAAACAGACATAGAAGGAAACAGACAGACAGAGGAAAACAGACACAGAGGGAAACAGACAGACATAGAAAAACACACAGATGGAAAACAGACAGAGAGGGAAACAGACAGACAGAGGGAAACAGACATAGAGGGAAACATACAGACAGAGGGAAACAGACATAGAGAGAAACAGACAGACAGATGGAAACAGACAGACAGTGAAGGAAACAGACAGACAGTGAAGGAAACAGACAGACAGTGAAGGAAACAGACAGGCAGTGAAGGAAACAGACAGACATATACAAAGTATTTAACAAAGAGAAGGGCTGGGCAGAGATGTAGACGCACAGAGAGAATAAAACCAAAAATGAGGAAATGAGAAAGAGACAGAAAGAAAGAAAGGCGAGCAGTGATAGGATAGGATAGGATAGGATGGGATAGGAAATGCGACAAAGCGAGATAGGATAGGATAGGATATGAAATGCGACAAAGCGAGATAGGATAGGATAGGAAAGGCGACAAAGCGAGATAGGATAGGATATGAAATGCGACAAAGCGAGATAGGATAGGATAGGATATGCGACAAAGCGAGATAGGATAGGATATGAAATGCGACAAAGCGAGATAGGATAGGATAGGAAAGGCGACAAAGCGAGATAGGATAGGATAGGATAGGAAAGGCGACAAAGCGAGATAGGATAGGATAGGACAGGAAAGGTGACACAGCGAGGAAGACACAGAGAAACAAAATCAGAAAACTAGGGACGACCAGGAGAGACAGAGATACACAGACATACAGACATAGACAGAGATACACAGACGTACAGACAGAGACATATACACAGACATACAGACAGAGATACACATACAGAGACACACAGACATACAGACAGATACAACGATACACAGACATGCAGACAGTGACATACAGACAGAGATACAAGACATACAAACAGAGACAGAGATACACAGGCATACAGACAGAGACAAAGATACACAGACATACAGACAGAGACACACAGACATACAGAGAGGTGAGAAAGGGAGAGTGACACAGAACGAAATATAAACAGAAACTGAGATAAGAAAGAGAGACAGACAAACAGACAGACACAGAGAGAGAGCCTGACAGACAGACGAACAGAAACAGGGAATTCGTTCGATTGCGAGGCATCAAACTATGTTAGTGTTAAGGCTGCCTTAAGGCGCGTGTGTGTACAGACAGCAAACGTACCGTAAAACAAGGCACAAGGTCAGCCTTAAGAACCTCATCGTTCAGCACTTTTATAAAGTTCTGAGCCCTGAGGGCATGGGCCTACTGAGGGGGGGGGGGGGAATGTAGCGAGCAAGAGACAGAGAAAGAGAAAGAGAGAAAGAAATAGAGAAGGGGGAAGGAGAGAGAGAGAAAGGAGAGAGAGAGACAGTGAAAGACAAAGAGAGAAGGGGGAAGGAGAGAGAGAGAGTGAAAGGAGAGAGAGAGACAGAGAGAGAGACATGCAAAGAGAAACAAACAAAATATAAAAAGAAAGAGATGGAGTCGAGGGAGAGAGACAGACGGAAAGAACCAGAAACTGAGAGAGAGAGAGAGAGAGAGAGAGAGAGAGAGAGAGAGAGTGAAAGAAAGAGAGCGAGCGACAGAAAAATAGATACAAAGACAGAGACAGACAGAGCAAGGGTAAGAAAGAGGAGACAGAGACAGAGATAGGCTGTTACATAGGCAGAGAAAATATGTTTGTCTGTTTTTCATTTTGTCTGTCTTCTGTTTGTCAGTTTGTCTGTCTTCTGTTTGTCATTTTGTCTGTCTTCTGTTTGTCTCTTTGTCCACCTCAGTCTGTGGCCGTTTGTCAATGTCAAGAAAGTAAACGTCATAACTTGGCCAAACATTTATTTAATAAATTACGACCAGCGAGCTAATATTAAATATGTGGTAACTTAGACCTCGGGATAACTTAGACCTGTGCTATCTTAGACCTTGTTAGCTTAGACCTCGGGTAGCCTAGACCTGGGGTAACTTAGACCCGGGGTAACATAGAACTGAAGTAACTTAGATCTGTGGTAACTTAGACCTGGGGTAATCTGGACCCAAACTTAACATGGCAAAGATTGTCTAAGATTGATCTGTCCCAAAAGTGGATGCTCAGTCGTAGATCCCCGGCTTTTCAAGATGGAGCATTTTAAAGCGAACATCATAGCTTACTTAATTATTGTTTCTAGGGTCCAGCGGACTGCAAATAGCCCAATCAGGGCCACAACTTGGTTGAAAGAGGACTCACCCCTGATCCGTACAAAAGATCTGCTGAAGCGACCCTAATTGTAACACAGCCACCAGCCGGTCATTTTACAATAAAAACATCCCATGCAAAAGACGCTGAGGCTGTACTCTAATTTATCGAACCCCCGTTTCCAAAACCAAAACTGAATATAAACAGAATTATAAAATATTAACACATAACACATAATATAAAATGTCTAAATTGCTAAATAATACCATAGAAAGCGTCCGATATCCCAAAGCTGATCCAAAAGACCCCATACACAGATGAGGAGTTTTGAGAGAGGTTTGAAGAAAAAAAGGTAGGTGACTGGTCTAACGAGGAAATATAGAAGATAGTAGATTAAAAGAACAGATTAGGAACGAGAAAGAACAAAATGAGAACAGCGGAAACAGTGGTAATTTAAAGTACTACATTTCCACAAAGTTGGGATACTATTTATACAGAAAACACCGGCACCTCAATGGGAAAGTGAATATCATAAATAAACCTTCTAAACATCTCCCTAAATGGCCCTGACTAAGCTCTTAATTACATTACATTACATAATTGTTGCTTTAGGTCCAGCGGACTCTTCCGAGCCAAATCAGGACCGGACAACCCCCAATCCGCATAAAAGATCTGCTGAAACAACCCTAGTGGGAAAACTGAATGCCCTCCACCAGCCAGTCACTTTACAATAAAGACATCCCACGCAGGGGACGGCTGAGGCTTCACCCCAACTTATCGAACCCCCGGTTACAAAAACAAAATAGAATACAAACATCATTATAAATTATCAACAAAACACATACATATAAAATGCCTACATTGCTAAATAATAACATCATAGGAAGCCCTAGTGACCACCTGGCAGAAAGCGTCCAATATTCCCAAGCTGATCCAACAGACCTCATAGACAAACAAGGAGTCTTGTCCCGGAAGAGTTTTCAAGAAAAAAGGTAGGAGACTGGTCTAGCGAAGAAGACGATAGTATAGCAGATTGATAGAACAGAGCAGGAATGAGAAAGAGCAAAGGAGAAAGACAGCGACAGTGGGAATTTAAAGCACTAAATTTCCAGAAAGTGGGGATACTATTTATACTGAAACCCCCGGCACCCCAACGGGGGTTAAGCTCTTAATATACCTTTCTCTACATACAACCAATGTACATAATCATATCAACACGTTTACATTAACATGCAGACCAAGTCATATATAATAACATACGTAAACACACAGACTCACACACAGACATGCGCATAAACACACACACAAATAAATTATCTCTCCCTCCCTCTCTCTCTCTCATACACTGACACTCCCAGACAAGTGCATACACACTCAAACACACACGCTCACACAAACAAATAAATTCTCTCTCGCATTTTTTTCCCTCTCTCTCTCTCACATACACGAAAATGCACATACATACACACGAAAACGCACTCACACACACGCACATCCACAAACACACCCACACATACGCACGCACACACGTACACGCACATACATACATACACACACGCACACACAACCGTGTAGAAACGCCGTTGTGATGACTGTCATGAAACTCTACATACATTATTTTGACACTTTTAACATTATTTTGACATTTGTCCATTTTTTGAAGCTATCCCTAACCCTAACTCTAACCCTAACTATAACTCTAACTATAACCGCAACCCTTAACCTAACCCTAAGCCTAACACATCCCTAACCCTAACGGAACATTGTTTTGACGTCAAAATAACGGGGCCGTCAAAAGAAAGTACGTAGAGCTTTAAGTGTATGTCAGAGTAACGGCGTTTCTACCTAGCCACATAGAGAAGCCGAATCGCTTTTGCTGTAGCGAGTATTGTAATGAGAGTACGACGTACAATCAATGCTAAAATCTTAAACACAACATACCATCAATACTCACATGCACTGATCAATACAATCAATACAAGAAGAAGAAGAAGAAGAAGAAGAAGAAGAAGAAGAAGAAGAAGAAGAAGAAGAAGAAGAAGAAGAAGAAGGAAGAAAGAAAGACAGAAAGAAAGAAAGAAAGAAAGAAAGAAAGAAAGAAAGAAAGAAAAGAAAAGAAAAGAAAAGAAAAGAAAGAAGGAAAGGAATAATAACATGTCCCTACAAGTAGATTCCACAAGGCATGACAAAGCTATACATGTATACATAACAAATGAAAACAACACAAAAAGAAAACAAAATTATAATGCAGTACACATAAAATTGAAAGAAAAAATAACATTACATTACATAATTGTTGCTTTAGGTCCAGCGGACTCTTCCGAGCCAAATCATGACCGGACAACCCCCAATCCGCATAAAAGATCTGCTGAAACAACCCTAGTGGGAAAACTGAATGCCCTCCACCAGCCAGTCACTTTACAATAAAGACATCCCACGCAGGGGACGCTGAGGCTGCACTCTAATTTATCGAACCCCCGTTTACAAAAACAAAATAGAATACAAACAATTATCAACAAAACGTATACATATAATAGGTCTACATTGCTAAATAATAACATCATAGGAAGCCCTAGTGACCACCTGGCAGAGAGCGTCCAATATTCCCAAGCTGATCCAACAGACCTCATACACAAACAAGGAGTCTTGTCCCGGAAGAGTTTTCAAGAAAAAAGGTAGGTGACTGGTCTAGCGAAGAAGAAGATAGTATAGCAGATTGATAGAACAGAGCAGGACTGAGAAAGAGCAAATGAGAAAGACAGCGACAGTGGGAATTTAAAGCACTAAATTTCCAGAAAGTGGGGATACTATTTATACTGAAACCCCCGGCACCCCAACGGGGGTGAAAGACAAATGGCCACCGCTAAAGTAACATGTGCATGTATTACGACGACTCCTGCCTTATTGCTGAGTGAACGGGCTGCGTGGTTCACGAATTCGAGTGACACAAGATTCAAGCATCGGGGCTGAATCGATGATGGACGTGTGTGCGTAACACAGTATCACAGAGCCAATGCTGGCACCATGTTGAATTGGACCCGTTGAGTCGCGTGCATGGACCACCCAGGTCATGTGACAGACTAGGGATGAAATAATGAAGCTTACTGCAAAGCGTAATGAAGGAGCTAATGGCAGAGACAGGATAATGACTGTCACCACTCGCTTTTCTAAACCTGTGATAATAGGGTTTATAAACCTGTTATAGAGAGCGGAAGGTCATGGAGAGCAAATTAAGTTAAAGTTTATTGCTAAGTTTGCAAATAATGTCATTCCAACTCCTGCATTGTTTTGTTAGTTTTGCTTCGTCACCCTAAAGTGGTGAAGACTGCCCCTATAGGGGTATGAAGGCAGGCTGGTATTTTCAAGTTCTTGTGTATAATTATTACTTAGTTCAATTTAGTGAAATAATTTACTATTCTACAGCCACTTGTGATCTTATTTAGGCTGTAGCAAGAAAGACTTTACAGAAAACTATTATCTCAATCATTTATTATTGTTTGTTTACCAGATTTGCTTTCATCCTAGTTGAGTGTGATTGCAGGTATACAAGGAGGCGGAGTGAAGGGGCAGTTATAAATATGTTTTTGTGTAAATAAAATTGTAGTAATTGTTCCTTCTGGTGCTTAATGTGTTAGATATTTGGGGTGGTTGTGTGTCGTGTGGGTAGCACACACTGGCAGTGATGTCGTTTTCGTCGGCAAATCGGCCATTCACCGATAAAATGTCAAAATGTCCGAAAGAGTCATGTTCTGATCGGCCCGCTATCCTAAGATTTTACGCCTCAATCGGCCACCCTTTGTCCGTTTTTAGTTTGCTTGTCTCATGTCTGTTTCGATGTAATTGCTTCTGGCCATATTAATTTCCTGTCTGATAAATAAAGGTGTTATGAGTTATTGTCGAACATCGCGTATTGGAAGCGCCAAAGAGACGACACATGCATCAGCAGAGAGAGTTAGAGTAACTCCCCTTGTTGCGAACGGCGTGCATGAGGCAATTAAACTTTTCGTTTTCGAAATGCCGCCGAAAAAGAAACCGAAACTTATCAGTGGCCTCTCGTTTGGTGTTGGAAAGAAGTCAAAATGATGGCAGAAAGATTTTCAAAATGTCCTAAAGGTTTGTGACTAAATCGGCCAAATGGCCTATGCTAAAAAATTCTAGCAACATCACTGCACTGGTGTCCCCACTGTTGAGGCAGAGAATGTGGCAATAACTATCCACACATGATGACAAGTAGCGAGAGTCAGGCGATACACACCAGCTCTATACACACCAGCTCTATACACACCAGCTCAATACCTATGTGAGCCGCACTGTTCAGTGCCTCCACATTTGTTGTTGTTGTTGTTGTATCAGTTTATAATCCCCTCTCTTCCCAATAAGGATTTTCAGAGAGGAGACTCAATCCACATTTTGCTTGCTGTGGGCTATTTATAGCTTGCCTGCACCCTCCCTTCCAGTGAAAGGAAGCATCGGCGAAGCTATTTATAGCTAGCCTGGCTGACCTAACTTCAAAATCTAAAAAGCGTTGGTTGAGTCGCTGTGGGCTAGGAAAATCTACTATAGTATTTGCAGTCTGTTAAATGAAGCCTAACCGTCAGCCAGTTCCTATCCTATCCTATCCTATCCTGTCCCGTAACCCGAAGGTCGTAGGGGCACCACAGATGATCGTTTAACCAGCATACTCCATCTTTCTCTGTCCTCAGCAGCGCTGATGGCTTCGCTCAGTGTCAAACCAGTCCATTCTCGAATGTTGTCCTCCCACCTCTTTTTCGGTCTCCCTCTTCTTCTACCTCCTTGCACTGTGCCTTGCAGAATAGGGCAATCAGCCAGTTCATTTAGGAAAATTTGTTTCGTATGAACAGTCTTTTTTTTTTTTTTTTAATGAGGGACTTCAATCAAGCTTCGTTTTATGCCGTGGTCCTGATTCGGATCTTAGCAGTCCGATGGACTTTGTAAACACTGAATATCTCATCTAAGCTTCTTCTTATGCTATTGGAAATGGGTCACGTGATTTTCACAGCAAAGCTCAGCTAATAAAACTGACGAGCTGAGAAGATGGCGAAAAGGCCAGAGCACCCTTAAGTGCTGGATGTTATAAGGAATCTTTAGGAAGCCAGTGATTGTCCTTGTGAAAGTGATTCCGCACTACTGTCTCTTTTCGTGGTTGCTGCGAGGAGTATTCATACGCTACGCAATCACGACCTTGACCTCCTTCCAATCCCTCGCTTCAAACTGCGTTCTAAGTCTCCAAACAAGTGCAGTATCCCCATTTTCACAACTAAAATGGTTGAGTCAGATCCTCTTCACAAAGGACCCCTTTCACAAAATCGCATTACTTTGATGAGTCATACAAGCGATGTAATAAACAGACTATACCCACGTGAGTCAACTTCGTGGGAAAGTCCTCTTCCACGAAACCACCAAGAAAGATTCCGTGAACTTTCACCTTTGCATATGAATGGTAGCATAACCTCCTGACGTCAAGACCAGAAAGTAGTGCACAATTATTTTCACAGCGAAAATGACTTGCTTCCGAACGATCCCTATTTATATATGCGCTTTTCCCCACATCAACAATCAGGCTGAAAGCGCGGCGATCTGTACCAACATACACCCTCACATGTTCTTACAAATTCTCACAAAAACGACAATCCACCACCTATCACTCCAAAATGTGGCGTAAAGGCAGGTAGATCGCTATTAGAAGAAGAAGGAAAGGAAAATTTATTTCTTTATTTATTTATGTGACGATTGTCGGTAAATGCATTTGCATGTTTTGCCATTTTACTTTCATTTTCTGTCAAAATTGATCCGCTCTGCTCAGTTTGATAACATTCTTCTTTCTTCTTCCACTTTTTTCTTTAGTCTTCTTGTTCTTGTTCTTGTTCTTCTTCTTCTTTGTTCTTCTTCTTTTATATTCTTCTTCTTTCTTCTTCTTCTTGTTCTTCTTCTTTCGTCTTCTTCTTCTTTCTTCTTCTTCTTCTTCTTTCTTCTGCTTCTTCTTCTCCTTTTTTCTGTTTCTTCTTTCTTCTGCTTCTTCTTCTTTCTTCTGCTTATTTTTCTTCTTTTTTATTCTGCTTCTTCTTCTTCTTTCTTCTGCTTCTTTTTCTTCCCTCTTCTTCTCTCTACTCGTCAGTAAAGTTCACGGGCATCATCATAATCTATCTGGCAACATCCATTTGGAGAAGAACGAAAATGGCACTACAGTCAAGAATCAATGACCAACTCCACACACTGTCATTTGGCATCATTAGATGTGGCAGGCCAAATATACATTGCCTTATTGATTCTATCTGGCATCATTAGATGTTGCAGGCCAAATATATATTGCCTTATTGATTCCATCCCTCTCTCTTCCCTATACTAAACATGACTCTATAATTACGTCACTACAGCCACTGACATTGTGACGCAGAAATTACGTCATCCGCCATTATGTCATTTAGTTTCTGCTGTGCATTTACAGTCGCTTTGAGCACACGCAAGCAATGTTTCATGTTCAGCAGCGTCGGACGGGGTAAGTACTTAGATGTTTCACGTTCAGTAGCGTCGGGCGGGGATAGTACTTGGATGTTTCACGTTCAGGAGCGTCGGGCGGGGGTAGTACTTGGATGTTTCACGTTCAGTAGCGTCGGGCGGGGGTAGTACTTGGATGTTTCACGTTCAGTAGCGTCGGGCGGGGGTAGTACTTGGATGTTTCACGTTCAGGAGCGTCGGGCAGGGTAAGTACTTGGATGTTTCACGTTCAGGAGCGTGGGGCAGGGTAAGTACTTGGATGTTTCACGTTCAGGAGCGTCGGGCAGGGTAAGTACTTGGATGTTTCACGTTCAGGAGCGTCGGGCAGGGTAAGCACTTGGATGGGTGACCGTACTTGGAAACCACCAAGCGACACCAAAAGAATGAAACAGGTGACGACACAGCCCAGTCCACTCAGCTGTGAATGGGTTGCACCTGTATCTGTTTACAACGGGGAAAGGTAAAGGACATAAGCCGCCGCCCTCACTAAGCTGGCCTAACGAAATGAGATGCCCCAAACGCTTCCCTCACCCCCACCCCCACCCCCAGGAAAAGTTACATACATTGTATTGTATGGTAAATAATAATAATAATAATAATAATAATAATAATAATAATAATAATAATAATAATAATAATAATATTGTAAATAATAATAATAATAATAATAATAATAATAATAATAATAATAATAATAATAATAATAATAATAATAATAACAGGATCTAACTCAAGCCGCACGAGGCGCCAACTTGCGGCCTTTGGACGCATCGTAATAACGCTCCAGACAACTGAGCACAATCCTTGTCAGCCAGGGATGGGGGAGAAGGACATAGGTGCATGCTGGGTATGTTCTTGTCACCGCCACTCACCCGTCTAGGACATGAGCGTCAGGATCTTTAAAGTCCGTTATGATGGAATGTATGCGACACACAGACTAGACCTCGGTTTATACTCTCATCCGAAGGAAAAGGAAACGGGAGTAAATTGTCTTTCCCAAGGACACAACACAATGTCCCGGCCTGGGATCGAACCCGGGACCTTCAGATCCGCAAGCCAAAGCCCTACCATTAGGCCACCCTGCCTCCCTAATAATAATAATATTAATATTAATAATGGATGCTATATGCGCGCGTTTCCCCAAATAATCAATCAGGCTCAAAGTGCGGCGATCTGTACCAAAATACACTCTCACCCACTCTCACACAAACCCAACAAACGCACATCTATCACTCTAACACGTGGTGTAAAGGCAGGAAGATCGCTATTACAAGACGGATTGGAACTCGAATTTTTATTTTTAAAATTTTAGATTGACTGCGTCCAATACCGTTAAGGAAGAGAGGAAGGAAGCCGGAGTACCCGGGGAAATCCCTCAATAACCTGAATAGTCTCGTACCCAAGCCACATAAGGTTCGCCCCTTGTGGAAGTCGAACCCGGGACTTTAGGCATAGGAAACAGTATTGTATTGAATTGTGTTTATTGTATTGTATTGTTTTGTATTGGTGACTTAGGTACGAGATTTTCCAGGACAACGAGGGTTTTCTCCGGTTACTCCGGTTACTCCGGTTTCCTCCCGCCCTTCAAAACGACATTGGATGATGTCTATCTAAAATTTCAAAATTAAAATTGATTTGTATTTCGACTTCTGCAATAGCGCTCTCTGGAGATCTCCGCGCTTTGAGTTCGATTGAAAAAAAAGCGCGTGAAAAGCATCCTGTATAATTATTATTATTATTATTATCATCATCATCATCAGTAGTAGTAGTAGTAGTAGTAGCAGCAGTAGTAATAGCAGTAGTAGCAGTAGTAGTAGTAGTGGTAGTAGTGGTAGTTGTAGTGGTAGAAGTAGTAGTAGTAGTAGTGGTGGTGGTAATAGTAGTAGTGGTAGTAGTAGTAGTAGTGGTAGTAGTGGTGGTAGCAGTGGTAGAAGTAGTAGTGGTAGTAGTGGTAGTGGTAATAGTAGTAGTAGTAGTGGTAATAGTAGTAGTAGTCGTCGTCGTAGTAGTAGTAGAAGTAGTAGTAGTAGTAGTAATATCTCTGACGATGACGTTCCCAATTCGGGGCCAACTCAAATTAACGTGTCAGCATTTTTAGGCTTTTTCACTGTACTCCCGTTTTCTTTTGCTGGTGTGTGATTCCAGTTGACGCCATTTCGGGCTGACAAATGAATATTTTAATATGTTTTGTAGAGTTAACGTTCCATCAAATCCAAGGTCACGGATGAACAGCACAAAAAAATCAATGTTTTCTTCCTGTCGACGATCAAGAAGAAGAGGAAGAAGAAGAAGAAGACACCCAGTACACATTTGTCGAAGGCTACCAGAAGCATGCATTAGTAGTCGCCTCAACAGGCGTTAAAGCATGCTCTCATGCTTCAGAGCACTGCTTCCTATACTCTTCAAGCTCTACAGTGACGAAAAAGCGCAATTTCACTGTAAATATATACAGAATGTTTCTCTACAACATTCCGCTATTTCCGTCTCAAACATCCATTAGCCTTCTTGGATTCTTAAATTGTATCAAACCAAGGGAGGACACTATTCGGCGTCAACAAACGGTTCAAAAACATTCTCAAACGGTTCGTAAAAGACAGTTGACCTAGAAACAAATACAGTTTGATCTAATTCGTCCCATAGAGGAGACGAAACTTACATTTTCTATTTTCATGAGTTGATGGGTCAATGCTCCTAGGGCTTGAAGCGTATAGGAAGCAGTGCTCTGAAGCATGAGAGCATGCTTTATGCCCTGTTCAGGCGACTACTACAGCATGCTTCTAGTAGCCTTCGACCAATGTGTATCGAGTTTTTAATTGATTGATTGATTGATTGTTGCTTTAGGTCCAGCGGACTCTTCCGAGCCAAATCAGGACCGGACAACCCCCGATCCGCAGAAAAGATCTGCTGAAACAACCCCAGTGGGAAAATTGAATGCCCTCCACCGGCCAGTCACTTTACAATAAAGACATCCCATGCAGGGGACGGCTGAGGCTTTACCCCAACTACTCGAACCCCCGGTTACAAAAACAAAATAGAATACAAACATCATTATAAATTATCAACAAAACACATACATATAAAATGCCTATAGTGCTAAATAATGACATCATAGTGTCACGAAGAAAGGGATTTGGGGGATGGGGGTAAGCTCTTAATCTCTAGCGCTGTATTATCTCCTTTGATAGATTAATGGTGCGATGACATTCCAGAGATTAATGCTGGGCCAACTTAATAAGTAAAAGACAGGATAGAGACGAGATGGGAAATAAGACTACACTAGTTAAGAAATTCACATTCAAAGGCCAGTCAAGGAAATTGCGATTTCTGTAACTATTTACTTTTAATAATTTGAAAGGGAGAGTCTAGGTCAAATTGTTCTATAGTGATTCATTGGCGTGGCGTCTCTAGTACGGAGTAGTCCGGTGATATTCTGGGTATTCAGTAATTGGGGGGACTAGAGCGACTGTAGACTGATCTCATCACAGGGCGAGAATGTATCTGTATGGGGGCCAGAGTTTCTGGGATAGTCTGGTGAGGGGGTTCTCTCAGGCTAGAACACTTAGCTCTAGAATGCAGTGCGGCGATTTGTCCAGGGTACTCTGGGTGGCTTGTTTATCAGGCGGTGGGGTCCAGAAGCGTGGGTGTGGAGATGTAGGTCAGTGGTCACGCGCTGATGACTCACGGATCACGAGTGCTCGTCTTGTTGTGGTACAGGCGTTGAACTCGGCTTACGTGGCTAGCCGGTCTCGAAAATGGCGATGTCCCAAATCTCGCTTCTCATTGACCTCCGGGTTGTCGGGGCCTGCAGCGGGTCAGTGACTGGGAGATGGTTCAAGTCCGGAGGGATTCGTCCGGTACAGGAACCCGTCTGTAATGTAATACAGACTGTATCAGCTGGGGATAGGGATAGTGTGGGTTCAGGGCCTGTGGCATAGTCGCCCGTACTCAGAATTCAAATTGGCTTGACCGGTCATGAGTTGAGCCAGTGCAAATACCAACAGTCAAAACAGTGCTACTAGGCTTACTGGGCCAAAGTGGAGGTTATTGGCAGCCGCTAGTAGAAGATACATTCGGCGCTTTTAGGACGGGGTTGGCAACTGAGCAAATATTTATACATGGGGGGCAGGGGGAAAGCAAGGGTGATGGGTACAGGACAAATGGGTTGAGGCCTGGGCTGTACTAAGACTTTAATCTATATGGAGGGGGTAGCAAGGCATGGGATATTTATACATGGGGCCACGGAGTATACAAGCATAAATTCAAACATGTCATGAGATATATACAAGGTAGAAAATATGTGCAAGGGATAAATACAAGTCACAGCAACACATCAAGGCAAAAACTACAAACATGAACATACATACTGACAGGACGCATGAACATGATGGGCGAACGACGGGTGATGGGTCTGCTATGTGACAAAGAGTAAATTCCCTCTCTTACCTTGGTTTAAGACGGGTGGAAGCACAAGAATACTGTCGAAACTCAGAGGTCACTCGGTGGTGGCGACGTGGATTCGAACAAGTTGTAGCTTCGAGGCAGGGATGCTGGGTTCTGACCCTAAGTCTTGGCTTGTGGCAGACTTTAAGCAGGGTATCCCCGGGGGCGGGGCTTAAGAGACTGTGCGAGCCTGCTTGTTAGTGATGGCTGGTCAAGGGGAATGATGGCTGGCTGAAGCGATCAGCCGCTGGCTGTGCGTGGGTGGTTGAATGAGTGCAGCCGGCTCAGAGGTGCAATTGTCCGCCTCGTCACAGAGGCCCCCCCAAGGAAAAAGGCGAGGTCGTAGGCCTCGACTGAGACGCGGCCAATCAGCTCTGAGGTCGGCTGCCGGGTGAGACGATGGGGTGCGATGATCCGGGTGATGTGGGCGATGCGGGGTTCCGGGTGGTCGATGGCGGATGCCCAAGGCTGGGGTCCGCGGAGCTGCCGGGTTTCGGCTACGGTTAGTGGGCGGCGGCAGGAATGAAGGCTGGGGCGTCGGCCCTCAGGGGCGACTCGCTGGAGTCGGTTGCGGGGTGACGGCTGAGGAAGTCTGCGCCGTGGTTGTCTTTTCCAGGGATGTGCTCCAGCTGGAAAGAGTAGGCTTGAAGCAGCAGAGCCCACCTCATTAGCCGGGCGTTGAGCGATTTGGAGGTCGCCAAGAAGGAAAGCGGTTGATGATCCACTTGGACGGTAAAGTGCGAGCCGTAGAGATACAGTTGGAACTTCTGGACTGCCCAGACGAGGGCGAGACACTCCTTCTCCGACGTGGCGTAATTCTGTTCGGCCGGCCTGAGTTTCCGGCTGGCGTACGCGACGGGGAAGAGCGTCGGGGCGTCCGAGGAGTCCCGTTGGAGCAAAACGGCTCCGAGGCCTACGTCGCTGGCGTCTGTGCGCAGGACGAAGGGCTGTCCGTGGTTGGGGAGTCGCAGGACTGGCTGGGACGTCAGCTTGTCCTTGAGCTCCTGGAAGGCAGCTTCACATTGCGGGGTCCAGATGACTCGGTCCGGTGCGGTTTTCCGGGTCAGGCTTGATAGTGGCGCGGCGATCCCGTTGTATCCGGGTACAAACTTCTGATAGAAGCCACTCAGTCCCAGGAAGGACTGAACATCTTTCTTGGTCTTGGGGCGAGGCGCGTCTCGAAGGCGCTGGACGGTCTTTTCCAGAGGCCGGAGCTGTCCACGGCTGATGGTGTGGCCAAGGAATTCCAGCTCTTGATAACCGAACTGGCATTTGGTCGGCCGGGCAGTGAGGCCAGCTTCTCTGAGGCGGCGCAAGAGTTGGCGCACCACTCGCAGGTGCTCCTCCCATGTCTCCGTTGCGACGAGTATGTCGTCCATGAAAGAGTGTATGAACGGACAGTGGAGGGGGTCCAACAGCTTCCGCATCATCGTGCTGAAAATACTTGGGGCATTGTGTAGACCAAACGGCAGAACGTTAAACTCATAGTGGCCGTCCATCGTGCTGAAGGCCAGGTACTGGCGGGATGAAGGGTGCACGGGAATCTGGTAAAAGCCTTTGCTCAGATCCACTCGGGAGAAGTATCGGGCGGATTGTAGCTTTGCGAACAAGTCTGTGGGGTCGGATAGGGGTCCGGGCACGAACTGGGTTACCAGGTTCAACTGCCGGAAGCCGATACAGAGGCGATGTTCTCCGCTGGGCTTCCGTGATAGAACTATTCCTGCGCTGTAGGGTGAACGGGAGGGAGCGATGACTCCGGCTTGGAGCAGAGCCTCTACTTCCGTTCTTACTACTTGCTGCTGGGAAAGCGGGACGGGGTACGGTTTCTGGCGGACGGGAGTGGGGTCCGTCAGGGTTAGTCGGACTTCTTCTAGGTCCGTCCTCCCAGGAATGTCGGTGAGGACTTCCCTGTAATCTGCTACGATGGCGCGTAGTTGGCGTTGCTGGCCGGCGGGGAGTGAGGGGTCCAGAGAGACGTCCCGGAAGGATTCCTTCCCTTTTAGTGGAAATTCGGCGACGCCGGTCTCTGTGCCATCCACTTCGACGGCCAGCGCGACCGTGAGTAGCGAGTGGGAGTCTGGGGCGGGTGCGGGTTGCTCCAGGTACCGCTTGAGCAGATTGATGTGGTGGGTCCTGGGCCTTCCGCCTACCTCGATGCGATAGGTTGTACGTGAGAGCTTCTCAAGCACCGGGTAGGGTCCCTGCCAAGCTATGTCTAGCTTGTTTGTGCCGCTGGGGAGAAGCAGTAGGACTTGGTCTCCTACCTGTAGTTCTCGGTCCCGGGCGCGGCGGTTGTGGTAGCGGGCTTGTCGCTCTCTCGCCTTCTTCAGGTTGGCGGAGGCGGCTTTCCATGTTGCCTTGAGGGTTTCTTGTAGCCTCGTGACGTATTTCGTGGCGTCGACTGGTGCCTCGTCCAGTTTGGCGTCGGTCCAGCTACGTCGCAAGGCGGCTAGAGGTCCGGAGAGGGGTCTTCCAAAGAGTAGCGTGGAAGGCGTGTATCCGGTGGAGGTGTGCGGGGTTTCTCGATACGCGAAGAGCGCTGACGCGACGTATGTGTCCCACGCTTCCGGCTGTTCGTCGGCGATCTTGCGGATAATCGAGATAAGAGTCCCGTTTAGGCGCTCGACCTGTCCGTTGCTAGCGGGGTGGTAGGGTGGAGTCCGGATATGGCGAATGCGGAGTAGTTGAAAAACTTCCTGCATGAGTTTCCCGGTGAACTGGGACCCGTTGTCGGTCAAGATGTTGTCCGGGAATCCGACTCGCGTGAATATGGTGACGAGCGCGTCGGCGACTCGGGCGGCGTCGATCTTCGGTAGAGGAACGGCTTCGCACCACATCGAGCAGGCGTCGACGAGGGTTAGTAGGTACTGGTTCCGCTTCTTGGTCCGCGGGAGGGGTCCTACAATGTCAACTGCCACTCGCTGGAAGGGTGTTCCGACAACGACGGTGGGGCTGATAGTGACCGGGACGGTGTGATGGCGGGGCGAGTATCGTTGGCACTGGCTACAGGACTTGACGTAGCGCTTCACGTCTTCGGTCATCCCGGGCCAGTGATACTGAGCGCTGATGCGTAGAGTGGTCGCTCCTATGCCCATATGTCCGCTCAGGGGCATGCTATGGCCAAGTTCCAGGACTTGGGGGCGAAGTGTCGCAGGCACGACTAGTTGAGAGTGGTCGTCCTTCTGGCGGAAGAGGAGTCCGTCTTCGACGAAAAAGTCCCCGGACTTGGGTGGAGTGCGTGCGGCGGGAAGCTTTCCGTAGCACTTGCGGAGGGTGACGTCGTTTTCTTGGGCCTTCCGGATCTGTTCCGGCATCTGGTTGGGTATCGGGGGTGGTGTCGCGGCTGTCCTCGCCTGTGCGCGCGTCTGGGCGGCGGCCATCGATTCCACAGGCTGGGGCGGCATACCCAAGAACACGTATCGGCATCCTAGGATTAAGTCATACAGGGGCTGGTCCATCACGGCAGCTTGGATGGTCCCCGTTACGTATCGGCTGGTGACTTGAATCCGGGCTATAGGGAGCGTGGTGCTGGGTTGGGACGCGTCGGCCAACTTCAGGGTGATAGTCTCGCCGGTCAGGTCTTGGTCCCTGATGAGCGAGCGGCGGACGACGGCGTCGAAGGTAAGTCCAGTGTCGTAAAGACAGTGGGCTGGGCGATCGTTGACTGTCACTTGCTCGGTGACGGCCGGTCGGTCGGCGGGAGTGACGACGGGGGTTACCGGTTTCCCGTCGGGGGTAACTTGGCGTAGGGCTAGTACGGTACCCTGTTTGCGACGCTGGTCGCTGATGCGTCGAAAACATTTCTCCCGGGTGTGTCCTCTGCGTTGGCAGTAGCCGCAGTAGAGCTCTGTGCTCCGCTTCCCTGGCTCTGCTCCGGGGGTTGGGCGTCCTTGGGGCGGCGGTGGACGGTGGTTCGCTGGCGGGACTGGCCGGCGAGGCTGGTGGCGGGTATCTGGCGACGAGGGTGCGGGGGGATCACGGCGGGGCTGTCTGTCGTCGGGATGGGCGGTGAGGTATCGGTCCGCGACGATAATCAGATCTTCAAGGCGAGCGGCGCCCTGTTCGGCGGCGAATGTCCGGAGTTCCGCCGGCATGGTGCCTCGGAGTTGCTCGGCAAGCATCAACTCTAGCAGTCCGTCATATGTCCTTGGTTCGTCAGTTTGCTCTATCCATTTGTCCCGTAGCGTAGCTAGACGGTCGGCAAACTGCGTAAACTTCTCCCCTCTCTCTCTCCGGGTGTTCCGGAAATTCTTGCGATAGTGCTCACCTGAGAGCTCAAAACCATGCAGTAGAGCTTTCTTGAGGGCGGGGTAGTCTCCTTCCTCGGAAGTCGGCGTCTTGGCCAGAATCTCATAGGCCTTGCCCTTAAGGCCATGGCTGAGCTTGCGATACCAGTACTGGGTGTCGAGACCGTTTTCTCTCGCGACTCGTTCGAATCGGCCGAGATATACTTCAATTGTTTCGTCTCGTTCGACGAATGGGTCCAGGGGGAAGTTCATCCCCGGAATCGGCGGGGGGATGGCGCTAGTGGCGAAGCTGGGGGCGATGAGCGAGTAGTCTTCGCTCACGGGCGAGGCGATGCCCAAATCGCGGCGCTCGCGCTCAAGCTGGAGAAGTGCTTGGCGCCGTTCCAGCTCCTTGTCCTTTCTCTTCTCTTCAAGGGCCGCGACCCTCTCGTCCTCCTCCTTCTTCCGTGCGGCGGCCCTCTCCTCCTCTGCTATCCTATCCTTCGCCTCCTCTCTTCTCCGCTCGGCGGCTTTCTCCTCCTCCGCAAGCTTCCGCGCGGCGGCTCTCTCCTCCTCTGCAAGCTTCCGGGCGGCAGCTTTCTCTTCCTCCGCCATCTTCCGGGCGGCGGCCCGTTCCTCCGCGGCGATGCGCTCCTTCTCCTCCTCTTTCCTCAATGCCGCTGCTCTTTCTTCCTCCTGCCTCTTTGCATCTCGCTCCTTAGCCCTCTCCTCCCTCTTCAACTTTTCCTCGGCCACGTCTGCATCGACGCTAGCCAGGACGTAGTCCTTGAGTTCGGTGCCGGCGAGCCCTAAGCTCTCGCCAATACTCTTGTACTTAAGCGCAAGCTCTCCCCGGTCGGCCATGGTAAGAGAGGTAACTTACCCTGCAAAAGGTCCTAACCGGAATGAGGGGCGCACACAAGGGGTACACTGACGGAAAACAAGGGGGTGGGCTGGATGAGCTACGATGAAACTGCAAAGGGGCGAACACAACACAACCACAAAGACAAAATGCAATCAATCAAAAATACAAAAATGAATGCAAGAAAAAGCCTTTTGAGAAATCACCACTCGGGGAAGCCAGTAAGGGACCTAAGGGGCTATGCTAACTACTAACTGGGCTGGGGTGGAAATTAAGCTAAGTCCTAGTCTCGTCAAGTTGGGATGGGAGCCTAAGTCTTTTGTCTCGTTGGTTGGAGGGGGAAACCTAAGTCTTGTAGTCTCGTCGGGGTCGCCAAAATTAATGTCACGAAGAAAGGGATTTGGGGGATGGGGGTAAGCTCTTAATCTCTAGCGCTGTATTATCTCCTTTGATAGATTAATGGTGCGATGACATTCCAGAGATTAATGCTGGGCCAACTTAATAAGTAAAAGACAGGATAGAGACGAGATGGGAAATAAGACTACACTAGTTAAGAAATTCACATTCAAAGGCCAGTCAAGGAAATTGCGATTTCTGTAACTATTTACTTTTAATAATTTGAAAGGGAGAGTCTAGGTCAAATTGTTCTATAGTGATTCATTGGCGTGGCGTCTCTAGTACGGAGTAGTCCGGTGATATTCTGGGTATTCAGTAATTGGGGGGACTAGAGCGACTGTAGACTGATCTCATCACAGGGCGAGAATGTATCTGTATGGGGGCCAGAGTTTCTGGGATAGTCTGGTGAGGGGGTTCTCTCAGGCTAGAACACTTAGCTCTAGAATGCAGTGCGGCGATTTGTCCAGGGTACTCTGGGTGGCTTGTTTATCAGGCGGTGGGGTCCAGAAGCGTGGGTGTGGAGATGTAGGTCAGTGGTCACGCGCTGATGACTCACGGATCACGAGTGCTCGTCTTGTTGTGGTACAGGCGTTGAACTCGGCTTACGTGGCTAGCCGGTCTCGAAAATGGCGATGTCCCAAATCTCGCTTCTCATTGACCTCCGGGTTGTCGGGGCCAGCAGCGGGTCAGTGACTGGGAGATGGTTCAAGTCCGGAGGGATTCGTCCGGTACAGGAACCCGTCTGTAATGTAATACAGACTGTATCAGCTGGGGATAGGGATAGTGTGGGTTCAGGGCCTGTGGCATAGTCGCCCGTACTCAGAATTCAAATTGGCTTGACCGGTCATGAGTTGAGCCAGTGCAAATACCAACAGTCAAAACAGTGCTACTAGGCTTACTGGGCCAAAGTGGAGGTTATTGGCAGCCGCTAGTAGAAGATACATTCGGCGCTTTTAGGACGGGGTTGGCAACTGAGCAAATATTTATACATGGGGGGCAGGGGGAAAGCAAGGGTGATGGGTACAGGACAAATGGGTTGAGGCCTGGGCTGTACTAAGACTTTAATCTATATGGAGGGGGTAGCAAGGCATGGGATATTTATACATGGGGCCACGGAGTATACAAGCATAAATTCAAACATGTCATGAGATATATACAAGGTAGAAAATATGTGCAAGGGATAAATACAAGTCACAGCAACACATCAAGGCAAAAACTACAAACATGAACATACATACTGACAGGACGCATGAACATGATGGGCGAACGACGGGTGATGGGTCTGCTATGTGACAAAGAGTAAATTCCCTCTCTTACCTTGGTTTAAGACGGGTGGAAGCACAAGAATACTGTCGAAACTCAGAGGTCACTCGGTGGTGGCGACGTGGATTCGAACAAGTTGTAGCTTCGAGGCAGGGATGCTGGGTTCTGACCCTAAGTCTTGGCTTGTGGCAGACTTTAAGCAGGGTATCCCCGGGGGCGGGGCTTAAGAGACTGTGCGAGCCTGCTTGTTAGTGATGGCTGGTCAAGGGGAATGATGGCTGGCTGAAGCGATCAGCCGCTGGCTGTGCGTGGGTGGTTGAATGAGTGCAGCCGGCTCAGAGGTGCAATTGTCCGCCTCGTCACACATAGGAAGCCCTAGTGACCACCCGGCAGAAAGCGTCCAACACTCCCAAGCTGATCCAACAGACCTCATACACAAACAAGGAGTCTTGTCCAGGAAGAGTTTTCAAGAAAAAAGGTAGGTCATTGATCTAGCGAAGAAGAAGATAGTATAGCAGAGTGATAGGACAGAGCAGGAATGGGAAAGAGCAAATGAGGAAGACAGCGACAGTGGGAATTTAAAGCACTAAATTTCCAGAAAGTGGGGATACTATTTATACTGAAACCCCCGGCACTCCAACGGGGATACTGTTGCCGCAGTGAATCAGTCATGCCTATAAAGGAAAGACAGGTTTTCAACTGGGGCTTTCACTGTTCCCTTTATAGGTTAGAACAATCTACAGTGGCAAGATTGCTCATGACCCCAAGGGGTAGAGGAAGAAGGAGGAGGAGAAGAAGAAGGAGGAGGAGTAGAAGAAGAAGAAGAAGAAGAAGAAGAAGAAGAAGAAGAAAAGCTAGACAGAAACGATAAATCCACAATAAGGCCAGCAATAACGCTCAATTAAAGCTGCAATATGGAAAATCCTATTGCGGGAGGGCCGTAGGCACAATTTCTCCCTAGTCGATGAAACATTGTGGCCGTGCTGCTTTCTGACACCAAAGCTTAATCATTCACAATTACCGTTCACTCCCTCCCTTTCTCCCTCCTCCTCTCTCTCTCTCTCTCTCTCTCTCTCTCTCTCTCTCTCTCTCTCTCTCTCAACGCACCTCACACACAGCCTAATCATCCACACACACACTCACCCCCCCCCCCACACACACACCGCCTCTCTCTCTCTCTCAAAAAAAAAAAGAACAACTGCCAGATCGTCCACAAAATTAAATGTTCCAATTCCAAGAATTAATCTCTACAAAACTAGTCTAGTTTAAAGTTATTCCACTTTGTGGAATAACGTTCCTAAAGATCTCCGCACTCCAGCATCTAAATTTACATCATTTAGAACATGTCTCCTAAAACGCATTAAAAATCAAATACACATTAACTGGTAATGTTGTTGATTGATATTAACAACATTAATTTGATTTTAAATGTTTGAAAAGGATTTTATCTAATGATGACTGTTTATTTGTTATTGTTCCATGATTTGAATGTAATAACCTTGAGTTGTATTTAATAATTATTGTTAAAGCCCCAAGGGCATGATGTAAAAACGCGCATCCAGTGCTTACTCTTTTACCTTGGCAAACTAAAATTGGTATCTTATCTTATCTTATCTTATCTTATCTTATCTTATCTTATCTTATCTTATCTCTCTTTCTATCACACGCCGCCACACACGCAAGTGTGGGTTTAAAAAGTATAGCTGTTAAGGTTTCTTCATAACAAAATACACAATGACAGGTTTTATTTTGTCTTAATCTTTCTTGAATAGCGCTTCTTCTAGCTCAAGAGCTGCTCAAGGCGCTGGCCGATACAGGATTTAGCTCAAGTCGCCCGAGACGCCCACCTGCTGCTCACACCACTGAGCTCAATCCAGGGCAAACGGGGATGGGGGGGGGGGGAGAAACGGCCTTTAGTTCTGCCACAAACATAATTATTTGGGGTAACATCGACCCGGCGTAACTTAAACCTGGGGTAACTTGGACCTGGGGTAACTTAGACCTGGGGTAAAATAGATCTGAGATAACATATATCAGAGGTAACATAGGGTAACTTGAACATGGGGTAATGTAGACCGGGGTAACATTGACCTGGGGAAACTTAGACCTGAGGTAATTTAGACCTGGGGTAATTTAGACCTGGAGTAAAACAGACCTGAGATGACATATATCAGAGATAACATAGGGTAACTTGAACATGGGGTAATTTAGACCTGGGGTAACTTAGACCTGGGGTAAAACAAACCTGTGGGAATATAGACCTGGGGAAATAGAAGCCTGGGAGAACAAGCCTGCTCCGGAGTGAAGCTTTATGAATTAGGCTTTGATGCCATTTCAATGAAGATGCAGTTCAGTAATTCTCAACCACGCTCCGTATGATGGCCATCAAGATAATGTTTTGTCAATGACGTTTCTGTCAAGACTTGACCTTTTAAAACATGCAGCTGAGTTCTGCTCAGTACATTTGACAAGGTTGCTGTTAAGATTTGACGGGGGAAAATACACCGAGTTTATAAGTTCCCCTTTTTTTTCTTCTTCTACCTTTGCTAAGAGCGTCGTCGAACATCTTTTGATGCATTCAGTGAACATTTCGGTCTGTCAGATGTTTTTTATGTTTGTTGGAGTGGACTTGATTTCTATTCAAGTTCTGATGGCCTTTCCTCGCAATTAACACGTTGTACGTTGACACTTTATTGTCCATTTTAATCTGGAAATTCTGGGCCGTCTTCTTGGAGAAGGCGTAGTCGCAGCCTGAGGCGCGCCCAAACCCAACCAATAATAGTTGTGTTTTTGAAATTTGCTGGGGGAGCAAACCGGAGTAAAATCCCCAAACGTTGCTCGCGTCGAAAGTAAATACTATTCGGATAAAAGTAACGCCTAGAGGCGGGATCGATCCCACAAACATCAGGCCCCATTGGTTTGTAGAATGTGGACAAAGCAATTAGCATTGCCCTAGACCACTCCGCCACGACGCTGGCTACAACAGTCCGAGAACAAAGTAGCATAGAAATATGCACAGAAAAAAACAAGCCACTGATAGATTAGTTTTTCTTTGCTGCAAGCTAATGATGATGATGATGATGATGATGATGATGATGATGATGATGATAATAATAATAATAATAATAATAATAATAATACTCTATTATTATTATTATTATTATTATTATTATTATTATTATTATTATTATTATTATAAGTTGGTCCCTCGCGAGGTTGGAACCCAGGACCTTTCTGCATAACAAACCAGTTCATCGTCACCTGAGCAACCGAGCCAGCCCTCTATTTGTTCTTCATTGGGGCAACAGTCACTGTGAAGGTATACAGCGGTCTGTCGATGCGTCGCCGTCAAAGCGGGTCCCTTTAAGTATTAAAAAAAAGAAAGAAAGAAAGAAGGAAAGTGAAACTAAAACATGAACTAAGGTGAAAAGTCTTTCTTCGTTTTCCTAAACAGAGTGGAGAAAATAATTCCACGAGACAAGCACCTTACCTTTGAAATATAAGCCAAGACGATACTGTCAAGTTTGAGAACACTGAATTATTAGCTCCTCTTCTACATGACCATCCAGACTTCGGACAGAGCACTCTCTGTTTTTCTGTAGAAAACATTGACATACACTGCTGTCCGTAACCTGTGATTTCCATTTCAAAGCTTCCTACTTAGGGTCTGTAAAATCTCTAGCATAACAACATGTTTGCTGTGTCAACAGAGAGAACATGCTGAGCAGCTCTCACAAGGGTTAGGCCTATCTTAGGGGACTCTTTCATATAATTTGTAAACATTCCCGCTGATTCCTGACCTCGCGCAATAGGCCGACGACTTCCTGACATTAAGACGCTGCCTTCTTGTTGCTGCTTCATCACCGTCTTCTTATTGATACTGCTCGTCGCCGTCTTCTTATTGATACTGCTCGTCGTCGTCTTCTTATTGATACTGCTCGTCGTCATCTTATTGATACTGCTCGTCGTCTTCTTATTGATACTGCTCGTCGTCGTCTTCTTATTGATACTGCTCGTCGTCGTTTTCTTATTGATACTGCTCGTCGTCGTCTTCTTATTGATACTGCTCTTCGTCGTTTTCTTATTGATACTGCTCTTCGTCGTCTTCTTATTGATACTTCGTCGTCTTCTTAGTGATACTGCTCTTCGTCGTCTTCTTATTGATACTGCTCTTCGTCATCTTCTTATTGATACTGCTCTTCGTCGTTTTCTTATTGATACTGCTCTTCGTCGTCTTCTTATTGATAATGCTCTTCGTCGTCTTCTTATTGATACTTCGTCTTCTTCTTATTGATACTGCTCTTCATCATCTTCTTATTGATACTGCTCTTCGTCGTCTTCTTATTGATACTTCGTCGTCTTCTTATTGATACTTCGTCGTCTTCTTATTGATACTGCTCTTCGTCGTCTTATTATTGATACTGCTCTTCGTCGTCTTCTTATTGATACTGCTCTTCGTCGTTTTCGTCCTCCTCGAATTTTCTCCACCCCTCCCCTTCCTCCTTCTCGTTGTTCTTCTCCATATTGTTGTTGTCGTCGTTCTTCATCTCCTCCTCCTTGTACTTCTTTTCTTCTTCTTCTTCTTCTTCTTCTTCTTCTTCTTCTTCTTCTTCTTCTTCTTCTTCATCTCCTTCATCTTCTTCTTATAAGTTATCTTCTACTTTTGTTGTTGATCTTCTTCTTCTTCTTCTTCTTCTTCTTCTTCTTCTTCTTCTTCTAGTACTCGCCGCCCTAATTCTACTTCAAATATACTTCTATGAACTATCACTCTCTCTTCCCCCCCTCCCCTCTCTCTTTCTCACTCTCTTTCTCTGTCTGCCAGCCTGTCTGTCTCTCTGTCTCTCCCCTCCCCCCATTTCCCCTCTTTCTCTCTCTTTGGCTCTCGGCAACAGCCTGTGAATGAGGTCTTTACGGAAACGCTTGAAGAGGGTCAATAAATACTCAATCACCCTCCTACGCTTAATCTTGCAGCCGCCATCCAGTCTTTGCCTCTGTCCTCCCCAACTCTTGTGATAATAGCTAGTCACATTTACGGAACTGTCTTTTAAACCTGTCAATAATATTCACTCCATCTTTCTGCCACCATTTCTCTCTCTCTCTTTTTATAATTATAAACCACCCCTCCCTCGCATTGATTTATACAAAAATAGCCTATCATTTAATGATAGCATCCTGTATTATTATTATTATTTATTAATGGAGCTAGTGTGTGGAACTCTCTCCCTCTGGAGTGTAAACATTGCGACACACTGTTTTCTGTCAAATGTAAAATATGTAGGCATCTGCGAAATTAATTATAAAAGTGATGTATAATAAAATATATGAGAACACAATAATTCATGTAATTATTAACTTATTTATTTATATTATTATTGTTGTTGTTATTATTATTATTATTATTATTATTATTATTATTATTATTATTATTATTATTATTATTATTATAAGGTTGAAGGATATGGAAGGTAGGGGTGGTTGCCTAAAATTGTTTAAAGATAATGATCAAGATGGTGTGATTGTGTGTGATTGTGTGATTGTGTGTGTGTGTGTGTGTGTGTGAGTGAGTGATATGCTTTCCAAGTTAAAGTTAAAGGTTCTTCACTATGTTAATTTGTCAAGGGACAGATTGGAAGATTAGACTTATTAGTCTAAAATCTTTTTCCCTAATAAAATAGTTTCAAAAAGTTTCAAAGCTTCTCTCTCTCTCTCTCTCTCTCTCTCTCTCTCTCTCTCTCTCTCTCTCTTTCTCTCTCTCTCCTTCTCGCTCTTTCTTCCTTTCTTTCTTTCTTTCTTTCTTTCTTTCTCCCTTTATGTTTGTCTGTCTCTCTTTTGTTTCTTTCTCTGGTTTTCTTTTCTCCCTCTCTTCCTCTTTCTCTCTTTCTCACCTTCTCTCTCTCTCCTTTCCTCTTTCATTCTCTCTTCCTCTCTCTCTTCCCCTCCCCTTCTCTCTCCCCCCTCTCTCTCTTTCTCACTCGCTCTTTCTCTTTTTGCACCCCCCTTTCCCTCTCATTATTTGTCATATGAATATGGTCAACAGAACCCCACTCCAAAATGTCAATAACAGTTAACCTTCCACTGGATCCTTTTCCTGCCTCCCCCCCCTCTCCCCTCACCTTGCTCATCCCCACCCTTACTCATGTCATCCTGCCTTTCTATCACACACACACACACGCACACACACACACACACACACACACACACATTCCTCTCGTCTACCTCATCTTTTACTTCCGATGTTCCTCCCTGTAGACGTCGCTCCATGTCTCTCCAATCATGCGCTTCTCGGAAGTGTTTTAAAATTGTCAATACAAAATCCTCTTAACACCCCACCCCTCATTCCCAACGCCTGCGCTTTCTCTTTATCTCTCCTACCTCTCCCTCTCTCTATCGCTCTCTCAATCGTCCCTCTCCCTCTCTCTATCGCTCTCTCAATCGTCCCTCTCCCTCTCTATATCGCTCTCCCAATCATCTCTCTCTATATATCGGTCTCTCAATCATCTCTCTCCCTCTCTATATCGCTCTCTCAATCATCTCTCTCCCTCTTTATATCGCTCTCTCAATCATCTCTCTCCCTCTATATCGCTCTCTCTCCTACCTCTTCATCTCTATATCGCTCTCTCAATCATCTCTCTCTATATATCGCTCTCTCAATCACCCATCTCCCTCTCTCTATCGCTCTCTCAATCATCTCTCTCTCTATCGCTCTCTCAATCATCTCTCTCTCTCTATCGCTCTCTCAATCATCTCTCTCCCTCTCTCTATCTCTCTCAATCATCTCCTTCTCTATATCGCTCTCTCAATCATATCTCTCCCTCTATCGCTCTCTCAATCATTTCTCTCCCTCTATCTATCGCTCTCAATCATCTCTCTCCCTATCTATAACGCTCTCTCAATCGTCTCTCTCCCTCTCTATATCGCTCTCTCTCTCCTACCTCTTCCTCTCTATATCGCTCTCTCTCCCTCTCTCAATCATCTCTCTCCTTCTCTATATCGCTCTCTCAATCATCCCCTTCTCTATATCTCTCCCTCTATCGCTCTCTCAATCATGTCTCTCCCTCTCTCTATCGCTCTCTCAATCATCTCTCTCCCTCTCTATATCGCTCTCTCAATCATCTCTCTCCCTCTGCATAGCCCTCCTTCCTCTGTTGCACTCTTTGGTTGTCAGTCATTTCACTCTCATTACCACTCTTTGGTTGTCAGTCATTTCACTCTCATTACCACTCTTTGGTTGTCACTCATCTCACTCTCATTACCATTCTTACATAGCGCGCCCCTAGCTCCAGAGCTGTTCAAGGCGCTGACCGATACATGATCGAACTCAAGCCAAAGAGGCGCTCACTTGCAGTCTTTCTGGGCGCATAGCCTGACGCCCAGACGACTGAGCGCGATCCTGGGCGATCGAGTTTGAGGGGAGAAGAGGTCAAAAGCGTTTGCTGGATGTTTAGGACATGAGCGTCAGAATCTTTAAAGTCCGTGCGATGGAATGCGTGCGTTTCCAGATCAGACCTTGGTTTATACTCTCATCTGAAAGATTTGGAACGCCTTGTCTCAAGGTCATGTAATTCATCTTTCACCCTGCCACCCACCCCCAAACCCCTCCTGCCAGTCCCAACACTCCAGACGGCCATCGGGCTTTGAAGCACAGGCTGCAATGTTATCTCATGACATTAGATACTTCCAGCGTTTTTTTACCTTTTGGAGTGCACCACTGAGGCAACTGGGTCTCACAGTCATGTTAGGTTTTTGCTTGGGTACTCCAAGGCTGTCACCAGGCTTGGATTCACGTCCTGCACAGGCTGCGATGTGATCACTTAACATTGAACGCTTCAATTGGTTTGCCGTAACGCACACCGCAGAGTCAAATGCGCTCTTCTAATCGATCCTTTGACTTCATATCTGTCCGTCCGTCTCCCTCATCTCTCTCTCTCTTTCTCTCTCACTCTCCTTAAATATCACGCACCTTATTCTAAAATCAGACTGAAAGCGCGGCGATCTGTAACACATGCTACAGACAGCTGTACATACCCAACAAACACACACTCATCACACAAATATATGGTAGGCCTATAAAGCAAAGTCGCTAGAAGACGGGAAGGACATCGTTTTATTTTTGATAGTTTAGGTTGACTGCATACACTACCAATATTGAAGGGAGTGAAGAAACCGGAGTACCCAGAGAAAACTCTCAGTAAGTGAATAGTCTCGTACCTACATGAAAGTCACATAAGCTCGCCCCTTGCGGAAATATCTCTTCTTCTTCTTCTTCTTCTTCTTCTTCTTCTTCTTCTTCTTCTTCTTCTTCTTCTCCTCTCTCTCTCTCTGTCTCTCTTTATCTCTCTCTTTCCTTCTCTCTCTCCCTCTCTCTCGCTCTCTCTCCAACTCTCTCTCTTTATTCACAACATTAGTGCATCATCACAGCATTAGCGACGCCCCAAAACGTTTTCATCTTCTATTCAATACAAAATTAAAAACCATCTTTCGTGAATGGCCTTCGTTATTCTGTAATGAAACTTCATAGAGGATTCTGGATTGATCGCTGTCTTCAGACGCCTCCTGCAACCTACTTTAAGCCCAAGCCCCCGCCCCCACCCCCTCCCACCACTAACTGTGAACTCCCCTCCCTCCCTTAACTTCCACCGCACGCCCACTCTCCTTCTCTCGCCCGCCTTTCATCTCGCCTACCCTCCCCCCATTTCTTATTAAATTACAAACAAAACAATTATTGGAAGTGGAAGCCATTTTAAAATATTAGATTGTCCTTTTAAAAAAAATCTGTTTAAATCCTTTTTTTTCTTTCTTACTTTCTTTTTTTCCATTGTTTATAAGGATGATACAAATTCTTCTTCTTCTTGTCCTCAATTTTTTCATTCTTCTTTTTATTATGAGGACGATATGGATTCTTCTTCTTCTTCTTCTTCTTCTTCTTCTTCTTCGCTGTCTTTGTCTGTCTCCTTCTCTGTCTCCGTGTCTGTCTCTCTTATTAACACTTCCTCTCTCCTTTCTCTCTTTTTTCATTTGTTTGTCTAAATTTCTCTTTCTCTCTCTTATTTATCCTTCTCCTCCTTCTCGTCCTCCTCCTTCTTCTTCCTCCTCCTAATAATCTAAAAAAGGCTTCTGTTTGGAATGCAAATGACTCCCTATCTATTTATCAAAAATCATTTTTAGTTAGTGAACTCTTTCCCCAACCTCCACCCAAATGTAACCGTATCCTCATCGCCCTCATTATCATGCTCATCATCATGACCATTAACATGACCACCATCATCTTCATCACTATCATCATCATCATCACTATCTTCTTTTTCGTCTTCTTCTTCTTCTCATCGTCACCTTTTCCAAGTTTGTCTTATTTTATCTAATGCTTGGCAGCCGTGGGGCACAAACAGGAGCAAATTGCTTTGGGGGTGTCGGATAGTGCAGTGGTTGGAGCACTCGCTACTGTGTCGAAAGTGAAGCACCGTCCGGTGCGGTTAGCACTTGGATGGGTGACCGCTAAGGTGTGAAGCGACAAACAACAACGCCCCCAGTTGACTCAACTGTGATTGAGTACCTACTCTCTTGAGGGTGGGGAAGGTAAAGCAGCGAGGGAGAGAGTTGGGCATCACCCTCATTACGCTGGCCCAAGATAAGTGTGATCTCCAACATCACGCTCCCCTACGGCCACAAGGCTATGGGACTACCTTTACCTTTACCTTTTAAAATAAATAATAAATGAAAAATGACAATCTTAAGTGAGTCTTTAAAAACAAAACTGGCTTTTCTCACACCTCTTTTAAATCATCGTCCCTTCTTCTTTCTTCTTCTTCTTCTTGCTCTTCTTCTTCTTGCTCTTCTTCTTCTTCTTGCTCTTCTTCTTGGTCTTCTTGTTCTTGTTCTTTTTCTTGCTCTTCTTCTTCTTCTTCTTCCTCCTCATCATCATCATCATCATCATCATCATCATCATCATCATCATCATCATCATCATCATCATCATCATCATCATCATTATCATCATCATCGTGTTCTTCTTGTCTTCTTCTTGCTCTTCTTTTTGTGTTCTTTCTTGCTCTTCTTCTTGCTCTTCTTCTTGTACATCATCATCATCATCATCATCATCATCATCATCATCATCATCATCATCATCATCATCATCATCATCATCTTGTTCTTGCTCTTCTTCTTGTTCTTCTCCTTGCTCTTCTTCTTGTTCATCATCATCGTCATCATCATCATCATCATCATCATCATCATCATCATCATCATCATCATCATCATCTTCTTCTTCTTCTTCTTCTTTTTTTTCTTCTTCTTCTTCTCCTTCTTTAATTTCCTCGTCCCCTTCCATTGTTGTATATTTATTTATATAATGGTTCTGCTGTCGCGCTTTTCCTGCTTAAGAGCTGCTCAAGGCGCTGGCAGAGACAGGATCTAACTCAAGGTGCCCGAGGCGCCCACTTGCAACCTTCGACCGCATAGTCTGACGCCCAGACCACTGAGCACAATCATGGTCGACCGGGTTTGGGGGGAGAAGGACCTAGTGCGTGCTGGGTTCTATGTGTAGCCAGCACTCACCCGTCTAGGACATGAGCGTCAGGATCTTTAAAGTCCATACAAACTTTGAAGAATTATAATGGCCTTTTCTTCATCTTCTTCTTTTCTTCTTTTTTATCATCATCGTCTTCTTCGTCTTTCTTTTTCTCCTTCCGATTCTTCTTCTTAATCCTTCTTCTCCTCCTTCTGGACCTTCTTCTTCTATCCTCCTCAGTTTCTCTTTTTCTTCTTTTTCTTCTTCTCTTCCTCTTCTTCTTCTTCTTCTTCTTCTTCTTCTTCTTCTTCTTCTTCTTCTTCTTCTTCTCTTCCTTCCTCCTCCTCTTCTTCTTCTTCTTCTTCTTCTTCTTCTTCTTCTTCTTCTTCTTCTTCTTCTTCTTCTCTTCTTCTTCTTCTTCCTCTTCTTTATCGTCTTATCTTTTATGTGGCACATCTTTAGCGCAGAAATGGCGGCCCTACCTCTTCAAATAATAAATGAGATTTTTTAAATCGACTCTTTAGTAAAATAAGATATTTTCTCATGCTTCTCTTCATCTTTCTTCTTGTTTTTCTTCTTCTTCACCTCCTCCTCCTTCTTCTTCTCTCCTTCTGTCTTCCTTACTTCCTGTCTAGGAACAGTTAGGCACAGCTGTTACGCAAGCCACTGACTAATCACATTACTTAAAATATAAATTAGAAAATGCAATTTTTCAGCGAAAGACATTGCCTTTAGGAGAGCTCTAGGAAGCACAGAAACTTGGTTCGTAGTTCTTTTTCGTAGGAACCCCTCTCCCCTCCTCCCCCCCTCGTCTACGTTATAACTTTGCGTTTTCCGGAAGGTCACGACCTCCTCATTTGCATTACGAAGAAATCTTCACTGAGTGAAAATGCGGAATTTTAATCATTTTGACGAATCGTGATTCTCATGTAGGCCCCTAAGTTTCTGGTTTTTTGTTGTTGTTGCATATATCCGATCAACAGATATAAACCTAAGCTTAAATAAATGCTTTGACTGTATTCTCTCATCATTTTTTGGGGTAACGCTTTATTGTTTCTTTTTATCGGGAAATTCCGGGTCGCCTCCCCTGGGAAAGGCGTAGTCGCAGCCTGTGACGCGCCCAAACCTAACTTACCTAATATTAATTATATTTTTTACATTTTGCTGGGGGAGCAAACCGTAGTATCCGGAGAAAGCCCCCGAGATACTGCCGAGTCGAAAGTAAATACAATTCGGAGAAACATAACGCCCAGATGCTGGATCGATCCCACGCCTGTCAGGCGCCATTGGTTTCTGGCCTGTGGACAAGGCAAGTTAGTCCCGCCTTAGCCCACTTGGCCACAACGCTTGCTCTTGTTGTTGTTGCTGTTGTTGTTGTTGATTCATTACAATAGGCGTACTTTACCAGGAAAAAAAAAGGTGATGTTTTGAGCTGCTTTTGCTTTCAGATGGAAAATGGCGGAGGAATTTTTGGTTCCGATTGAGATTTTCAACATAAAGTTTTGCATTATGTCTAGGTTTGAAGTGTCTCCCATGCATGGTAAAGATCACTTTTGTGGTGTATTTTTGTGAATGTGCATCAACAGTATTTGGTTTAGATCACAGGCTCTGAAGTCTCTTCTTTCGCCTGTGTAAACTCGTAGGCCTCCTATGTATAGTGTGTAACTGAAGCCTACGAAAGAGAAGACTTCACAGCCTGTGGTTTAGATGAGTTTTATTCTGCTAGGTTCGTAGGCCTAAACGGGTTAATTAGTAGGCTAGCTTAGGGAATGAACACAATTTGAGGCTATAGAAGCTGTCTAATTGGTACGGTTTTTTGGTGTGTGTGTGTTGTTTTTTTTAGGAGAAGAAACAATTACTAATGCTATATCCTAAAAGACAACTAAACTTTCGTTGGGAAAAGTGTCTGTTTTAGCCCGTAATGAACCAAATCTAAAGACGCGTGCGTTTTCGAGGAAAACAACCTCCGCAAATGTGTTTTTTTGATAGAATTTACCCCCCACCCCCCACCCCCGACCCCACTCCCCATGGATAAGGACGAACAAACTTTCGTCCGCAACTAAAGTCGCTGCCGCTTCAGAACCGCAAGCACGATGAAAAGTGGATTTCCTGACTGCATAACCGGAAACGAAAGGGATCACTACGAACCAAGTTTTACTGGTTGGTCTAAACTTCTCTATTCACTCCATCATTCATTCGTCTTCTCTTTCTTTCTTTGCGTGTAGTACAGGGGTTGCCTATGGAACACACGAAGTTTAGAATGTCTGACGTCATCGGTAAATCTTACGTCAAACCAATCTAGAATCTCCGCCAGGTCTCGTCCCTCTCTCTGTTTCAATTGTTATTTCTGATTATACAGTCACCCGAAGAACGCAGAGCTCGGGAAGGTGTGTAGAGAGAGATACCATTTCTGTAAGAGGCATGTAGATAAGGGCTGATCCAGCTGAAACAGCTAGATGCTTTAAAAGATCCCAAAATTCGAAGGCTTATGTTTACGTTTGGCAAAAACAAATGTACCCTAAGATTGCCATTGTGATCACATTACAAACTGGTAAGGGAGACTTTCGTTGCAGAAACCAACCGCTAAAATTTGAATTTTCCATTTCTCTTCTGACAGGGAATGATTGATCCTGCTGAACGGTATATCGAATACTATAGCTGTGTGACCTTTGACCCTAGTTCTAAGAGATCTACGAAGCTGGAAAATGGGTCTTTGATGTCCAGGGCAGGGGAGGGTCTATTTTTAATTTCAAACTAAACGACAAACCTTACGAACAATTATTTGTACGAGTTCTATCTCTAATCGGCTTTGGTAGAAGCTATTTTTAGCTCGCGAGTGTTGGCTACCCGTAGCACAAAAACTACGGAATTGATCCATTTAAAATAGAACTATGCTGTTGTTAATGTTATTAGCTCATTTTATCCAGTGTGGCGACACTCACTGTGAATGTTAAAAAAGTCTGTTGGAATGGCATGATCAAGGCGGGTCTTTTTGCCGCTACAGGTCCATCGAGTGATCGTATATAATGACTACGCTCAACATTATTGGACTTCTGCTCGACCCATTCCAGACAGCGTCTGACAATGAGGTCACTTTCGCCTTCAAAAATTCATCATCAAGGTCGCGAGAGATCAACCTTGCCGTTGCCATGACAGCGTGCCAGTCACGTGAGGTGCGCGAGGGGCGACTACCTGCCCGAAAAACCATGATATCTGGAAATGGAAAATACAGAAGACAATAATTACCCCCCCCCCACCACCACCCCTCCCTCCCAACAGAAAAGAGAAATGGGAGGGAGAGAGGAAGAAGAACAACAACAACAGCAGCAGCAAGAAGAACAATAACAAGAGGAAGAAGAAGAGGAGGAAGAAGAAACAACAACAACAAAAAACAGCAGTACCACCACTACCACCAACAAAACGTACGGGCTATGTGCGAACACCAAGGTCCGCGGCAATATTAAGAAGAAGAAGAAGGGGGATGAGGACGAGGAGGAGAATGAGGAGGAGAAGACGAAAAAGAAGAAGAAAGTGGTTGTGAAGGGAACCAATCCAAGTTGCTGGGTAATCTGCCCTTTGTACACAGAATCACGAACACCCCTATAGCCATCGCCATGACAATTTCACCCCTACTCAACTCTCTCTCTTTCTCCCTGCTTTTCTTTCTCTCTCTCTCTCTTTCTCTCTCTCTGTCTCTTTTTTTACTGTCTGTCTCTGACTATGTCTCTGTCTCTGTCTGTCTCTCACTGTCTCTCTATGCATCTCTTTCTGTCTTCTATCTTTCACTCTCTACGAGTCTCTGTCTCTATCTCCTTCCCCACTCCCTCTCTTTCTATCTCTGTCTCTCGCCATCTTCTTCTCCAGCGAGAGAGAAACAGGGACTGAGAGACACAGACAGACACTGATGGATAGAGACATACACAGATGACAGAAATTGAAGACACGGAGGACAGAGAGTGAAGGCAAAGAGGACAGAGAGTGAAGACACAGAGGACAGAGTGAAGACACAGAGGACAGAGAAAGACATACACAGAGGACAGAGAGAGTCGGCGACAATGAGTAAGAGAAAGACAGGGAAAGAGAAAGCGAACGAGAAAAATGAACATAGAAACAGATAGATAAACTGATAGAAAGAGAAACTAGAGAGACAGTGAAAGACAGAGAGATATGGACACAGAGAGAGTGAGAGGAGAACATAGATCATGAGAGAGAGAGGCAGACAGAGAGACAGAGACAGACAAATAAAGAAAGAGAAGGGTGGGAATAATGGTTATGGAGGACGCTATGTTCAGCGCCAGCACGAAAATAAAAAGTGCTGAAACACATTCACAACAAATGAGAAATCTGCCATAATGCCCTGTCTCTAGAGGCTCGAACCCCCTTCCCTCATATTAATGACTCCTGTCTTTTTCCTCCGCCAATGTGTCTATCTTCAAGTTAAGTCAAGTCAAGTCAAGTCAACAGGTCAATAGATTACCTTACTGGAAAATTAAGACAGCACTTTGCAAGCTTAACAAAATTCATTGGTGGAATATAAAAGAGATAACTTCTAGCATTGAACATTTACTATCCTATCCTATCCTGTCCCGTAACTCGGAGGTCGTAGGGGCACCACAGATGATCGTTTATCCAGCATACTCCATCTTTCTTTGTCCTCAGCAGCCCTGATGGCTTCGCTCAGTGTCAAACCAGTCCATTCTCGAATGTTGTCCTCCCACATCTTTCTCGGTCTCCCTCTTCATCTACCTCCTTGCACTGTGCCTTGCAGAATGGTCTTTGCAAGGCACAGTGCAAGGAACATTTACAATAATGACAAATAAATACGGAGGTACAAAAAAAATACAAGACTCATTTAGAAAGGAAAACACACACGCACACACACACACACGACAAAACGAAAATTGTGGGGCTAAGCTGTTCTTCAAGCGGACAGAACACAAATAGAGAAAGTTTGCCCATGCCCCTTTCTTTCTTTCGCTAACCTCCCCGCCTCCCCTTTCCTCCCCCCCACCCCCCGCATACACAGACCACACCACTCCCACCAACATCACCACCCACCACCCACTCCCCCTGTCTCATAATTCATCCCACGCTAGTAGTAATCTAGTCCACCCCTACCAAAATCTAGTGCTCTTCTTGTTTTTCTCTTTCTTTCTTTCACTCTTTCTTCTCTCCTTTCCTGCCTCCTTGGCCTTCTTTACGTGCTGCCATGCTTCTCTAGAACTACTCTGAAATCTTCAGGAGATAGGGGTGGTGAGAGGGAGGTGGGGTGGGTGGTGGATGAATAAAAGCGAGGCAATGTCGGTCCGTCCGTTTATATGTCCGTCGCTCCGTCGGAACAAGTGAACGAATTTTGACCAAACTTCAATGGAACATTTCATAGAGTCTGATTACAATTATTACAATTACAAATACAAGCTTTTCTTTTTGCTTTTTTCTTTTCTCTTTTTCTTTCTTTCTTCCTTTTTTCTTTTTTTTTCCCAGTCAGCCAGGCAGGCAGGCAGGCAGGCAGTCAGTCAGTCAGTCAGTCAGTTCAGTCAATCAGTCAGTCAGTCAGTCAGTTCATAGCTCAGAATGTCACTTTTTGCCTTTTCTAACGAATGACTGAACCGAACTTCTTTTCTTTCTTTGTGGATACTTTAAATAACCTGCGAGAAATACCTACAGCACCAACAACATCTATAACATGTGTACTTCAACAAAGCGTTTGACAGTCTGGCATGCCGCTCTGTGGGAAAACTATGAGAGTGTAACATCAGCCTTAGCATTACTAAGTCATCAAAAACCTGTATGACAAGGTTACCAGTGCAGTCGTCCGCAACAGCGCCATCGGGAACTGGTTCAGAACAACAATCGGCGAGCGTCAAAGATGCCTACTCTCTCCAACGCTCTTCAACATCTTCCTAGATCGCATCGTGTCAGATGCCCTTGCAGATCACGAAGGCGCAGTTAGCATAGGGGGTTAGAGCAATCTCCAACCTCCGTTTTGCGGATGACATTGATGGATTGGCTGGAGAGGAACAAGAACTTGAACAGCTGGTACAGAGGCTTGACACCACCTCCAGAGCCTTTGGAATAGTAACAAGTGCAGAGAAGGCAAAATGATGACCAATAACACAAATGGGATCAACACGGACATCAAAGTCCAAGGCCAATGCCTAAACACGGTGCATAGCTTCAAATACTTAGGAGCCATTGTATCAGACAATGGGTCCCGACACGAAGTCCTCTCCAGGATTGAAGCAACCTGCTGCTGTCCTCGCTCCCTTGTCATCTCCATCTTCCTATGCGCTTGCGAAACATGGACCCTCACAGCAGACCTACAACGAAGAATGCAAAGCATGGAGATGAGGCGCTACAGAAGACTTATGGACACTTTTTATATCCAGCAAATCATCAACGACAAAGCCCGAGAGATCATCACACAAGCCATTGAACAACAAGATGACATGCTCACAATGGGAAGAAACGGAAACTCCGTCGCCAGAGCATCAGACCTTGCAAAGAAGGCACGGTGCAAGAAGACAGTAGAAGAAGGAGACAGAAAAAGCGTTGGGAGGACAACATTCGAGAATGGACTGGCTGGATGCTGAGCGAAGCTATGATTGGTTGCTGAGAACAGAAACAGATGGAGTATGCAGGTTAAACGATCATCTGTGGTGCCCAACGACTTTCGAGGTACGGGATGGGATAGGATAGGATAGGATAGGATGGGATAGGATGACACTTCAACTACTGCTAAGCATGTTAGATCATTTATATTTGTACTTTCTCAAAGGTCAAGATTTGCTCTTCACCCTATTCCTAAACGCGTTTTGCGTTGCACATAAAAATTGGCAGAGCAGTTTTGGATAATGTTTTGCTTTCAGATAGTGACCTATCAATCAATGTTTTCCTTTTGAATCGTTACAATAACACTGAGGCACAACACAGGCCACGAAAATTAACAGGTTCTGAAACAGAAAAAAAAATGTCGCCTTAGCGTGTGAGTCTGGAAATACAATTGAAAGGTTTGCCATCTTTTTTCTCTCTTTCTATTCTTTGTCCTTTCTTCCGTGTAACTCCTTTCCGCCAGCGGTGCCATTTCTCCCCTACGTCTTTCTTCTAGCACAGACTTGACACTGCATTAGGTCGTGATGGCCAGGGGAGGTAACTATAAAACGATGAGACGGTTATCTCCCTTGCCCATTAGGCCGCGAGGCACGGTGGGATAGCGGTGACTAAGGGACATCATTGCAAGTAGTACGATAAGTTAAGGTTGATGCTTAGGTCTTTTCACGGCTCTTTGCGACCTTTAAGGAAGACTTACTGCAAAGGTTTTTTTATAGTTAACAACAGCAACAGTACGGATAGGGAGAGATAGGGAAGATTTGTGTGTGTGTGTGTGTGTGTGTGTGTGTGTGTGTGTAGGTGGGTGTGTGTGCGTGTGTGTGTGGGTGAAGTCAGTGGACTTTGGATTTCCAAACTGATATCGAACAAGTCGAATAAATTAGCATTCTTAGTTCCCGAGCGATGCGGAGAACCTACCTACCTCAGTAAAATAAGTTCGTGCCCTGCGGAACTTTCTGATTGGCTAGCAGTCAGAGACCTATTTTCTGATTGGCTGGCAGTCTGAGACCTACTTTCTGATTGGCTGGCAGTCGGAGACCTACGTTCTGATTGCAGAGCAGTCTGAGACCTACGTTCTGATTGCAGAGCAGTCTGAGACCTACGTTCTGATTGCAGAGCAGTCTGAGACCTACGTTCTGATTGCAGAGCAGTCTGGGGCGCATTATTTATTGATTTTACAGTTGTTGTGTAGCGCATTTCCAATTCTAGAGCTGCTGAAGGCGCTGGCTGATAAAGGATCTCTGTCAAACCGCCCAAGGCGCCCGCTTGCTGCTTTTGGCCGACGCCCCAGACGCCTCAGACGCCCAAGTCCACTGAGCACTATCATGGGTCAACAGGGATAAGGGAGAAGCCTTAGTGACCTAGTGCTGTGTGGGTGTGTTTGTGTAGATGGCACTCACTCGTCTAGGACATGAGTGTCAGGATCGTGAACGTCCGTGCCATGTAATGCGTGCGTGCACAGACTAGACCTCGGTTTATACTCTCATCCTACGCTTGGGTGGCGCAGTCGTGTAATGGTTTTGGCCCAGGCTAGCAACGTTTGGTGGTAAGCTACGTCGGGAAAGGTTAGTATTTGGATGGGTCGCCATGCTTGGAACCTAGCAACACCTAAACCACAGAAAAAATAATATTGGAAACAAACGCACCACGCCCACGTCCACCCAGCTGTAAATGGGTAACTGGATCTGTTTAGAACCGATGAAGGTCAAACAGTGAGAGAGAGGAGGTCCCAAAGCGCTTCTCACCCCAACGACCCAAAGGTTGCGGGGAACAACTTCACCAACTTTTACAAACGGATCTATTTTGTGGTTTTGGTACCAGAACTTCGAGTCTTGTGTCGAAAATTAAAGCCCATCTATTGTGATTGGGTCATTTGTAACTGGGCCCACACTTTCTTGTACTGTATATTGGGTGATGCGTCTGAGGTAGTCAGACTGAGACACACATTTTGATTGGCTGGTGGAATGAAACCGAATTGCTGATTGGCTAACTAGTCTGAGGTGCTTTTCGGTAGCGTAGAGGAAATGCAAGACTAACGTTGAATACTTCTACCACTACTACTATTACTACTACTATTACTACTACTACTAATAATACTATTGCTAATAATAATAATAATGGATCACGCGCTTTTTCTTCAATCGAACTCAAGAAGACAAAATACAAGTCAAATTTTTTATTTTTTTAAACAAATTTTAGATTGACTGCATGCAATAACATTATAATATATTAAGAAGAAGAAGAAGGGTATCAATAACCACAATTAATAATAACAATAATATTAATAGGTATAATAACAACAACACCACCACCAACAACAACATACTACTACTACTTCTACTACTACTACTACTACTACTACTACTACTACTACTACTACTACTACTACTACTACTACTATTGCAATAATAATATAATAATAATAATAATAATAAAGGATGCCATACGCGCTTTATTCCTAAACGAGACTTAAGGCGCGGAGATCTGTAACCACAATACACGCCCACATGTTACAGACACTCCTTAATACACAACAAAAACATATTTATGCCTCTATCACGTGGTGTAAAGGAAGGAGATTCGCTAGTAGAAGGAGGAAACAAAATCAAATTTTATTTGTAATTTTGAAATGCTAGATTGACTGCACCCAACTTTATTGAAGGGAAGGATGAAACCGGAGCACCTGAAGAAAACCCTCAGTGACCTGGATACAGTGACCTGGATACAGTGACCTGGATACAGTGACCTGGATACAGTGACCTGGATACAGTGACCTGGATACAGTGACCTGGATACAGTGACCTGGATACTGTCTCGTTCAAGTTCCACACGAGGACTCTGCCCCCAAAAGAAAGAGAGTGAGGAAGAGACAAAGGAATAGAGAAAAGACGAGAGAGATTAAAAACGAGAGAGAGAGAGAGAGAGAGAGAGAGAGAGAGAGAGAGAGAGAGAGAGAGAGAGAGAGAGAGAGAGAGAGAGAGAGAGAGAGAGAGAGAGAGAGAGAGAGTTCGGTGACCAATAAGATTACGAAATAGTCTATGAATACTCTCCATCCCCCCACCGCACACATACACACACACACATACACACACTCACCGCACACATAGACACACACTAAGAAGTGACACATAGAACAAAAGGACAGATCGCAATATTTCGCACAGTGACCACCCTCTCATCGATACTCTTGGCAGCCAGCTTGGCGGGGGGTTTCGGGTTCGATCGCCTGGGTCATTTCTCACCCTGACCCCGGTCACTATTCACCCCCTGACCACAGACACCCATCAGTCTATGTCCGAGATAGGCAACCAGTGACCTAAGTCAACAGTGGAGGTCTTACAGAATATTTGAGACTTGACGAGGGCTATTCCTTGTTCAATCTCTGAGTGTTACGATTGAGACGTGCACGGTAGATCCGATCATTTTATTTTGCAAAGCAAGCAATAACAAAGTATGTTTACCTTTGATTTTGATTTTGCGTTGTTGCTAGAAGCTTTTTATAATGTTGATAATTTTCATCAGACGATTTTGTTAAGAATGTTCTGGACTTACTACTTGTTTATTATCGACCGAAGGTTCCAGATAGATCTGGTAATAGATAAACGATTCTCCTAACATAATGACGTAAGACGGTGCATAGTTCCGGTGACGAGTTTTACTTTGATTGGGCCTTATTGCGTCATGCTGGAATGTTCGAACTTTTCCTCGATTGCAGAGAGGCTATATAAGTAACGCACTATCTGCTTGTGGAGTGATTGATGATTTTTGATGATGATCTATGAAGTGATTTTCGGAAAGCGATCGTGTATGCAGTCGTTGATGTTTGCTGAATAAAGTTGGAAAACTTTATACGATGACTCCTGCCTTGTTGCTGAGTGAACAGGCTGCGTGGAAAAACGACAATTCGAATTACGCTTATCAAGATTCAAGCATCGGGGCTGAATCAACCATTGATTAATAACCACGTGTAACAATGAGGCCACACAACGTAGTTAAGCTTCAAGTAACTTGAAGTTTATTCAAGGCTCTCTAGCCTACGAGGGGCTTTCGGCCAAGTCCAACAAACATAACTTCAGAGACACAACAAAATAAGAAAAAAAAAAATACTGAGACTCTTTAATCGTCTGCTGCCCGCCTAATCCTGAGAATCCGCAAGTCTGAGCACATTTCCCCCCACCTTCAAGCACTTCACTGGCTTCCTATAGAGACACGCATCAAATACAAAATCGCATGCCTTACTTTTGGTGCATTTACACAAACGGGACCCGCATACCTCACAGATATGATTCAGAAATACACACCATCCAGAACACTCCGCTCCTCGGCAGACACCTCCATTCTTTCCACCCCTAGAGTTAACACTAAATCCTTTGGTGAACGCTCTTTTACCGTTGCTGCTCCTCTCGTCTGGAACTCTCTCCCTGCCAGTCTTCGTCACTCTCCCTCCCCTGACTCTTTCCGCACAGGCCTAAAAACTCATCTTTTCCCACTTGCATACACATAAACATTCCTCCCCCTCCCCCCGCACCCGCACCTTCCACCCCTCATGTCCGTGCCTGCATCTCAGTGACTTACTTTGCCTGCGAGTATGCCCTGCTTGTGTTTTGTCATGTATGTCGCGTGATATGCTATTTGTTTGTATGGTTTAATTGTTAATGTTGTTTAATTGTCTTGCTCTGATTAAGTTGTACTATGATTTGCTTGTATGTTTAGTGTTTTTGTCTTTATGACCCTGTTGGTTGTACTGCCGTGGTTTTACTGTGTGCTTGTACATCCTTTCGCGCTTTGTATGTATGGCTATGTTGCTGAGGTCTTGCTTGGTATGCTTTGCTTGTTTGTTGATTTTGTTTTTAAATATTGTGCTTTCCATGTGTAGCATGTTTTTGTAAATGGCTGTTATTGTAAAGCGCGTTGAGCATTTATATGAAAACGCGCTATATTAAATATACATTATTATTATTATTATAAAGAGTCCATAGAAGTTTGTCTTTTGGCTGCACAAACATGACACATTTATGTTTAAAATAACGGCATGTATAAACGCATAAAGTAAATGCAACACATTTACATAATAAAACTACATTAAAATCAAGCGTTGATCACATCACTGGCTGCATACCACTGTCTTGACTAACAGCTTACATTGTCCTATCGCATGAGACATAAACCACGTGACACTGTTATACTAACCAATTTCAAGCAGTCATTAAATTTGCTGATACATCTACCTCATAGGATATAACAAAAAGTCAAGTTAAGTCAAGGCAAGAAATCTGTATTACCCAAATGGACAGTTCATGGGGCACACTGAATCTCAGCAAACAAGAAAAGAACAGTTGTTTTTTTTTTGTTTTTTTAAAAGTACATAGTAAGAACTCTACCATTACGGGAAATCGCTTCACACATCTTGTACAAATACGAGAAATTAGAGTACAGACTCACTCTGCAGATCGCTGGACCCTATAAACTAACAAATCCGTCATTAATTTCGGTTTTCAGCATTGCTGTCTCGTGCCATAAATAACATGTATCAATACTACTGTCCAAACGGACAGCTTATCTTGACCAACCATAGAAGACATAAACCAAGTGATAGTAGTCCTATCCTATCCTATCCTGTCCCGTAACCCGGAGGTCGTAGGGGCACCACAGATGATCGTGTTAACCAGCATACTCCATCTTTCTCTGTCCTCAGCAGCCCTCATAGCTTCGCTCAGAGTCAAACCAATCCATTCTCGAATGTTGTCCTCCCACCTCTTTTTCGGTCTTCCTCTTCTTCTACCTCCTTGCACTGTGCCTTGCAGGATAGTCTTTGCAAGGCCTGATGATCTGGTAACGTGGCCATACCATCGGAGTTTCCGTTTCTTCACCACTGTGAGCAGGTCATCGTGTTGTCCAATGGCTTGTGTGATGGTCTGTAGGACTTCGTCGTTGGTGATGTGTTGGGTATAGGAAATGCCCAGAAGTCTTCTGATAGTAGTCGGACAGAGAGAAAGAGAGAGAGAGAGAGAGAGAGAGAGAGAGAGAGAGAGAGAGAGAGAGAGAGAGAGAGAGAGAGAGAGAGATAGAGAGATAGAGGAAAAGGGGAGAGAAAGGGGGGGGGGGTGCGAGTGGAGGGGGAACTTTTGCTGGTATTCACAATGTTGTTTTCATTAGGCACTCAGAATTAAACTTCACGTGACCAAACTTTGTTTTTTAAATCCCCGGGCCACTTTAAGAATGGTAGTCCCCATCACTGTAGGTATTGTTAGCCAAAGTTTGGAAATGACGAGGCTGTTGGTAGGAGGCTAGCTAGTTGGGGCGGAGGGGAGAAAAACAATAACATGCTGCTTCCGCTACATACTAGCCCGGGCCCTAACGACACCTTCATAAAAGAAAAGAGAGCTAGGAGGAGGAGAAGATGAAGAACAAGAATGAGGAGGAGTATAATGATGAGGAGAAGAAGGAAAAATAAGGGAGGAGGAGAAGAAGAAGAATGAGGAGGAATAGAATGATGAGAAGAAGAAGAAAAAAATGATGAGGAGTAGAATGATGAAGAGAAGAAGAAATATAATGGAGGAGGAGAAGAAGAAGAAAAATGAGGAGGAGTAGAATGATGAGGAGAAGATGGAAAATATGGGAGGAGGACGAGAAGAAGAAGGAGAAGAAGAATGAGGAAAAGGAGGAGAAGAATTACAAAGAGGAGGAGGAGGAAGAACAAGAAGAGGCGATGGAGAAGAAGAACAAGAGCAAAAGGAAGGAATAAGTGAGGAGAAGAAGAAGAAGAAGGAGGAGGAGGAGGCATGAGGCGGAGGACTTAGTTTTAAAGCTTTGCTTTGCTAGTCAGTCGTGTCTTCCATGCTATGTGTGTCCTTGATGTCTTCCATGCTATGTGTGCCATTGATGTCTTTCATGCTATGTGTGCCCTTGATGTCTTCCATGCTATGTGTGTCCTTGATGTTTTCCATGCTATGTGTGTCCTTGATGTTTTCCATGCTATGTGTGTCCTTGATGTTTTCCATGCTATGTGTGCCATTGATGTCTTCCATGCTATGTGTGCCATTGATGTCTTCCATGCTATGTGTGCCAATGTCTTCCATGCTATGTGTGCCAATGATGTCTTCCATGCTATGTGTGCACTTGATGTCTTCCATGCTATGTGTGTCCTTGATGTTTTCCATGCTATGTGTGCCATTGATGTCTTCCATGCTATGTGTGTCATTGATGTCTTCCATGCTATGTGTGCCAATGATGTCTTCCATGCTATGTGTGCCATTGATGTCTTCCATGCTATGTGTGCCATTGATGTCTTCCATGCTATGTGTGCCAATGATGTCTTCCATGCTATGTGTGCCAATGATGTCTTCCATGCTATGTGTGCCATTGATGTCTTCCATGCTATGTGTGCCAATGATGTCTTCCATGCTATGTGTGCCAATGATGTCTTCCATGCTATGTGTGCCAATGATGTCTTCCATGCTATGTGTGCCATTGATGTCTTCCATGCTATGTGTGCCATTGATGTCTTCCATGCTATGTGTGCCAGTCGTGTGTTCCATACTTTCCGTGGAGCTTGTGTAGTTAATCACAACAATTTTGTTTAAACTTATATGAAAGAAGAATCTGCGATGCTGACATCTGGAGCCTTGGGGTTCTTTAAATTTCTCTTCCCATCCCTGCTTTGTTTGATGTCTTTTCTTCCTCTTCATCGCCGTTATCTTTTCTGGCGGAACCGATTTGAATTTCCAAACTTATCTGGGCATACATTAAAATAGTCGGGAATCAGAAAGAGCCAAATCTCAGTCGGTCAGTCGATCTGTTTGAAATAGTTGCGAATTAGAACGAGCCAAATAAATATCTGTCTGTCGGTCGGTCGGTCCGTTGGACCCCGCATCTCAAAAACCTGTCAACGGATTTCGACCAAACTTGAAAGGAACATTTCCTAGGTTAGTGGCCTGCTTTTGCTGCAATGGTGACGCCATTTTGTGGAATGTTTGCACTGCACTGCATTAGCTGAGCACATTTGTATAATTATTTTTAATGCAGATAAATCAGATAATGGCCTTTCATTCCATGTGGGTTGTTTTAAGTTTCGTAATGATAAAGCCGTCACAATACCGCCAAGAGAATGAAAACCTTCGAAAATGCTTAGTGTTTAGCCCTATATGTGTCTGGTAATACATTTGAATGGGTTGCCATCTTGCCATCATCTATTCCTTCAATACGTCATGTTATTGGTATTTTTTCATATCCACATATTACGCCTTCGTTTTACTGTAACTGTAAACGCGTATTTTATTATGGATGTAAGATGTTCTATGTCGCATGTGGTGGTCCCTGCTCTACATCTGTATATGTGTATTAGGCTATTTGTTTAAACTGCCCGTTGTGTGTGTGAGTGTGTGTGTGTGTGTGGGTGTGTGTGTGTGCGTGTGTGTGTGTGTGTGTGTGTGGCTAGGTAGAAACGCCTTTATACAATTGAACCTCTACGTACTTTCTTTTGACGGCCCCGTTATTTTGACGTCAAAACAGTGTTCCGTTAGGGTTAGGGCTCCGTTAGGGTTAGGGCTGTTAGGCTTAGAGTTAGGTTAAAGGTTTGGGTTAGAGTTAAAGTTAAGGGTTATGGTTAGGTTCAAAAAATGGACAAATTTGTAAAACTGTCAAAGTAACGTATGTAAAGTTTCATGAAAGTCATCACAACGGCGTGTCTACACGGTTGTGTGTGTGTGTGTGTGTGCGTGTTATTTGTATCTTACATGCGAAACGCCACATTTTCTCTTTTATTTTTAGTTTTTGTTTTTTTTGTTTTTTGAATAAATATTTCTTTGACTTGCCTTGACTTGTTTACCTTGCATATTACTTTAGGGGTGTCACACAACGGATCGTGTGTGGTATGGCTAACAAAACAGACATCAGCCAAATCTCAGAGGACAAATACTAACGCTTTCTTCGTTCACCTTGTCTCGAGGGACCCAAGTTACAGCTTTTCCATCACTCACGCCACGAGAAGGAGGGTTTGGAGAGAGAGAGATGGAGGGAGTAACTTTGGGGAGGAGGGGTGGAGAAATTTAGAAGAGAGAGAGAGAAGAAGAAGAAGAAGAAGAAGAAGAAGAAGAAGAAGAAGAAGAAGAATGAGGAGAGTGAGAGGTAGAGGGAGAGAGAGAAGAAGAAGAAGAAGAAGAAGAAGAAGAAGAAGAAGAAGAGGAGAGAGAGGGGGGGGGGGAGGGAGAGAGTGAAGAAGAAGAAATAGTAGTAGTAGTAGAAGAAGAAGAAGAAGAAGAAGAAGAAGAAGAAGAGAGAGACAGAGGGAGGGAGAGAGAAGAAGAAGAAGCAGGAGGAGAAGAAGAAGAACAACAACAACAACAACAACCACAACGACAACAACAACAAGATCAAGAAAGGGTATGATGTGATAAAGAAAGTGGAGTCAGAAGATTCACCACAGCGATAAACTTAAATCATGAAGAACTACAATGTACGAATCTAATCTATGTGCAACACAAGATAAGCAGCAATGGAAAACAGACTTATTTCCTGAAGTTTCTGACAGGGAATCAAACGGACCATGGATATTGGGTGTCAAAAATGCAAATTGTTCAGGGGAAGATAGATGTCGCTGTTAATGCAAACACAATACAGACCTACTTCCACCCATACGTCTTCTTCTGTAATAGAACCGCAAAATGGGAGATACAGCCCTTTCATAACAGTTAAACGTATACAGAATAGATCCTCCTGTGAAAAAACCGTGAGTGGTTTGGGATTATAGAAAAAGAAGAGCAAAATATTGGCCACAAAAAACCGCGCAGCAAACGAATGATGAGACAAAAATACCCCAGAGGAAACGAAAATACCCCCAACATAACAACGGAATGGACGAGCCACGTTAATTTTGCGTGTTTGCTTGAAAGCAGCAATTTAGCAGAAAATGAGATAGGATAGGATAGGATAAGACAGGATAGGATAGGAGAGGAGAGGATAGAAAAGGATACCATAGCATAGCATAGCATAGCATAGCATAGCATATTATATCATATTATGGCATAGAGTAAGGTACGCAGGATAGCATCGTATAGTATAATATAATAAATACAGAATGATATCAAGCGCTTTTTCTTCAGTGGAACTCAAAGAGCGGCTATCTGAATAGATCACTATTACAGAAAAGGAAATAGAAATCAAAGTTATTTTTGTAATTTTAAACTGACAGCGTCTAATTATTGTATGGAGGGAGGAAACCGGAGTACCCAGAGAAAACCTTTGGTGTCCTGAAAAAGATTCTTGGCGCTATCAGTCAACTCATGGAGCTATCAGTCCACTCGTGGAGCTATCAGTCAACTCATTGAGGTATCAGTCCACTCATGGAGCTATCAGTCACCTCATGGAGCTATCAGTCACCTCATGTGGCTATTTAAAGTGAACTCTTGGAGCTATCAGTCCACTCGTGGAGCTATCAGTCCACTCATGGAGCTATCAGTCCACTCTTGATGCATGTTTCTAACGCTGGACCACAGAGGCATTACAGGGTAAATAACGGACAGCATTGTATATCATAGATCGGCATTATACACGCTGGACGCTGATCCTTGATAGCAAAAGCGGTGAGATAGCGCACCTACGTTTCATAGATAAAAAGACTGTGAACGGACTTGATACAAATTCGCCGCTTGAACTGTTTAATCTCAAAGCGCGTAAGTAGCAAAGGAGCATCGAAATCTTCCCCTAGATCTAAGCGACACAGGCCTGACAGGTCAAATTTCAGCGTATACTAAAATAGGCCTACAGTTGATCAATGTCTTCTATTGTTACAGAACTGTAATTTTCGATTTATATGAAGAGAGTGTAGATTCGTTCGTGCGCGGGTTGGGGAGTGAACGGTGTGAGCGGAGGAACCATTTCGCCAAAAGCCACAGTCTGTCCCCATCCTGTCTATCAATGAAACGTAGGGTTAGTTTCCGCAGGTCATTGTACTTTCTAAAAGATATAGGTCATTGCACTTCGCTATTTTGTAAACACGTTTTGCCCTGCACTTTAAAATTTGATACGATATTTAGGTGCTTTTAAAAATTCTTTTCCTTTTAATTTTTTTTAAATTGCAGATTGTTCAGATAGTGGTCGATCATGCCATGATTGTGTTCCTTTTGTTTGGTTACAATAAAGCCCACCCCTGCCACAACACTGCTAAGATAAATGAACTCTTTTGAAAATGCTTATTTTTCGGGTCTGTCACAGTGAATGTATGTTTTTATCATGCAGTGTGTCTTGGGCAAAAAAGACCTGGTAGGGACCAATCCTCTCCAGGCTGTTGGCCACAGCCGATAGCCACGAATACACTGTGGCTCGCCTTGGCCCCGAGCACGTGGTCGTTGAACCTGTTGTAACATGAGGTTCCTCCGTTCTGGCCGGTGACTTCTGTGTAGAAGACTTTCGCCCGGTGATGCCGTGCTGACATCATCCCTGTTAGTCGCCTCTTACGACACGCCGGGTTTATTCTATTCAGTGCCCGAACCCACAGGGCAATCATCACACAAGCCATTGGACAACACGATGACCTGCTCACAGTGGTGAAGAAACGGAAACTCCGATCGTATGGCCACGTCACCAAATCATCAGGCCTCGCAAAGACCATCCTGCAAGGCACAGTGCAAGGAGGCAGAAGAAGAAGGAGACAGAAAAAGAGGTGGGAGGACAACATTCGAGAATGGACTGGCTTGACATTGAGCGAAGCCATCAGGATTGATGAGGACAGAGAAAGATGGAGTATACTGGTTAAACGATCATCTGTGGTGCCCCAACGACCTCAGAGTTACGGGATAGGATAGGATAGGATAGGATAGTGAATGTCCGGAAATACATTTCAATGGTTTGCCATCTTATCTGTATTTCAGATATTATTATTATCTGGAATAGGTTAGAGAAATACAGAGGAACTCCCCGGTAGGCGAACTTGTTTTTTCCAACCTAGTTCCAGTCATTCGCCGAAAAAGGCAATTCCCGAAGTCGAACGAAGCTCTCCGAGTCGAGCGAAGCTATCCGATGTTTTACGAACGAATGCTTGCAGTACTACGTGAAACCACAGGCTGGGAAGTCTCGTCTTTCGTAGGCCTCGATTACATACTAGATATACTACGTACGTATGTAGAAGGCCCACGAGTTTACAAAGACGAAAGAAAAGACTTCAGAGCCTGTGGTAAAACATCCGTGCATAAAAATAGCCGCCGTTGCTTCTAAATCTAATTCTGTTTGGATCTGCACAGCTTCATGATGTAAGTAAAGTCGAGATTCGCATTTTGAAGCAGTTAGTATTATTATTATTTTATGATGATTAATATACTGACACAATTAGTAATAAAGAGTAAAATTAATACATGACACATAATGCACACATACAACGATAATTATTTCACATCTATATCAACAATAAAACCATGACACAATTTCTAAGCGCTATGGATACGTTGATGTCCCTTCAGCACAACAAGTCAAAGCAAGTTTATAATGGTCTACAAAAACGGTGACATTTTTATTGCAATCACCAAAAGCAATTATTTAACTATATCATAGCAATATTATTCTTTTTTAACTGATACAGTAAATTTGTTATTTGTATTTCAATGATATGTATTTTAATGAGAAATACGTATTAAAAAAATGTTGCGTGGCAGGCGGAAATTTCCATAAATCATCTGAAAACTTTGGTAAATCGATTAAAAAAAAACACAAAAAAACAGTAACACCATCTGAATATTTCGGGCTACACCCAACTTCAGCAAAAACAAACAAAACGTCACTGACCATATTTACACCATTGAGCACGCACAGCAGCACACAATTCTTTTCTTTGTTTTTAAAGAAAAAAAAAAGGAATAATAATAATAATAATAATAATAATAATAATAATAATAATAATAATAATAATAATAATAATAATAACAAACAAACAAAACAAAATAAATTAAAGATTTTACTAAATATACTACTACTACTACTCCTACTACTACTACTACTACTACTACTACTACTACTACTACTACTACTACTACTACTACTACTAGCGAAGTTGTGGTCTTTATTTTGTGGTCCTGATTCGGCTCTTTGCAATCCGCTGGATCCTGTAAGCAATGATTTGAATGAATAACTAACTATTAATTGAACTCTGATCTCGAGCTATGAAAAAAAAAAAAAAAAGATTTCGCTTAGCCTACTCGTCCTTCTCCGGAAATTTAAAGATTCGAGTATTATAAAGTATAGGCCTAAATATTATTAATTAGAATATAATATAGTTTATACATTTATTTACGTGTAAAACAAACAGTACAGGTCTAATAATTATATTCAGCTAGTGAGCTTCTTCACTGCGCGGAGACAGACTTATAATATATATTGTAGATTAAGCCTATGTATACTGTATAACAGTGTCTACTTGGTTCTAGGCAGGAAATGGGGAATGCAATTTTTTAGCCTACTGCTGAGAACTAACAAAATGCTAATCAAGGAATGCAACTATTAAATATGGTCGATAATAATTATGCTCATCTTAACAAGTATACCGTTGTGAAATGCTTATCTGTGTAAATCGAAGAGAATTAGAAGCAACAGGGATCATTTTTAATGTTTAACTAGTCGTAGTCATGCAAGCATCATTTCGCAACACATCGGAGAGCTTCGTTCGACTTCGGTGATTGCCTTTTTCGGCGAATGACTGGAACTAGGTTGGAAAAAACAAGTTTGCCCCCGGTAGGCCCCCGGTAGATGCAAACCGACTAGAACACTAGTGCGGTCTCCGTCTTTTCGTGTTAATCGTTCTAACAGCCAGACTCACTCGCCACAAGTAGCTGAAAATAAATTGTCTGTTGTGTGTCTATTTCTTTCACGCCTTTCTTTCCCAACGACCCTTCAGCACTTCCGGCACACCGGAGACTGTTGACGACTGCTATCTATCGTCTCGTCGTAAACACGGATCGCTTCCTTTGATCGAGCGAAAGATTAGCAGTACGAGTAAACGCACAGTCGTACGACTCAGAAACAGAAGCGCAACTGTATAAGAGCAGTACTGCCGTACGATTCAGGAAAAACACAATCTTACGGTCATACGATTTGTCGAACAGGCTAAAGATTCGAAAGAAGCGCAGTCGTGCATTCGTACGATTCAGTCAACTAGGCAGAAAAATTCGTAGGATGAGCTAATCGTACAGCCCTACGACTCAGTCGAGAAGGCAGTAGGTTCCAATGAAGAGCGATCGTACGGCCGTACGACTCAGTCGATCAGACAGGAGATTCGTAAAAGGAGCAATGGTACAACCAAGATTTCTGGTACAACCGTACGCCTCAGCTAAAAAAATATTCCAAAGAGGGGCAACGGTATGGCCGTACGATTCAATCGACCAGGTACATAAATTAATAGGAAGAGCAAATTGTACCGCCGTACGACTCAGCAAAAAGATTCGAAGAAGGAGCAACCGTACAGTCGTACTATTCAGTCGACCAAGCACGAGATTGGTAGGAAGAGCAATTGTACGGCTGTTCGAATCGTCGACAAGACAAAAAATCCGTGCAGCAAATAGGTCATCTGATAGTGAGCTGGCATGCCGAAGGTCGCGGGTTCGATTACCGCAAGGGGCGAACTTATGTGACTTAGTA
>CM072522.1:62326253-62411253 GCA_036898135.1 Oncomelania hupensis | reverse complement strand
CTCTCCCTCTCTCTATCGCTCTCTCAATCGTCCCTCTCCCTCTCTATATCGCTCTCCCAATCATCTCTCTCTATATATCGGTCTCTCAATCATCTCTCTCCCTCTCTATATCGCTCTCTCAATCATCTCTCTCCCTCTTTATATCGCTCTCTCAATCATCTCTCTCCCTCTATATCGCTCTCTCTCCTACCTCTTCATCTCTATATCGCTCTCTCAATCATCTCTCTCTATATATCGCTCTCTCAATCACCCATCTCCCTCTCTCTATCGCTCTCTCAATCATCTCTCTCTCTATCGCTCTCTCAATCATCTCTCTCTCTCTATCGCTCTCTCAATCATCTCTCTCCCTCTCTCTATCTCTCTCAATCATCTCCTTCTCTATATCGCTCTCTCAATCATATCTCTCCCTCTATCGCTCTCTCAATCATTTCTCTCCCTCTATCTATCGCTCTCAATCATCTCTCTCCCTATCTATAACGCTCTCTCAATCGTCTCTCTCCCTCTCTATATCGCTCTCTCTCTCCTACCTCGTCCTCTCTATATCGCTCTCTCTCCCTCGCTCAATCATCTCGCTCCTTCTCGATATCGCTCTCTCAATCATCCCCTTCTCTATATCTCTCCCTCTATCGCTCTCTCAATCATGTCTCTCCCTCTCTCTATCGCTCTCTCAATCATCTCTCTCCCTCTCTATATCGCTCTCTCAATCATCTCTCTCCCTCTGCATAGCCCTCCTTCCTCTGTTGCACTCTTTGGTTGTCAGTCATTTCACTCTCATTACCACTCTTTGGTTGTCAGTCATTTCACTCTCATTACCACTCTTTGGTTGTCACTCATCTCACTCTCATTACCATTCTTACATAGCGCGCCCCTAGCTCCAGAGCTGTTCAAGGCGCTGACCGATACATGATCGAACTCAAGCCAAAGAGGCGCTCACTTGCAGTCTTTCTGGGCGCATAGCCTGACGCCCAGACGACTGAGCGCGATCCTGGGCGATCGAGTTTGAGGGGAGAAGAGGTCAAAAGCGTTTGCTGGATGTTTAGGACATGAGCGTCAGAATCTTTAAAGTCCGTGCGATGGAATGCGTGCGTTTCCAGATCAGACCTTGGTTTATACTCTCATCTGAAAGAGTTGGAACGCCTTGTCTCAGGGTCATGTAATTCATCTTTCACCCTGCCACCCACCCCCAAACCCCTCCTGCCAGTCCCAACACTCCAGACGGCCATCGGGCTTTGAAGCACAGGCTGCAATGTTATCTCATGACATTAGATACTTCCAGCGTTTTTTTACCTTTTGGAGTGCACCACTGAGGCAACTGGGTCTCACAGTCATGTCAGGTTTTTGCTTGGGTACTCCAAGCTGTCAACGGGCTTGGATTCACGTCCTGCACAGGCTGCGATGTGATCACTTAACATTGAACGCTTCAATTGGTTTGCCGTAACGCACACCGCAGAGTCAAATGCGCTCTTCTAACGATCCTTTGACTTCATATCTGTCCGTCCGTCTCCCTCCATCTCTCTCTCTCTTTCTCTCTCACTCTCCTTAAATATCACGCACCTTATTCTAAAATCAGACTGAAAGCGCGGCGATCTGTAACACATGCTACAGACAGCTGTACATACCCAACAAACACACACTCATCACACAAATATATGGTAGGCCTATAAAGCAAAGTCGCTATTAGAGGACGGGAAGGACATCGTTTTATTTTTGATAGTTTAGGTTGACTGCATACACTACCAATATTGAAGGGAGTGAAGAAACCGGAGTACCCAGAGAAAACTCTCAGTAAGTGAATAGTCTCGTACCTACATGAAAGTCACATAAGCTCGCCCCTTGCGGAAATATCTCTTCTTCTTCTTCTTCTTCTTCTTCTTCTTCTTCTTCTTCTTCTTCTTCTTCTTCTCCTTCTCTCTCTCTCTGTCTCTCTTTATCTCTCTCTTTCCTTCTCTCTCTCCCTCTCTCTCGCTCTCTCCCAACTCTCTCTCTTTATTCACAACATTAGTGCATCATCACAGCATTAGCGACGCCCCAAAACGTTTTCATCTTCTATTCAATACAAAATTAAAAACCATCTTTCGTGAATGGCCTTCGTTATTCTGTAATGAAACTTCATAGAGGATTCTGGATTGATCGCTGTCTTCAGACGCCTCCTGCAACCTACTTTAAGCCCAAGCCCCCGCCCCCACCCCCTCCCACCACTAACTGTGAACTCCCCTCCCTCCCTTAACTTCCACCGCACGCCCACTCTCCTTCTCTCGCCCGCCTTTCATCTCGCCTACCCTCCCCCCATTTCTTATTAAATTACAAACAAAACAATTATTGGAAGTGGAAGCCATTTTAAAATATTAGATTGTCCTTTTAAAAAAAATCTGTTTAAATCCTTTTTTTTCTTTCTTACTTTCTTTTTTTCCATTGTTTATAAGGATGATACAAATTCTTCTTCTTCTTGTCCTCAATTTTTTCATTCTTCTTTTTATTATGAGGACGATATGGATTCTTCTTCTTCTTCTTCTTCTTCTTCTTCTTCTTCGCTGTCTTTGTCTGTCTCCTTCTCTGTCTCCGTGTCTGTCTCTCTTATTAACACTTCCTCTCTCCTTTCTCTCTTTTTTCATTTGTTTGTCTAAATTTCTCTTTCTCTCTCTTATTTATCCTTCTCCTCCTTCTCGTCCTCCTCCTTCTTCTTCCTCCTCCTAATAATCTAAAAAAGGCTTCTGTTGGAATGCAAATGACTCCCTATCTATTTATCAAAAATCATTTTTAGTTAGTGAACTCTTTGACCAACCTCCACCCAAATGTAACCGTATCCTCATCGCCCTCATTATCATGCTCATCATCATGACCATTAACATGACCACCATCATCTTCATCACTATCATCATCATCATCACTATCTTCTTTTTCGTCTTCTTCTTCTTCTCATCGTCACCTTTTCCAAGTTTGTCTTATTTTATCTAATGCTTGGCAGCCGTGGGGCACAAACAGGAGCAAATTGCTTTGGGGGTGTCGGATAGTGCAGTGGTTGGAGCACTCGCTACTGTGTCGAAAGTGAAGCACCGTCCGGTGCGGTTAGCACTTGGATGGGTGACCGCTAAGGTGTGAAGCGACAAACAACAACGCCCCCAGTTGACTCAACTGTGATTGAGTACCTACTCTCTTGAGGGTGGGGAAGGTAAAGCAGCGAGGGAGAGAGTTGGGCATCACCCTCATTACGCTGGCCCAAGATAAGTGTGATCTCCAACATCACGCTCCCCTACGGCCACAAGGCTATGGGACTACCTTTACCTTTACCTTTTAAAATAAATAATAAATGAAAAATGACAATCTTAAGTGAGTCTTTAAAAACAAAACTGGCTTTTCTCACACCTCTTTTAAATCATCGTCCCTTCTTCTTTCTTCTTCTTCTTCTTGCTCTTCTTCTTCTTGCTCTTCTTCTTCTTCTTGCTCTTCTTCTTGGTCTTCTTGTTCTTGTTCTTTTTCTTGCTCTTCTTCTTCTTCTTCTTCCTCCTCATCATCATCATCATCATCATCATCATCATCATCATCATCATCATCATCATCATCATCATCATCATCATCATTATCATCATCATCGTGTTCTTCTTGTTCTTCTTCTTGCTCTTCTTTTTGTTGTTCTTATTCTTGCTCTTCTTCTTGCTCTTCTTCTTGTACATCATCATCATCATCATCATCATCATCATCATCATCATCATCATCATCATCATCATCATCATCTTGTTCTTGCTCTTCTTCTTGTTCTTCTCCTTGCTCTTCTTCTTGTTCATCATCATCGTCATCATCATCATCATCATCATCATCATCATCATCATCATCATCATCATCATCATCTTCTTCTTCTTCTTCTTCTTTTTTTTCTTCTTCTTCTTCTCCTTCTTTAATTTCCTCGTCCCCTTCCATTGTTGTATATTTATTTATATAATGGTTCTGCTGTCGCGCTTTTCCTGCTTAAGAGCTGCTCAAGGCGCTGGCAGAGACAGGATCTAACTCAAGGTGCCCGAGGCGCCCACTTGCAACCTTCGACCGCATAGTCTGACGCCCAGACCACTGAGCACAATCATGGTCGACCGGGTTTGGGGGGAGAAGGACCTAGTGCGTGCTGGGTTCTATGTGTAGCCAGCACTCACCCGTCTAGGACATGAGCGTCAGGATCTTTAAAGTCCATACAAACTTTGAAGAATTATAATGGCCTTTTCTTCATCTTCTTCTTTTCTTCTTTTTTATCATCATCGTCTTCTTCGTCTTTCTTTTTCTCCTTCCGATTCTTCTTCTTAATCCTTCTTCTCCTCCTTCTGGACCTTCTTCTTCTATCCTCCTCAGTTTCTCTTTTTCTTCTTTTTCTTCTTCTTCTTCCTCTTCTTCTTCTTCTTCTTCTTCTTCTTCTTCTTCTTCTTCTTCTTCTTCTTCTTCTCCTCTTCCTCTTCTTCTTCTTCTTCTTCTTCTTTCTTCTTCTTCTTCTTCTTCTTCTTCTTCTTCTTCTTCTTCTTCCTCTTCTTTATCGTCTTATCTTTTATGTGGCACATCTTTAGCGCAGAAATGGCGGCCCTACCTCTTCAAATAATAAATGAGATTTTTTAAATCGACTCTTTAGTAAAATAAGATATTTTCTCATGCTTCTCTTCATCTTTCTTCTTGTTTTTTTCTTCTTCTTCACCTCCTCCTCCTTCTTCTTCTCTCCTTCTGTCTTCCTTACTTCCTGTCTAGGAACAGTTAGGCACAGCTGTTACGCAAGCCACTGACTAATCACATTACTTAAAATATAAATTAGAAAATGCAATTTTTCAGCGAAAGACATTGCCTTTAGGAGAGCTCTAGGAAGCACAGAAACTTGGTTCGTAGTTCTTTTTCGTAGGAACCCCTCTCCCCTCCTCCCCCCCTCGTCTACGTTATAACTTTGCGTTTTCCGGAAGGTCACGACCTCCTCATTTGCATTACGAAGAAATCTTCACTGAGTGAAAATGCGGAATTTTAATCATTTTGACGAATCGTGATTCTCATGTAGGCCCTAAGTTTCTGGTTTTTTGTTGTTGTTGCATATCCGATCAACAGATATAAACCTAAGCTTAAATAAATGCTTTGACTGTATTCTCTCATCATTTTTTGGGGTAACGCTTTATTGTTTCTTTTTATCGGGAAATTCCGGGTCGCCTCCCCTGGGAAAGGCGTAGTCGCAGCCTGTGACGCGCCCAAACCTAACTTACCTAATATTAATTATATTTTTTACATTTTGCTGGGGGAGCAAACCGTAGTATCCGGAGAAAGCCCCCGAGATACTGCCGAGTCGAAAGTAAATACAATTCGGAGAAACATAACGCCCAGATGCTGGATCGATCCCACGCCTGTCAGGCGCCATTGGTTTCTGGCCTGTGGACAAGGCAAGTTAGTCCCGCCTTAGCCCACTTGGCCACAACGCTTGCTCTTGTTGTTGTTGCTGTTGTTGTTGTTGATTCATTACAATAGGCGTACTTTACCAGGAAAAAAGGTGATGTTTTGAGCTGCTTTTGCTTTCAGATGGAAAATGGCGGAGGAATTTTTGGTTCCGATTGAGATTTTCAACATAAAGTTTGCATTATGTCTAGGTTTGAAGTGTCTCCCATGCATGGTAAAGATCACTTTTGTGGTGTATTTTTGTGAATGTGCATCAACAGTATTTGGTTTAGATCACAGGCTCTGAAGTCTCTTCTTTCGCCTGTGTAAACTCGTAGGCCTCCTATGTATAGTGTGTAACTGAAGCCTACGAAAGAGAAGACTTCACAGCCTGTGGTTTAGATGAGTTTTATTCTGCTAGGTTCGTAGGCCTAAACGGGTTAATTAGTAGGCTAGCTTAGGGAATGAACACAATTTGAGGCTATAGAAGCTGTCTAATTGGTACGGTTTTTTGGTGTGTGTGTGTTGTTTTTTTTAGGAGAAGAAACAATTACTAATGCTATATCCTAAAAGACAACTAAACTTTCGTTGGGAAAAGTGTCTGTTTTAGCCCGTAATGAACCAAATCTAAAGACGCGTGCGTTTTCGAGGAAAACAACCTCCGCAAATGTGTTTTTTTGATAGAATTTACCCCCCACCCCCCACACCCCGACCCCACTCCCCCATGGATAAGGACGAACAAACTTTCGTCCGCAACTAAAGTCGCTGCCGCTTCAGAACCGCAAGCACGATGAAAAGTGGATTTCCTGACTGCATAACCGGAAACGAAAGGGTCACTACGAACCAAGTTTTACTGGTTGGTCTAAACTTCTCTATTCACTCCATCATTCATTCGTCTTCTCTTTCTTTCTTTGCGTGTAGTACAGGGGTTGCCTATGGAACACACGAAGTTTAGAATGTCTGACGTCATCGGTAAATCTTACGTCAAACCAATCCTAGAATCTCCGCCAGGTCTCGTCCCTCTCTCTGTTTCAATTGTTATTTCTGATTATACAGTCACCCGAAGAACGCAGAGATCGGGAAGGTGTGTAGAGAGATACCATTTCTGTAAGAGGCATGTAGATAAGGGCTGATCCAGCTGAAACAGCTAGATGCTTTAAAAGATCCCAAAATTCGAAGGCTTATGTTTACGTTTGGCAAAAACAAATGTACCCTAAGATTGCCATTGTGATCACATTACAAACTGGTAAGGGAGACTTTCGTTGCAGAAACCAACCGCTAAAATTTGAATTTTCAATTTCTCTTCTGACAGGGAATGATTGATCCTGCTGAACGGTATATCGAATACTATAGCTGTGTGACCTTTGACCCTAGTTCTAAGAGACCTACGAAGCTGGAAAATGGGTCTTTGATGTCCAGGGCAGGGGAGGGTCTATTTTTAATTTCAAACTAAACGACAAACCTTACGAACAATTATTTGTACGAGTTCTATCTCTAATCGGCATTGGTAGAAGCTATTTTTAGCTTCGCGAGTGTTGGCTACCCGTAGCACAAAAACTACGGAATTGATCCATTTAAAATAGAACTATGCTGTTGTTAATGTTATTAGCTCATTTTATCCAGTGTGGCGACACTCACTGTGAATGTTAAAAAAGTCTGTTGGAATGGCATGATCAAGGCGGGTCTTTTTGCCGCTACAGGTCCATCGAGTGATCGTATATAATGACTACGCTCAACATTATTGGACTTCTGCTCGACCCATTCCAGACAGCGTCTGACAATGAGGCACTTTCGCCTTCAAAAATTCATCATCAAGGTCGCGAGAGATCAACCTTGCCGTTGCCATGACAGCGTGCCAGTCACGTGAGGTGCGCGAGGGGCGACTACCTGCCCGAAAAACCATGATATCTGGAAATGGAAAATACAGAAGACAATAATTACCCCCCCCCCACCACCACCCCTCCCTCCCAACAGAAAAGAGAAATGGGAGGGAGAGAGGAAGAAGAACAACAACAACAGCAGCAGCAAGAAGAACAATAACAAGAGGAAGAAGAAGAGGAGGAAGAAGAAACAACAACAACAAAACAGCAGTACCACCACTACCACCAACAAAACGTACGGGCTATGTGCGAACACCAAGGTCCGCGGCAATATTAAGAAGAAGAAGAAGGGGGATGAGGACGAGGAGGAGAATGAGGAGGAGAAGACGAAAAAGAAGAAGAAAGTGGTTGTGAAGGGAACCAATCCAAGTTGCTGGGTAATCTGCCCTTTGTACACAGAATCACGAACACCCCTATAGCCATCGCCATGACAATTTCACCCCTACTCAACTCTCTCTCTTTCTCCCTGCTTTTCTTTCTCTCTCTCTCTCTTTCTCTCTCTGTCTGTCTCTTTTTTTACTGTCTGTCTCTGACTATGTCTCTGTCTCTGTCTGTCTCTCACTGTCTCTCTATGCATCTCTTTCTGTCTTCTATCTTTCACTCTCTACGAGTCTCTGTCTCTATCTCCTTCCCCACTCCCTCTCTTTCTATCTCTGTCTCTCGCCATCTTCTTCTCCAGCGAGAGAGAAACAGGGACTGAGAGACACAGACAGACACTGATGGATAGAGACATACACAGATGACAGAAATTGAAGACACGGAGGACAGAGAGTGAAGGCAAAGAGGACAGAGAGTGAAGACACAGAGGACAGAGTGAAGACACAGAGGACAGAGAAAGACATACACAGAGGACAGAGAGAGTCGGCGACAATGAGTAAGAGAAAGACAGGGAAAGAGAAAGCGAACGAGAAAAATGAACATAGAAACAGATAGATAAACTGATAGAAAGAGAAACTAGAGAGACAGTGAAAGACAGAGAGATATGGACACAGAGAGAGTGAGAGGAGAACATAGATCATGAGAGAGAGAGGCAGACAGAGAGACAGAGACAGACAAATAAAGAAAGAGAAGGGTGGGAATAATGGTTATGGAGGACGCTATGTTCAGCGCCAGCACGAAAATAAAAAGTGCTGAAACACATTCACAACAAATGAGAAATCTGCCATAATGCCCTGTCTCTAGAGGCTCGAACCCCGTCCCTCATATTAATGACTCCTGTCTTTTTCCCTCCGCCAATGTGTCTATCTTCAAGTTAAGTCAAGTCAAGTCAAGTCAACAGGTCAATAGATTACCTTACTGGAAAATTAAGACAGCACTTTGCAAGCTTAACAAAATTCATTGGTGGAATATAAAAGAGATAACTTCTAGCATTGAACATTTACTATCCTATCCTATCCTGTCCCGTAACTCGGAGGTCGTAGGGGCACCACAGATGATCGTTTAACCAGCATACTCCATCTTTCTCTGTCCTCAGCAGCCCTGATGGCTTCGCTCATGTCAAACCAGTCCATTCTCGAATGTTGTCCTCCCACATCTTTCTCGGTCTCCCTCTTCATCTACCTCCTTGCACTGTGCCTTGCAGAATGGTCTTTGCAAGGCACAGTGCAAGGAACATTTACAATAATGACAAATAAATACGGAGGTACAAAAAAAATACAAGACTCATTTAGAAAGGAAAACACACACGCACACACACACACACGACAAAACGAAAATTGTGGGGCTAAGCTGTTCTTCAAGCGGACAGAACACAAATAGAGAAAGTTTGCCCATGCCCCTTTCTTTCTTTCGCTAACCTCCCCGCCTCCCCTTTCCTCCCCCCCACCCCCCGCATACACAGACCACACCACTCCCACCAACATCACCACCCACCACCCACTCCCCCTGTCTCATAATTCATCCCACGCTAGTAGTAATCTAGTCCACCCCTACCACAGTCTAGTGCTCTTCTTGTTTTTCTCTTTCTTTCTTTCACTCTTTCTTCTCTCCTTTCCTGCCTCCTTGGCCTTCTTTACGTGCTGCCATGCTTCTCTAGAACTACTCTGAAATCTTCAGGAGATAGGGGTGGTGAGAGGGAGGTGGGGTGGGTGGTGGATGAATAAGAGCGAGGCAATGTCGGTCCGTCCGTTTATATGTCGGTCGCTCCGTCGGAACAAGTGAACGGATTTTGACCAAACTTCAATGGACTCTTCATAGACGATTACAATTATTACAATTACAAATACAAGCTTTTCTTTTTCTTTTTTCTTTTCTCTTTTTCTTTCTTTCTTCCTTTTTTCTTTTTTTTTCCTTTTCTTCTTTTTCCTTTTTTTTCTTTTTTTTCTTTTTTTTTCTTTCATAGTCTCCTCTCTGAAAATCCTTATCGGGAAGAGAGGGGACTATAAACTGATATAACATATAACATAACATCATAGGAACATCATCTTTGTAGAGTCTGTGTCACCACCCTCCCCATTCCGGTCCCATCGTATTTGTTCTGCCGCAAAGGTCATAGTCGCTGGAGTCATTACCCTGCTCACTATCCCCAAAACGGCTGAAGAGATTTTGTTAAGTTTTGCTTTACGTGTAAGCTTACTTCCAGTCAGTCAGCCAGGCAGGCAGGCAGGCAGGCAGTCAGTCAGTCAGTCAGTCAGTTCAGTCAATCAGTCAGTCAGTCAGTCAGTTCATAGCTCAGAATGTCACTTTTTGCCTTTTCTAACGAATGACTGAACCGAACTTCTTTTTTCTTTCTTTGTGGATACTTTAAATAACCTGCGAGAAATACCTACAGCACCAACAACATCTATAACATGTGTACTTCAACAAAGCGTTTGACAGTCTGGCATGCCGCTCTGTGGAAAACTATGAGAGTAACATCAGCCTTAGCATTACTAAGTCATCAAAAACCTGTATGACAAGGTTACCAGTGCAGTCGTCCGCAACAGCGCCATCGGGAACTGGTTCAGAACAACAATCGGCGAGCGTCAAAGATGCCTACTCTCTCCAACGCTCTTCAACATCTTCCTAGATCGCATCGTGCCAGATGCCCTTGCAGATCACGAAGGCGCAGTTAGCATAGGGGGTAGACCAATCTCCAACCTCCGTTTTGCGGATAACATTGATGGATTGGCTGGAGATGAACAAGAACTTGAACAGCTGGTACAGAGGCTTGACACCACCTCCAGAGCCTTTGGAATAGTAACAAGTGCAGAGAAGGCAAAATGATGACCAATAACACAAATGGGATCAACACGGACATCAAAGTCCAAGGCCAATGCCTAAACACGGTGCATAGCTTCAAATACTTAGGAGCCATTGTATCAGACAATGGGTCCCGACACGAAGTCCTCTCCAGGATTGAAGCAACCTGCTGCTGTCCTCGCTCCCTTGTCATCTCCATCTTCCTATGCGCTTGCGAAACATGGACCCTCACAGCAGACCTACAACGAAGAATGCAAAGCATGGAGATGAGGCGCTACAGAAGACTTATGGACACTTTTTATATCCAGCAAATCATCAACGACAAAGCCCGAGAGATCATCACACAAGCCATTGAACAACAAGATGACATGCTCACAATGGGGAAGAAACGGAAACTCCGTCGCCAGAGCATCAGACCTTGCAAAGAAGGCACGGTGCAAGAAGACAGTAGAAGAAGGAGACATAAAAAGCGGTGGGAGGACAACATTCGAGAATGGACTGGCTGGATGCTGAGCGAAGCTATGATGGTTGCTGAGAACAGAAACAGATGGAGTATGCAGGTTAAACGATCATCTGTGGTGACCCAACGACTTTCGAGGTACGGGATGGGATAGGATAGGATAGGATAGGATGGGATAGGATGACACTTCAACTACTGCTAAGCATGTTAGATCATTTATATTTGTACTTTCTCAAAGGTCAAGGTCTTTGCTCTTCACCCTTTCCTAAACGCGTTTTGCGTTGCACATAAAAATTGGCAGAGCAGTTTTGGATAATGTTTTGCTTTCAGACAGTGACCTATCAATCAATGTTTTCCTTTTGAATCGTTACAATAACACTGAGGCACAACACAGGCCACGAAAATTAACAGGTTCTGAAACAGAAAAAAAATGTCGCCTTAGCGTGTGAGTCTGGAAATACAATTGAAAGGTTTGCCATCTTTTTTCTCTCTTTCTATTCTTTGTCCTTTCTTCCGTGTAACTACTTTCCGCCAGCGGTGCCATTTCTCCCCCTACGTCTTTCTTCTAGCACAGACTTGACACTGCATTAGGTCGTGATGGCCAGGGGAGGTAACTATAAAACGATGAGACGGTTATCTCCCTTGCCCATTAGGCCGCGAGGCACGGTGGGATAGCGGTGACTAAGGGACATCATTGCAAGTAGTACGATAAGTTAAGGTTGATGCTTAGGTCTTTTCACGGCTCTTTGCGACCTTTAAGGAAGACTTACTGCAAAGGTTTTTTTATAGTTAACAACAGCAACAGTACGGATAGGGAGAGATAGGGAAGATTTGTGTGTGTGTGTGTGTGTGTGTGTGTGTGTGTGTGTAGGTGGGTGTGTGTGCGTGTGTGTGGGTGAAGTCAGTGGACTTTGGATTTCCAAACTGATATCGAACAAGTCGAATAAATTAGCATTCTTAGTTCCCGAGCGATGCGGAGAACCTACCTACCTCAGTAAAATAAGTTCGTGCCCTGCGGAACTTTCTGATTGGCTAGCAGTCAGAGACCTATTTTCTGATTGGCTGGCAGTCTGAGACCTACTTTCTGATTGGCTGGCAGTCGGAGACCTACGTTCTGATTGCAGAGCAGTCTGAGACCTACGTTCTGATTGCAGAGCAGTCTGAGACCTACGTTCTGATTGCAGAGCAGTCTGAGACCTACGTTCTGATTGCAGAGCAGTCTGGGGCGCATTATTTATTGATTTTACAGTTGTTGTGTAGCGCATTTCCAATTCTAGAGCTGCTGAAGGCGCTGGCTGATAAAGGATCTCTGTCAAACCGCCCAAGGCGCCCGCTTGCTGCTTTTGGCCGACGCCCCAGACGCCTCAGACGCCCAAGTCCACTGAGCACTATCATGGGTCAACAGGGATAAGGGAGAAGCCTTAGTGACCTAGTGCTGTGTGGGTGTGTTTGTGTAGATGGCACTCACTCGTCTAGGACATGAGTGTCAGGATCGTGAACGTCCGTGCCATGTAATGCGTGCGTGCACAGACTAGACCTCGGTTTATACTCTCATCCTACGCTTGGGTGGCGCAGTCGTGTAATGGTTTTGGCCCAGGCTAGCAACGTTTGGTGGTAAGCTACGTCGGGAAAGGTTAGTATTTGGATGGGTCGCCATGCTTGGAACCTAGCAACACCTAAACCACAGAAAAATAATATGGAAACAAACGCACCACGCACCACGTCCACCCAGCTGTAAATGGGTAACTGGATCTGTTTAGAACCGAGGAAGGTCAAACAGTGAGAGAGAGGAGGTCCCAAAGCGCTTCTCACCCCAACGACCCAAAGGTTGCGGGGACAACTTCACCAACTTTTACAAACGGATCTATTTTGTGGTTTTGGTACCAGAACTTCGAGTCTTGTGTCGAAAATTAAAGCCCATCTATTGTGATTGGGTCATTTGTAACTGGGCCCACACTTTCTTGTACTGTATATTGGGTGATGCGTCTGAGGTAGTCAGACTGAGACACACATTTTGATTGGCTGGTGGAATGAAACCGAATTGCTGATTGGCTAACTAGTCTGAGGTGCTTTTCGGTAGCGTAGAGGAAATGCAAGACTAACGTTGAATACTTCTACCACTACTACTATTACTACTACTATTACTACTACTACTACTATTGCTAATAATAATAATAATGGATCACGCGCTTTTTCTTCAATCGAACTCAAGAAGACAAAATACAAGTCAAATTTTTATTTTTTTAAACAAATTTTAGATTGACTGCATGCAATAACATTATAATATATTAAGAAGAAGAAGGGTATCAATAACCACAATTAATAATAACAATAATATTACTAGGTATAATAACAACAACACCACCACCAACAACAACATACTACTACTACTTCTACTACTACTACTACTACTACTACTACTACTACTACTACTACTACTACTACTACTACTACTATTGCTAATAATAATAATAATAATAATAATAATAATAAAGGATGCCATACGCGCTTTATTCCTAAACGAGACTTAAGGCGCGGAGATCTGTAACCACAATACACGCCCACATGTTACAGACACTCCTTAATACACAACAAAAACATATTTATGCCTCTATCACGTGGTGTAAAGGAAGGGAGATTCGCTAGTAGAAGGAGGAAACAAAATCAAAGTTTATTTGTAATTTTGAAATGTTAGATTGACTGCACCCAACTTTATTGAAGGGAAGGATGAAACCGGAGCACCTGAAGAAAACCCTCAGTGACCTGGATACAGTGACCTGGATACAGTGACCTGGATACAGTGACCTGGATACAGTGACCTGGATACAGTGACCTGGATACAGTGACCTGGATACAGTGACCTGGATACTGTCTCGTTCAAGTTCCACACGAGGACTCTGCCCCCAAAAGAAAGAGAGTGAGGAAGAGACAAAGGAATAGAGAAAAGACGAGAGAGATTAAAAACGAGAGAGAGAGAGAGAGAGAGAGAGAGAGAGAGAGAGAGAGAGGGAGAGAGAGAAATAGAGAGAGAGAGAGAGAGAGAGAGAGAGAGAGAGAGAGAGAGAGAGAGAGAGAGTTCGGTGACCAATAAGATTACGAAATAGTCTATGAATACTCTCCATCCCCCACCGCACACATACACACACACACATACACACACTCACCGCACACATAGACACACACTAAGAAGTGACACATAGAACAAAAGGACAGATCGCAATATTTCGCACAGTGACCACCCTCTCATCGATACTCTTGGCAGCCAGCTTGGCGGGGGGTTTCGGGTTCGATCGCCTGGGTCATTTCTCACCCTGACCCCGGTCACTATTCACCCCCTGACCACAGACACCCATCAGTCTATGTCCGAGATAGGCAACCAGTGACCTAAGTCAACAGTGGAGGTCTTACAGAATATTTGAGACTTGACGAGGGCTATTCCTTGTTCAATCTCTGAGTGTTACGATTGAGACGTGCACGGTAGATCCGATCATTTTATTTTGCAAAGCAAGCAATAACAAAGTATGTTTACCTTTGATTTTGATTTTGCGTTGTTGCTAGAAGCTTTTTATAATGTTGATAATTTTCATCAGACGATTTTGTTAAGAATGTTCTGGACTTACTACTTGTTTATTATCGACCGAAGGTTCCAGATAGATCTGGTAATAGATAAACGATTCTCCTAACATAATGACGTAAGACGGTGCATAGTTCCGGTGACGAGTTTTACTTTGATTGGGCCTTATTGCGTCATGCTGGAATGTTCGAACTTTTCCTCGATTGCAGAGAGGCTATATAAGTAACGCACTATCTGCTTGTGGAGTGATTGATGATTTTTGATGATGATCTATGAAGTGATTTTCGGAAAGCGATCGTGTATGCAGTCGTTGATGTTTGCTGAATAAAGTTGGAAAACTTTATACGATGACTCCTGCCTTGTTGCTGAGTGAACAGGCTGCGTGGAAAAACGAAATTCGAATTACGCTTATCAAGATTCAAGCATCGGGGCTGAATCAACCATTGATTAATAACCACGTGTAACAATGAGGCCACACAACGTAGTTAAGCTTCAAGTAACTTGAAGTTTATTCAAGGCTCTCTAGCCTACGAGGGGCTTTCGGCCAAGTCCAACAAACATAACTTCAGAGACACAACAAAATAAGAAAAGAAAAAAAATACTGAGACTCTTTAATCGTCTGCTGCCCGCCTAATCCTGAGAATCCGCAAGTCTGAGCACATTTCCCCCCACCTTCAAGCACTTCACTGGCTTCCTATAGAGACACGCATCAAATACAAAATCGCATGCCTTACTTTTGGTGCATTTACACAAACGGGACCCGCATACCTCACAGATATGATTCAGAAATACACACCATCCAGAACACTCCGCTCCTCGGCAGACACCTCCATTCTTTCCACCCCTAGAGTTAACACTAAATCCTTTGGTGAACGCTCTTTTACCGTTGCTGCTCCTCTCGTCTGGAACTCTCTCCCTGCCAGTCTTCGTCACTCTCCCTCCCCTGACTCTTTCCGCACAGGCCTAAAAACTCATCTTTTCCCACTTGCATACACATAAACATTCCTCCCCCCCCCCCTCCCCCCGCACCCTTCCACCCCTCATGTCCGTGCCTGCATCTCAGTGACTTACTTTGCCTGCGAGTATACCCTGCTTGTGTTTTGTCATGTATGTCGCGTGATATGCTATTTGTTTGTATGGTTTAATTGTTAATGTTGTTTAATTGTCTTGCTCTGATTAAGTTGTACTATGATTTGCTTGTATGTTTAGTGTTTTTGTCTTTATGACCCTGTTGGTTGTACTGCCGTGGTTTTACTGTGTGCTTGTACATCCTTTCGCGCTTTGTATGTATGGCTATGTTGCTGAGGTCTTGCTTGGTATGCTTTGCTTGTTTGTTGATTTTGTTTTTAAATATTGTGCTTTCCATGTGTAGCATGTTTTTGTAAATGGCTGTTATTGTAAAGCGCGTTGAGCATTTATATGAAAACGCGCTATATTAAATATACATTATTATTATTATTATAAAGAGTCCATAGAAGTTTGTCTTTTGGCTGCACAAACATGACACATTTATGTTTAAAATAACGGCATGTATAAACGCATAAAGTAAATGCAACACATTTACATAATAAAACTACATTAAAATCAAGCGTTGATCACATATTGGCTGCATACCACTGTCTTGACTAACAGCTTACATTGTCCTATCGCATGAGACATAAACCACGTGACACTGTTATACTAACCAATTTCAAGCAGTCATTAAATTTGCTGATACATCTACCTCATAGGATATAACAAAAAGTCAAGTTAAGTCAAGGCAAGAAATCTGTATTACCCAAATGGACAGTTCATGGGGCACACTGAATCTCAGCAAACAAGAAAAGAACAGTTGTTTTTTTGTTGGTTTTTAAAAGTACATAGTAAGAACTCTACCATTACGGGAAATCGCTTCACACATCTTGTACAAATACGAGAAATTAGAGTACAGACTCACTCTGCAGATCGCTGGACCCTATAAACTAACAAATCCGTCATTAATTTCGGTTTTCAGCATTGCTGTCTCGTGCCATAAATAACATGTATCAATACTACTGTCCAAACGGACAGCTTATCTTGACCAACCATAGAAGACATAAACCAAGTGATAGTAGTCCTATCCTATCCTATCCTGTCCCGTAACCCGGAGGTCGTAGGGGCACCACAGATGATCGTGTTAACCAGCATACTCCATCTTTCTCTGTCCTCAGCAGCCCTCATAGCTTCGCTCAGAGTCAAACCAATCCATTCTCGAATGTTGTCCTCCCACCTCTTTTTCGGTCTTCCTCTTCTTCTACCTCCTTGCACTGTGCCTTGCAGATAGTCTTTGCAAGGCCTGATGATCTGGTAACGTGGCCATACCATCGGAGTTTCCGTTTCTTCACCACTGTGAGCAGGTCATCGTGTTGTCCAATGGCTTGTGTGATGGTCTGTAGGACTTCGTCGTTGGTGATGTGTTGGGTATAGGAAATGCCCAGAAGTCTTCTGATAGTAGTCGACAGAGAGAAAGAGAGAGAGAGAGAGAGAGAGAGAGAGAGAGAGAGAGAGAGAGAGAGAGAAGAGAGAGAGAGAGAGATAGAGAGATAGAGGAAAAGGGGAGAGAAAGGGGGGGGGGGTGCGAGTGGAGGGGGAACTTTTGCTGGTATTCACAATGTTGTTTTTCATTAGGCACTCAGAATTAAACTTCACGTGACCAAACTTTGTTTTTTAAATCCCCGGGCCACTTTAAGAATGGTAGTCCCCATCACTGTAGGTATTGTTAGCCAAAGTTTGGAAATGACGAGGCTGTTGGTAGGAGGCTAGCTAGTTGGGGCGGAGGGGAGAAAAACAATAACATGCTGCTTCCGCTACATACTAGCCCGGGCCCTAACGACACCTTCATAAAAGAAAAGAGAGCTAGGAGGAGGAGAAGATGAAGAACAAGAATGAGGAGGAGTATAATGATGAGGAGAAGAAGAAAAATAAGGGAGGAGGAGAAGAAGAAGAATGAGGAGGAATAGAATGATGAGAAGAAGAAGAAAAATAATGATGAGGAGTAGAATGATGAAGAGAAGAAGAAATATAATGGAGGAGGAGAAGAAGAAGAAAAATGAGGAGGAGTAGAATGATGAGGAGAAGATGGAAAATATGGGAGGAGGACGAGAAGAAGAAGGAGAAGAAGAATGAGGAAAAGGAGGAGAAGAATTACAAAGAGGAGGAGGAGAAGAACAAGAAGAGGCGATGGAGAAGAAGAACAAGAGCAAAAGGAAGGAATAAGTGAGGAGAAGAAGAAGAAGAAGGAGGAGGAGGAGGATTGGCATGAGGCGGAGGACTTAGTTTTAAAGCTTTGCTTTGCTAGTCAGTCGTGTCTTCCATGCTATGTGTGTCCTTGATGTCTTCCATGCTATGTGTGCCATTGATGTCTTTCATGCTATGTGTGCCCTTGATGTCTTCCATGCTATGTGTGTCCTTGATGTTTTCCATGCTATGTGTGTCCTTGATGTTTTCCATGCTATGTGTGTCCTTGATGTTTTCCATGCTATGTGTGCCATTGATGTCTTCCATGCTATGTGTGCCATTGATGTCTTCCATGCTATGTGTGCCAATGTCTTCCATGCTATGTGTGCCAATGATGTCTTCCATGCTATGTGTGCACTTGATGTCTTCCATGCTATGTGTGTCCTTGATGTTTTCCATGCTATGTGTGCCATTGATGTCTTCCATGCTATGTGTGTCATTGATGTCTTCCATGCTATGTGTGCCAATGATGTCTTCCATGCTATGTGTGCCATTGATGTCTTCCATGCTATGTGTGCCATTGATGTCTTCCATGCTATGTGTGCCAATGATGTCTTCCATGCTATGTGTGCCAATGATGTCTTCCATGCTATGTGTGCCATTGATGTCTTCCATGCTATGTGTGCCAATGATGTCTTCCATGCTATGTGTGCCAATGATGTCTTCCATGCTATGTGTGCCAATGATGTCTTCCATGCTATGTGTGCCATTGATGTCTTCCATGCTATGTGTGCCATTGATGTCTTCCATGCTATGTGTGCCAGTCGTGTGTTCCATACTTTCCGTGGAGCTTGTGTAGTTAATCACAACAATTTTGTTTAAACTTATATGAAAGAAGAATCTGCGATGCTGACATCTGGAGCCTTGGGGTTCTTTAAATTTCTCTTCCCATCCCTGCTTTGTTTGATGTCTTTTCTTCCTCTTCATCGCCGTTATCTTTTCTGGCGGAACCGATTTGAATTTCCAAACTTATCTGGGCATACATTAAAATAGTCGGGAATCAGAAAGAGCCAAATCTCAGTCGGTCAGTCGATCTGTTTGAAATAGTTGCGAATTAGAACGAGCCAAATAAATATCTGTCTGTCGGTCGGTCGGTCCGTTGGACCCCGCATCTCAAAAACCTGTCAACGGATTTCGACCAAACTTGAAAGGAACATTTCCTAGGTTAGTGGCCTGCTTTTGCTGCAATGGTGACGCCATTTTGTGGAATGTTTGCACTGCACTGCATTAGCTGAGCACATTTGTATAATTATTTTTAATGCAGATAAATCAGATAATGGCCTTTCATTCCATGTGGGTTGTTTTAAGTTTCGTAATGATAAAGCCGTCACAATACCGCCAAGAGAATGAAAACCTTCGAAAATGCTTAGTGTTTAGCCCTATATGTGTCTGGTAATACATTTGAATGGGTTGCCATCTTGCCATCATCTATTCCTTCAATACGTCATGTTATTGGTATTTTTTCATATCCACATATTACGCCTTCGTTTTACTGTAACTGTAAACGCGTATTTTATTATGGATGTAAGATGTTCTATGTCGCATGTGGTGGTCCCTGCTCTACATCTGTATATGTGTATTAGGCTATTTGTTTAACTGCCCGTTGTGTGTGTGTGAGTGTGTGTGTGTGTGTGGGTGTGTGTGTGTGCGTGTGTGTGTGTGTGTGTGTGTGGCTAGGTAGAAACGCCTTTATACAATTGAACCTCTACGTACTTTCTTTTGACGGCCCCGTTATTTTGACGTCAAAACAGTGTTCCGTTAGGGTTAGGGCTCCGTTAGGGTTAGGGCTGTTAGGCTTAGAGTTAGGTTAAAGGTTTGGGTTAGAGTTAAAGTTAAGGGTTATGGTTAGGTTCAAAAAATGGACAAATTTGTAAAACTGTCAAAGTAACGTATGTAAAGTTTCATGAAAGTCATCACAACGGCGTGTCTACACGGTTGTGTGTGTGTGTGTGTGCGTGTTATTTGTATCTTACATGCGAAACGCCACATTTTCTCTTTTAGTTTTTTTAGTTTTTTTGTTTTTTTTGTTTTTTGAATAAATATTTCTTTGACTTGCCTTGACTTGTTTACCTTGCATATTACTTTAGGGGTGTCACACAACGGATCGTGTGTGGTATGGCTAACAAAACAGACATCAGCCAAATCTCAGAGGACAAATACTAACGCTTTCTTCGTTCACCTTGTCTCGAGGGACCCAAGTTACAGCTTTTCCATCACTCACGCCACGAGAAGGAGGGTTTGGAGAGAGAGAGATGGAGGGAGTAACTTTGGGGAGGAGGGGTGGAGAAATTTAGAAGAGAGAGAGAGAAGAAGAAGAAGAAGAAGAAGAAGAAGAAGAAGAAGAAGAAGAAGAATGAGGAGAGTGAGAGGTAGAGGGAGAGAGAGAAGAAGAAGAAGAAGAAGAAGAAGAAGAAGAAGAAGAAAGAGGAGAGAGAGGGGGGGGAGGGAGGGAGAGAGTGAAGAAGAAGAAATAGTAGTAGTAGTAGAAGAAGAAGAAGAAGAAGAAGAAGAAGAAGAAGAGAGAGACAGAGGGAGGGAGAGAGAAGAAGAAGAAGCAGGAGGAGAAGAAGAAGAACAACAACAACAACAACAACCACAACGACAACAACAACAAGATCAAGAAAGGGTATGATGTGATAAAGAAAGTGGAGTCAGAAGATTCACCACAGCGATAAACTTAAATCATGAAGAACTACAATGTACGAATCTAATCTATGTGCAACACAAGATAAGCAGCAATGGAAAACAGACTTATTTCCTGAAGTTTCTGACAGGGAATCAAACGGACCATGGATATTGGGTGTCAAAAATGCAAATTGTTCAGGGGAAGATAGATGTCGCTGTTAATGCAAACACAATACAGACCTACTTCCACCCATACGTCTTCTTCTGTAATAGAACCGCAAAATGGGAGATACAGCCCTTTCATAACAGTTAAACGTATACAGAATAGATCCTCCTGTGAAAAAACCGTGAGTGGTTTGGGATTATAGAAAAAGAAGAGCAAAATATTGGCCACAAAAAACCGCGCAGCAAACGAATGATGAGACAAAAATACCCCAGAGGAAACGAAAATACCCCCAACATAACAACGGAATGGACGAGCCACGTTAATTTTGCGTGTTTGCTTGAAAGCAGCAATTTAGCAGAAAATGAGATAGGATAGGATAGGATAAGACAGGATAGGATAGGAGAGGAGAGGATAGAAAAGGATACCATAGCATAGCATAGCATAGCATAGCATAGCATATTATATCATATTATGGCATAGAGTAAGGTACGCAGGATAGCATCGTATAGTATAATATAATAAATACAGAATGATATCAAGCGCTTTTTCTTCAGTGGAACTCAAAGAGCGGCTATCTGAATAGATCACTATTACAGAAAAGGAAATAGAAATCAAAGTTATTTTTGTAATTTTAAACTGACAGCGTCTAATTATTGTATGGAGGGAGGAAACCGGAGTACCCAGAGAAAACCTTTGGTGTCCTGAAAAAGATTCTTGGCGCTATCAGTCAACTCATGGAGCTATCAGTCCACTCGTGGAGCTATCAGTCAACTCATTGAGGTATCAGTCCACTCATGGAGCTATCAGTCACCTCATGGAGCTATCAGTCACCTCATGTGGCTATTTAAAGTGAACTCTTGGAGCTATCAGTCCACTCGTGGAGCTATCAGTCCACTCATGGAGCTATCAGTCCACTCTTGATGCATGTTTCTAACGCTGGACCACAGAGGCATTACAGGGTAAATAACGGACAGCATTGTATATCATAGATCGGCATTATACACGCTGGACGCTGATCCTTGATAGCAAAAGCGGTGAGATAGCGCACCTACGTTTCATAGATAAAAAGACTGTGAACGGACTTGATACAAATTCGCCGCTTGAACTGTTTAATCTCAAAGCGCGTAAGTAGCAAAGGAGCATCGAAATCTTCCCCTAGATCTAAGCGACACAGGCCTGACAGGTCAAATTTCAGCGTATACTAAAATAGGCCTACAGTTGATCAATGTCTTCTATTGTTACAGAACTGTAATTTTCGATTTATATGAAGAGAGTGTAGATTCGTTCGTGCGCGGGTTGGGGAGTGAACGGTGTGAGCGGAGGAACCATTTCGCCAAAAGCCACAGTCTGTCCCCATCCTGTCTATCAATGAAACGTAGGGTTAGTTTCCGCAGGTCATTGTACTTTCTAAAAGATATAGGTCATTGCACTTCGCTATTTTGTAAACACGTTTTGCCCTGCACTTTAAAATTTGATACGATATTTAGGTGCTTTTAAAAATTCTTTTCCTTTTAATTTTTTTTAAATTGCAGATTGTTCAGATAGTGGTCGATCATGCCATGATTGTGTTCCTTTTGTTTGGTTACAATAAAGCCCACCCCTGCCACAACACTGCTAAGATAAATGAACTCTTTTGAAAATGCTTATTTTTCGGGTCTGTCACAGTGAATGTATGTTTTTATCATGCAGTGTGTCTTGGGCAAAAAAGACCTGGTAGGGACCAATCCTCTCCAGGCTGTTGGCCACAGCCGATAGCCACGAATACACTGTGGCTCGCCTTGGCCCCGAGCACGTGGTCGTTGAACCTGTTGTAACATGAGGTTCCTCCGTTCTGGCCGGTGACTTCTGTGTAGAAGACTTTCGCCCGGTGATGCCGTGCTGACATCATCCCTGTTAGTCGCCTCTTACGACACGCCGGGTTTATTCTATTCAGTGCCCGAACCCACAGGGCAATCATCACACAAGCCATTGGACAACACGATGACCTGCTCACAGTGGTGAAGAAACGGAAACTCCGATCGTATGGCCACGTCACCAAATCATCAGGCCTCGCAAAGACCATCCTGCAAGGCACAGTGCAAGGAGGCAGAAGAAGAAGGAGACAGAAAAAGAGGTGGGAGGACAACATTCGAGAATGGACTGGCTTGACATTGAGCGAAGCCATCAGGATTGATGAGGACAGAGAAAGATGGAGTATACTGGTTAAACGATCATCTGTGGTGCCCCAACGACCTCAGAGTTACGGGATAGGATAGGATAGGATAGGATAGTGAATGTCCGGAAATACATTTCAATGGTTTGCCATCTTATCTGTATTTCAGATATTATTATTATCTGGAATAGGTTAGAGAAATACAGAGGAACTCCCCGGTAGGCGAACTTGTTTTTTCCAACCTAGTTCCAGTCATTCGCCGAAAAAGGCAATTCCCGAAGTCGAACGAAGCTCTCCGAGTCGAGCGAAGCTATCCGATGTTTTACGAACGAATGCTTGCAGTACTACGTGAAACCACAGGCTGGGAAGTCTCGTCTTTCGTAGGCCTCGATTACATACTAGATATACTACGTACGTATGTAGAAGGCCCACGAGTTTACAAAGACGAAAGAAAAGACTTCAGAGCCTGTGGTAAAACATCCGTGCATAAAAATAGCCGCCGTTGCTTCTAAATCTAATTCTGTTTGGATCTGCACAGCTTCATGATGTAAGTAAAGTCGAGATTCGCATTTTGAAGCAGTTAGTATTATTATTATTTTATGATGATTAATATACTGACACAATTAGTAATAAAGAGTAAAATTAATACATGACACATAATGCACACATACAACGATAATTATTTCACATCTATATCAACAATAAAACCATGACACAATTTCTAAGCGCTATGGATACGTTGATGTCCCTTCAGCACAACAAGTCAAAGCAAGTTTATAATGGTCTACAAAAACGGTGACATTTTTATTGCAATCACCAAAAGCAATTATTTAACTATATCATAGCAATATTATTCTTTTTTAACTGATACAGTAAATTTGTTATTTGTATTTCAATGATATGTATTTTAATGAGAAATACGTATTAAAAAAATGTTGCGTGGCAGGCGGAAATTTCCATAAATCATCTGAAAACTTTGGTAAATCGATTTAAAAAAAACACAAAAAAACAGTAACACCATCTGAATATTTCGGGCTACACCCAACTTCAGCAAAAACAAACAAAACGTCACTGACCATATTTACACCATTGAGCACGCACAGCAGCACACAATTCTTTTCTTTTTTTTTAAAGAAAAAAAAAGGAATAATAATAATAATAATAATAATAATAATAATAATAATAATAATAATAATAATAATAATAATAATAACAAACAAACAAAACAAAATAAATTAAAGATTTTACTAAATATACTACTACTACTACTACTACTACTACTACTACTACTACTACTACTACTACTACTACTTCTACTACTACTACTACTACTAGCGAAGTTGTGGTCTTTATTTTGTGGTCCTGATTCGGCTCTTTGCAATCCGCTGGATCCTGTAAGCAATGATTTGAATGAATAACTAACTATTAATTGAACTCTGATCTCGAGCTATGAAAAAAAAAAAAAAAAGATTTCGCTTAGCCTACTCGTCCTTCTCCGGAAATTTAAAGATTCGAGTATTATAAAGTATAGGCCTAAATATTATTAATTAGAATATAATATAGTTTATACATTTATTTACGTGTAAAACAAACAGTACAGGTCTAATAATTATATTCAGCTAGTGAGCTTCTTCACTGCGCGGAGACAGACTTATAATATATATTGTAGATTAAGCCTATGTATACTGTATAACAGTGTCTACTTGGTTCTAGGCAGGAAATGGGGAATGCAATTTTTTAGCCTACTGCTGAGAACTAACAAAATGCTAATCAAGGAATGCAACTATTAAATATGGTCGATAATAATTATGCTCATCTTAACAAGTATACCGTTGTGAAATGCTTATCTGTGTAAATCGAAGAGAATTAGAAGCAACAGGGATCATTTTTAATGTTTAACTAGTCGTAGTCATGCAAGCATCATTTCGCAACACATCGGAGAGCTTCGTTCGACTTCGGTGATTGCCTTTTTCGGCGAATGACTGGAACTAGGTTGGAAAAAACAAGTTTGCCCCCGGTAGGCCCCCGGTAGATGCAAACCGACTAGAACACTAGTGCGGTCTCCGTCTTTTCGTGTTAATCGTTCTAACAGCCAGACTCACTCGCCACAAGTAGCTGAAAATAAATTGTCTGTTGTGTGTCTATTTCTTTCACGCCTTTCTTTCCCAACGACCCTTCAGCACTTCCGGCACACCGGAGACTGTTGACGACTGCTATCTATCGTCTCGTCGTAAACACGGATCGCTTCCTTTGATCGAGCGAAAGATTAGCAGTACGAGTAAACGCACAGTCGTACGACTCAGAAACAGAAGCGCAACTGTATAAGAGCAGTACTGCCGTACGATTCAGGAAAAACACAATCTTACGGTCATACGATTTGTCGAACAGGCTAAAGATTCGAAAGAAGCGCAGTCGTGCATTCGTACGATTCAGTCAACTAGGCAGAAAAATTCGTAGGATGAGCTAATCGTACAGCCCTACGACTCAGTCGAGAAGGCAGTAGGTTCCAATGAAGAGCGATCGTACGGCCGTACGACTCAGTCGATCAGACAGGAGATTCGTAAAAGGAGCAATGGTACAACCGTACGCCTCAGCTAAAAAAAATATTCCAAAGAGGGGCAACGGTATGGCCGTACGATTCAATCGACCAGGTACATAAATTAATAGGAAGAGCAAATTGTACCGCCGTACGACTCAGCAAAAAGATTCGAAGAAGGAGCAACCGTACAGTCGTACTATTCAGTCGACCAAGCACGAGATTGGTAGGAAGAGCAATTGTACGGCTGTTCGAATCGTCGACAAGACAAAAAATCCGTGCAGCAAATAGGTCATCTGATAGTGAGCTGGCATGCCGAAGGTCGCGGGTTCGATTACCGCAAGGGGCGAACTTATGTGACTTAGTACGAGACAATTCAGGTCACCGAGGGTTTTTACTGAGAACTCCGGTTTCCTGCCTTCCTTCAATATTTGTATTGGATGCATTATAAAAAATGTCACAAATTAAAAATTCGATGTACTTTCCGTCTTCTAACAGAGATTTTCCTGCCTTTACACCACTTGTTTGAGTGATAGATGCGTGTTTGCTGTGTGTGAGAGTGAATTCATAAGCGGCCACGTCATCAGAGCAAATACCATCCTGCAAGGCACAGTGCATGGAGGCAAAAGGAGAGGGAGACAGAAAAAGAGGTGGGAGGACAACATTCGAGAATGGACTGGTTTGACACTGAGCGAAACCATCAGGGTTGCTGAGGACAGGGAAAGATGTAGTACGCTGGTTAAACGATCATCTGTTGTGCCCCTACGACCTCCGAGTTACGGAATTGGATAGGATAGGATAGGATTGGACAACACTATGACATCTTATTATTATTATTATTATTATTATTATTATTATTATTATTATTATTATTATTATTATTATACGATTTAGTAAGAAGAGCAGCCGTACTGCCGTAGGACACAGCAAAAAAAAAAAAATCGAAAAGCAATCGCACGACCGTACGACTCAGTTGACAAGGCAGAAGATTCGTAATAAGAGCAATCGTACAGCCGTACGACTTCGGTAACAAATTCGAAGGAGGGGCAACGTACAGCCGTACGATTCAGTCAACCAACACAAGATTAGTAGGAAACGCAATTGTGCGGCCGTACGACACAAAATTAGTTATTAGTTAGTTATTCATTGCTTATAGGGTCCAGCAGACTGCAAAGAGCCGAATCAGGACCACAAAAAAATCAAGACCACAACTTGGTTGAAAGAGGACTCACTCCTGATCCGTATTAAAGATCATCCGAAACAACCCTGGTGGTAACAATGAAGGCACTCCACCAGCTGGACACTTTACAATAAAGGCATCCCACGCAGGGGACGCTGAGGCTATACTCTAATTTACCAAACCCCCGTTTACAAAAACAAAATAGAATATAAACATCATTATAAAATATCAACAAAACACATACATATAAAATGTCTAAAATGAAAAATAATAATATCATAGGAAGCCCTAGTGACCCTTTGGCACAAAACGTCCAATATTCCCAAGCTGACCCAACAGACCTCATACACAAATGAGGAGTTTTGGAAGAGTTTTCAAGACAAATGGTAGATGATTGGTCTAGCGAAGAAGATAGTATAGTAGATTCATAGAACAGCTTAGGAATGAGAAAGAACAAAGGAAATAGACAGCAACAGTGAGAATTTTAAGCGCTAACTTTTGAGAAAGTGAGGATACTATTTTAACAGAAACCCCTGGAACCCCCCAGAGGCGCAGAAGATTCATAAGAACAGCAATCGTACAGCCGCACGACTTCATAAAAAGATTCGAAGGAGTGGCAACGGTAGACGTACAATTCATTCGACCAGGCACGAGATCAGTAGGAAGAGAAATTGCACGGCCGTACGACGCAGTCGCCAAGGCAGAAGATTCATAAGAAGAGTCGTCCAGCCGCACGACCCAGCTAAAAAGATTCGAAGGAGGATCAACGGTGCAGCCGTACGATTCAGTCGTCCGACTCAGCGACCAGACAGAAGATTAGTAGGAACCGCAATGACAGTACAGCCGTACGACTCGGCTAAAAAGATTCGAAGAAGCCTTACGATACAATCGACCAGTAGCAAAGGAGCAATCTTACAGCCGTACGATTCCGAACAAAAGAAGAAAAAAAAGAAACGTACGATTCAGTCTACCAGAGAGAAGATTAGTCTGGTGGACAATCGTACAACCAAGCCATTCACTCGCATACGTGAAATACGGCCCTCACGAGAACCACACACTATTTATTCTATTCAGTTGGTCTCGTCTGTATGTTTGTACAAGAAAACTGAAATGGAAAATAACACTGCGACATTCATTTGTGCATGGGGAGGGAAGGATGGAGCGGAGGGAAAGAATTGGGAGTGGAGGGGGGGGGGGGCAAGGGGCGGAATGGAACCAAAACCTTACACAAAAACTAAAGACGTCTACTCAGTTTGTTTTCCTTTCATACAAACCCTACCGCCACAACCCCACCCGCCATTTTATTCTGCCTTCTTCTCTCTCTCTCTCTCTCTCTCTCTCCTTCCCCTCCCCCCTCCTGTCCCCCGAACTCTCTTTACCTCTCAAAAGTACGCAACCACCTTGATTTGATCTGTTGTGCTGCGTGATGGAGAACGTCAAGCCATCGTCACTGTACGCTTGTCCGTTGTCTGTCCACATCGTCACTGTACGCTTGTCTGTTGTCTGTCCACATCGTCACTGTACGCTTGTCTGTTGTCTGTCCACATCGTCACTGTACGCTTGTCTGTTGTCTGTCCACATCGTCACTGTACGCTTGTCTGTTGTCTATCCACATCATCACTGTACGCTTGTCTGTTGTCTATCCACATCATCACTGTACGCTTGTCTGTTGTCTGTCCACATCGTCACTGTACGCTTGTCTGTTGTCTATCCACATCATCACTGTACGCTTGTCTGTTGTCTGTCCACATCATCACTGTACGCTTGTCTGTTGTCTATCCACATCATCACTGTACGCTTGTCTGTTGTCTGTCCACATCGTCACTGTACGCTTGTCTGTTGTCTGTCCACATCATCACTGTACGCTTGTCTGTTGTCTGTCCACATCGTGTCATAACTATCTTTCCACACAAACCCAGTGTAGCCTTCTTCTTCTTCTCTAGTTTTTTTCTTTATTTCTTCTTTAATTACTCATCATCATCATCATCTTCATTCTTTCTTTCTTTATTCTGCTTCTCCACTCCTCCTTCTTCTTCTTCTTCAACTATTATTCCTCCTCGATTTCATCCTTTTCTTCAATTTCATCCTCATTCTCCCTTCGCCCTCTCCACCCGTCCCCTTTTGTTCTTAATGAACTTAGCCCACAGTGTAGACCTCTCGGTGCTCCAAGCAAGAGGATTTTAAATGGAAAATACCTCTAGTACTCTGTATCTGTCGGCGCCGCGACAGGACGCCATTAATTGCGCGTCACAACAAGTAATTACGTCACTGACACTTGTCTTTCGTCACCATTCGTTTAAGCGTAGGCCTTGATTGTCTTGGCTGGGTCAACCTGCCTAATTTCCTTTTTTAAGGCACCTGCTTTCACCACGCTCACTCCACAGACCCGTTTAGCACTCACAATGAATGTTAGTTAGTTATTGATTACAAGGTCCAGCGGACTGCAAAGAGCCGAATCGGGACCACAAAATCAAGACCACAACTTGGCTAAAAGAGTACTCACCCCCGATCCGCATAAACGATCTGCTGAAACAACCCTAGTGGTAACACTGAAGCCACTCCACTAGCCGGTTACTTTACAATAAAGACGCCCCACGCATGGGACGCTGAGGCTGTACTCTAATTTATCAAAACCCCGTTTACAAAACCAAAATAGAATACAAACATCATTATAAAATATCAACAAAACACATACATATAAAATGCCTACATTGATAAATAATATAATAGGAAGCCCTAGTGACCATTTGGCTGAAAGCGTCCAATATTCCCAAGCTGATACAACAGACCTCACACACAAATGAGGAATTTTGTCCCGCAAAAATTTTCAAGAAAAAAAGGTAGGTGTCTGGTCTAGCGAAGAAGAAGATAGTATAGCAGATTGATAGAACAGAGTAGGAATTACAGAAGAACAAATGAGATAGACAGCGACAGTTGGAATTGAAAGCACTAAATTTCCATAAAATAGGGATACTATTTATACAGAAACCCCCGGCACCCCCACGGAAGCCAATGAATGTTAGCCCACTGAAAAAAAAACACATTGCTCCCTCCCCCTCCCCCCAACAAAACAAAATAAAATAAATCTCTTATAAAAGTGTTTTTTTAAATTATTAGGCCTATTTTTAACCATTTCGTAGTTTTTATGACTGTTGATAGCAACCATCTAGCCCCTCTTGAGGTTAAATAATAATAATAATAATAATAATAATAATAATAATAATAATAATAATAATAATAATAATAATAATCTACAAAGCCGGTAAAAGGAAGAATCCATAAATTAAGTTGCTCGGTCAGGTTTTTTATTTGAAGTTGATACAATAGACGCTGAAGACACTTTATGAAGCCTGTTGGGTCATTCAGAAACAGGGGCAAAGGTTACAAGGCTATGGTCATGGTTTACCGTTAAACAATGGACCTCACTACCTTTCATAACAGACACGGAAAATTCAAACATGTCAGCGATTGGTTCAGCTGAGCAGCGAAGGCCTCTCACGTCATCATTGGTTGATTTAATAACAAAGCCAATTTTAGGCTAAACTCGCGTTTCGCAAAATAGTACGAGAAGGATGGAGCAGAGGAAGAAGAAAGACTGAAATTAAAATAAGTGTATTCTTATATACCGCTTTTCTTCACCATAATACGCTGTTCAAGGATTTATAGGGTGTTCCAAAAGTCTTGGGCACATTTGAAGTCCCCATATCTCAATTACTATGAATGGTAGTAAGATAAAAGTTGTGCCATTTTAAAGCTAATTACATTAAGTTTTTTGTAAAGCTGTTGATTTTTTTTATTTCTTTTCAGACCCATTAATGGCGTTCACTCAACCAGAAAATGCTGGGACGCGTTTGGCAAGAATTTGACTATCGGCTTGATGTGTGTCGTGTGACCAATGGTGCTCACATTGAACATCTTTGAACATTCCATGTAAAAATTGAGATTACCAGCTTTCTGAATTTACCAGATGCGTTTTTATATCCTTAATAGTTTCGGAAATATTCAGTGTCAAAATGTGCCCAAGACTTTTGGAACACCCTGTATATCAAAACTGCACACTTTTGTTCGGTGGGGGCTACACTCACTGTGACATGTGACACTGATATTGGTATTCTTCCTCTTTGAACCAGTTTGACATAACAGTCTTTATGAGGATGAAAAATGCCGAAATCTGCTGGTGAAAATAGGTGGAGCCTAGGCCTAGGGTTACAGTTAACCATAACAGTAAACACCTCTAGTAAAACGCTAAATATCGAAAGTTGCCGTTAAAATAATAATTGTTATAATGTAATTATCAATGCGCAAAACGATGCGCGAACGACGTACGTGCTCCTAATATCACCGCCATATTCGAGGCTTTTCCCCTGTGGTATGGCCCTACTAACACGTGTTCGGGGATTACCGTGTGCTAATTTCCCCCACCAGACGAACGTTCGAACAAATGCGGTACAACATGGGTTACTAATTTGCAAGCGTCTGCGACGAGTTCACTGCTAACGTGATCCGACACGCAGTAAGAGGTTTTTTAATTCCACACACCTTGTTTTGCTTCGTTTTACAGTTCTACATGTGGTTTTACTTCGGGATCCGGCCTTTTCGCCCCTGGACAATTTGCTCCCCGGACTGTCTGCACCCCGACAGTACGTCCCCTAAACCATTCGCCCTCCTAGGACAATGGGCCCCAGGACAACTTGCCCCGGACCGTTCGCCCAGGACTATACGCCCCTACACGCGCGTACAGACACACAAACATACAACTGCATACATCCTGTCCTATCCCGTAACTCGAGAGTCTTTGGGGCACCACAGATGATCGTTTACCCAGCGAACGCCATCTTTCTCCGTCCTCAGCAACCCTCATGCCTTCGCACAGTGTCAAGCCAGTCCATTCTCGAATGTTGTCCTCCCACCTCTTTTTCCTGTCTCCCTCTTCGTCTGCCTCCTTGCACCGTGTCTTGTCGGAAGGTCTTTGCAAGACCTGAGGCTATGGTGACGTGGCCATACCATTGGAGTTTCCGTTTGCATTCGTGTACACATATATACAGGAATACACATTTTAATAACTTTATTACAACCAAAAACCGTTAACGTTAACAACGTTGTCCAGTTCGTCAAATACGCTTACACTCCCCCCCCCCCCCCCCCCCACACACACACAATCTTCTCTTCTCCCATTACCTTATAAGGCGGATCATGACACTGGTGTTAATAGGATCGAACCCGACATTTTGCCCTGCCGCCGTGAAAGTCCCAATGAGCTGCAGCCTAGACACACACTTCTTGTGCATTAGCCCTAAAAAGCCAATCAGCCACATATACATACACACCACTTACACACACGCACACACACCCGTACACAGATACACAAATATAGGCACACGCCCAGAGGTCTTTAAGTACACACACCCCGTCTTGTCCGCTTTCGTTAACATATGGTTTACTTCAAACACGCACTTTGGCACCCTACTTAACACAAAGAAGAAGAAGGCGAAGGAGAAGAAGAAGAAGAAGAAGAAGAAGAAGAAGAAGGCGTGATTGCGTGAAGGTGCAAAGTCTCTCACCTGTAATTGCTTGGTTTACCTGCCAGAGATGAATGATAGAAAGAAGAAGAAGAAGATCGAAGAAGAGGTGTCGAAAGATGAATTAAAATTTTTTTTAAAAAGGGACGGAGGGGTGTAGGGGGCTGGGGAGTGGGGGGTTCGATGATATGGATGGTGTAAGCAAGTCTTCTTCAGCGTAGCACAGCCGACTTCCGCTCAGCGGACATTACGCAGGCCTACATAATGCAGATTAAATGGGTTTTAATTGTTTGTTTTTTTTGTTTTTTTTGTTTTTCTTTTTGAAGTAGTACTTTGAAATGCCCCAAATTCGAAGCCTTTGTTTATTTCTAACGAACATGGGTTTGCCCTAACATTCACATTGTTCTTTCTTTGAGCAATGATAACTTGGCTATTTCAAAGGTGTGAACTCGATATCCACCTCCAAACCTACTCGGTTTGATAGAACTGGTCATTCTGGCAGCTGAGTAGCGGAAAGATTACAGATCTGCCTGAAAGAAAAGACACAACCCAACAAGGTAGGGAACTTCTGTAGTCAAAGAATACAGAGATCGTATGGGAGCCACCCTTCCAGCGTATGAAATTCCGTGGACAGTGTTACGTTTGAGACGCGCGCGATAGATCCGATCGTTTTGTTTTGCAAAGCATGCCATAACAGTGCATTTACCTTTGATTTGATTTTGCGTTGTTGTTAGAAGAAGCTTGGTATAATGTTGATAATTTTAGTTGGTCGATATCATTGGAGAATTCTTTGGAATTACTTGTTTACTATCGATGGAAGCATGTACATAAATCTAGTGGTAGCTAAGAGATTCTTCTAACCTAAATAAAGTTATATGACGTAAGACAGTGCATAGTTCCGGTGACGAATTTTATTCTGGTTGGCTGTAATTGCGTCACGCTGGAATGTTCGACTATTCTCTGCATTATAGAAAAACTATATAGGTGATGCACTGTGTTTGGAAAGGGGTGAAAAAGTGAGAATGAAAAAAGCGATTGAGCGATCTTGTGTGCAGTTGTTGATGTATGCTGAATACAGTTGAAAAACTCCATACGACGACTCCTGCCTTGTTGCTGAGTGAACAGGTTGCGTGGAAAAACGAATCTGAGTTACACTTATCAAGATTCAAGCCTTGGGGCTGAATCAACCATTGATAAAAACAACCACAGTGTAACAGACAGGTTCAGTTTTGCAAGTGTGGAAAAAAGAGAGGTGTTGGTCGTTGTGATGTAGGTTGTGGCGGCACAGCGTCAGACATTCACACCTTTAATTAACCGGGATTCTTCTATCAGGCCAGGTCAGAAAGGCAACAAAGAAATAAGACAACGGGTGGGGAACAGGGGAGCAGTACACAGAGGAGAAGTCGAAGGAGGAGAAGAATGAGAAGCAGTAGAACGAAAAAAGAATGAGCAGCAGTAGAACGATACAGATAAAGCAGCAGTATACAAACGATAAAGCAGCAGTAGAAATACAAAGGAACAGTACAAAGAGATGGGAAAAATATGAACTGTAGAAGAAGTATGACGAATTAGCCGCAAAAGGATGAGCGGTAGAAAGATACTGAGCAGCAGAAGGAGAATGAATGAGCAGTAACAAAACAAAAAGAACGAGCAGCACAAGAATGAACGGTAGACAGCTAATGAGCAATAGAAGGAGAATGAATGAGGAGCAGTAAAATGAGAGGAAGTAGAACGAGAAGCAGTAGAATGAGAAGCAGTAGAATGAGGAGCAGTAGAATGAGAGGCAGTAGAATGAGAGGCAGCAGAACGAGGAGCAGTAGAATGAGGAGCAGAAGAATGAGGGGCATTATACAGAGGCGCAGTAGACAAATTTGCAGTAGGAGGTAATGGATGAATAATGAGCAGAAGGAAGAAGAATGAGGGGCAGCAGAAGGATGAGGAGTAGAAGGAGGATGAAAGAAAGAGGAGCGGCAACAGTAGAAAGAGGAGGATGATCAGTTCAAACTATAAAGGAGCAGAAGAAGGAGGAGGAAGAACAAGCTGTAGAAGTGATTGAGTATAAAAAAAATATTAAGCAGCAGAAGGAGAATGAATTATGAGCAGTAGACGTGAAGGAGCAATAGAAAGAAGAGCAGTAGATCAATTGGCAGTAGAAAGAACTAGGATAAAAACAAGGAGAAGGAGCATTAGAAGAAAGATAAAGGATGGGCAGTAGAAGAGGAAATAGAGGAGCAGCAGAAAAATCAGCGGTAGAAAGAGGAAGAAGGATGAACAGAAGAAAGAGAAGTAGAAGAGAATCAGCCGCAGAAAGAGAATAGATTATGAGCATTGGAAAAGGAAGAACAGTAGATAGAGAATCAGCAGTAGAAGGACAATAAATTAGGAGCAGTAGAAGATGCAGTAGATAAAGGAGCAGTAGAAGGACGAAAAGGGAGCAGTAGAAATAGAATTAATGAGGAGCAGTAGATAGAGGCGCGGTGGCCGAGTGGTTAGAGCGTTGGCTTGCGGATCTGAAGGTCCCGGGTTCGAGCCCAGGCCGGGGCATTGTGTTGTGTCCTTGGGAAAGACACTTTACTCCCGTTTCCTACTCCTTCGGATGAAAGTATAAACCGAGGTCTAGTCTGTGTCGCATACATTCCATCATAACGGACTTTAAAGATCCTGACGCTCATGTCCTAGACGGGTGAGTGCCGGTAACAAGAACACACCAAGCATGTACCTTGGGTAAAGACCTTTACTTGGGGCTGCTGTACTTTCGAAAATGAAAGTGGCCGAATTTCAACTTGGTGATAATAAAGTTGTTAAAAATTAAATTAAATGAGAGGAGCCGCAGGATGAAGAGCGAGCAGTAGAAGGACGAAGAAGGAGGAGAATGAATGAGGAGCAGTAGAAGGAGAAGCAGTACATAAAAGGAAGAGGCGGGCGTCGAGTTTCGGAAGAACAAAAGGGAGATAATTGAAGTAAGAGTGGAGGGAAGGGGAGGGGGGGTACGGACGGAGATGACGGAGGCGGGTATCTTATGGTAAGTGAGACTTCAAAGTAAAATGTGGGCGGACTCACTACCTGTCATTACAAGCTTACCTGAACGGGCAAGTAGGTACTTTAGGCTTAGCTCCGAAAGGGAAAAACAAAGATTCCGCGGTGAGGGGAGTGGGGAGGGGGAAACGTAGTGGTGGAGAAGGTGGGGAGGTAGAGGGATAAGGAGGGAGACGTGAGGGGGCAATGTTAGGAGGACGGACAGAGCGATGAGTGAACCTGTGAAAATAAAACAATGTGGGAGGGTTACCTGTAATTTCAAGCGTACCTGTGTAGGTAGGTATAGCCAGGACAAAGAAGAAGGAATTTTTAACAGGATGGCGCCAAGGAGAGAGAGAGAGAGAGAGAGAGAGAGAGAGAGAGAGAGAGAGAGAGAGAGAGAGAGAAAGACAAAGAGAGAGACAGAGAAAGAGAGAGAAAGAGAAAGAGAGACAGGAACAGAGACAGACAAATAGAAACAGACATAGAGAACGAGAGGCAGGGAGACAGACACAGAGATATAGACAGACAGAGATAGACGGACATAGACAGTCACGCCCATACCCACCTTTGGCGATACGATCCCCGGTAGGGACCCAGATCACCACTGAACCACCAGAGCAATCAGGCAGTAGCTGGACAGTGACAAAATAACCACTGTTATCTGGCCGCACCACCTGGGCCATGGATCATCGGTATGCCAGGTGAATGCTCTATCGCTGAGCTACAGAGTTGGAGAATGAGTAGGCAACAGAATATGCTTGGAATACCAAGAGAAACAAGTGTGGCCGGCTTGCCCGCGTGTTGTGCTAGAGTTGTCTAACGTAGATGCGGAAATCCTTTGCAAACGAACACAGTTTATCGCTTGCAATTTCTGCTGTCCTCCATCAAATCTTCCGGATCAACCAAAACGTTGATTTCAGTTGCAATCCTAGCTAGCTGCGCTAGTTCGGCCTTGCACTGCTAGGCCACCATCACCACCCTTTCCCAAAGAAAAGCTTGCAGCTCGGGGTAGCTTTCATAGTTTTCTGATACGAGATGTTCGCCCGGATAACTCTATGTAACAAAAAACTAAACAGACAGACAAGTTACCTCCCATTTCCCAAGACAGTCTATTAAAAAAGGGAAAACCTTCAACTTTTGAGGTTCCCAGTGAAAGCGAGGATTAATTATAAAGATAATGAGTAATACAGTTGTATGTCAAGTGCTCGCTTCCGCTGCTGTATCCCTCCGCTGTCTCGCGCGCCCTCCTACCTAAAGATCACCCCCCCCCCACCCAACTTTACCACTCTGTCTGTTTCTTCTTCTTCTTCTTCTTCTTGATCTAGGTCCCTACCCCTTGTTCCCTGGGATGGTAATCCCCGTCGGCCATATTGCCAATGGTGGGTGTAGACGTTAAACTTCAATGTTCTCTCTCTCTCTCTCCTTCTTCTTTAACTATTACTTCTTCTTCTTCTTCTTCTTCTTCTTCTTCTAACCCTGTCTACATTAGCAGTATGATTGCTCTGGTGGTTTAGAGTTGATTTGGTCCTCTCTCTTCTTTCCTGTGATGGTTAGCTCTGTCAGCCGTGTTGACAATGGTGAGTGTAGACGTCAAACTTCAATGTTTTCTTTCTTTCTTTCTTTCTTTCTTTCTTTCTTCCTTACTCTTCTTCTTCTTCTTCTCTTCCTCATCCTCTCCCCCCTCCTTCACGTCTTGCATCTCCCGTCCTCTTCGTTCGCCTTCAGTCAATCGTTTTGACAGGCGGAGTTCGGGCGGTTCTGTTCCGTTATTCAAATTTGCCTAACAGATATGAGTTATCACGAACGTGTCATGGCCTCCGCTCTGTGTGTTCACAGGTTAAATATATTTCTTCTACTTCCTCCTCTTCTTCTTCGTCTTTTTTGTCTTCTTCTTCCTCTTTTGCTTCTTTTTCATCTTCTACTTTACCTCCCCTGATCCTTCTTCTCCATCATTTATCTTCTACACATCATCTATTCATTTGTTTGTGTTACGTTTGAGACGCGCACGATAGATCCGATCGCTTTGTTTTGCGAAGCATGCAATAACAGAGTGTATTTACCTTTCATTTGATGTTTTGTATAATGTCAATAATTTTCGTTGGTCGATATTATTGGAGAATTTTCTAGAATTACTTGTTTACTATCGATCGAAGCATCTAGATAAATCTAGTAAAAGCTAAGAGATTCTTCTAATCTAAATAAGATTATATGACGTAAGACAGTGCACAGTTCCGGTGATGAGTTTTATTTTGATTGGGTTATATTGCGTCATGCTGGAATGTTCGAACTTTTTCTGGATTACAGAGAGGCTATATAAGTGATGCACTGTGTGTTTGAGTAGTGAAAATGTGATTGATTTATGGAGATTTTGGATGATGATCTTTGAATTGACTTTCGGAAAGTGATCTTGTATGCAGTTGTTGATGTATGTTGAATAAAGTTGGAAAACTTCATACGACGATTCCTGCCTTGTTTCTGAGTGAGCAGGTTGCGTGGATAAACGAATCTGAGTTAGACTTATCAAGATTGAAGCATCGGGGCTGGATCAACCATTGATAAAAATAACAAACCGTGCAACACGTTTATGTTGTTATCCTTTCTGTCTGTCTGTTTCTATCTTGTCCACCACCACTTCAACCTTCCCCCCCTCCCGTCCCCCGCCCCGTTCTCCCCTCTTCAGTCACATTCTTCCTTCTCTCTACGCCGCGCAAATTCACTGCAGGGTTACCAGAGCAGGCAGAGTGCAGAAACACCTTGAATCGGTGAAAGGTGGCTGACTCCTCTATTTAAAAAGACGAATGCATTTAAATTACAAATGCTTGATTTACTCCTTACACCTTTCGCGTGTGTGAATTAGATATCGTGCGCAGGTTGTGTGCGTGTGTGTGTAGAAAAGGTCTAGCTCAATACCTATCCCCCTGTGCGATGGTCGCCCCTAGAACGGGATGGAAGATAAGATTGAGGGTCAGGGTGTCGTCATTGACGAACTGTGCTATGCTGCACAACGTTGTAAATCGTTATTAATGCTTTTGGTTGTAATATAGCATCGAAATGTGTGTATGTTTGTGTGCAGGCGCGCGCGCGTGCGTGTGTGTTTGTTATTACCTTTTTTTTAGTTGAAGCACTAGTTAAGAAATAGCACCAACTAAAATCAATAGTAGAACCTTCGCCTGGCACACCGATGTCCCAAGTTCAAATCCCGTGATAGGCAAATAAAAGTAGCCAGTTTTCACTGTTCATTATACCAGTATGATTGCTCTGATGGTTCTGGTTGATTTAGGTCCCTGCCTATTGTTTTCTGGGATGGATATCCCCGTCTGCCATGACGCTAATGGCGGGTGCAGACGTTAAACCTCAGTGTTCATTCATACATGCCTACATTCGCATTTTTCCTCATTTTGTCGATGATAGAAATTAGACGACACTGCTCACGATTAATCACGAACATTTTGTTTGGCTACCCATGCAATAATAGCGTGTCTTTACCTTTGAGTTGATTCTGTGGTATATAAAAGCATCGCAGACTGTTGGTTTGTGTATTTAGATCGATATTGTTGTAGCAAATACTGAGATCTTTCTAAATTTGGTTTATTTGCGTACCGCCGACTGAAAGTTCGCGAGAACTTGTTTTGCAGCACGCAGACCAATCTTCGAACATTCTATAGTATATCGTAACAAAACGCGTGTTTCCTGTGACGATATTTGGGGTTACGTCATTAGGGCTGTTCCAAAACTTTCTACTTTGTACAACAGGCTACACATGTATAAATAAAGCGCTGTCTGTGCGTTCGATAATTTTTGGAAAGCCGTTGTTGATGCTGTTTTGCTTCCTTTGCTCAGTAAAGTGGGAGAAATTTTCATAACGCCTCTTCCATTTGTTATTGAGTGAACGGGTTGCGTCGATACGACACGAGTTACACAGATCCGCCGCTAAAATGGTTAATTGTCAAACCGGATAAGAACGAAAATATAATCTTCCCTTAGATCGAAACGATATAGGCCTATGATAGATGGTAGTCCAGTTGACATGAGCTGGTTGGTTCTCTATGGTTTCAACACCCCCCCCCCCTCCACCTACCCCCGCCCTCCCCTCCCCCCGTGAAATGAATTTTTGTGACTTGGATAGAAGACTTTTCAAGAGGGTTCCCCGGATACTCCGGTTTCTTCCTTCCCTTCAATACTAATATTCATTTGGGATGCACTCAATCTAAAATTTTGAAATATAAAAACTGTTTTATATTCCGACTTCTGTATATTATCGATCTCTTCACATCCTATCTATCCTATCCTATCCTATCCTATCCTATCCTATCCTATCCTATCCCGTAACTCGAAAGTCTTTGGGGCACCACAGATGATCGTTTATACCAGCGGACTCCATCTTTCTCTATCCCCAGCAACCCTCATAGCTTCGCTCAGTGTCATGCCAGTCCATTGTACGCATCTTGGCCAACCTTGACATTCCAATCGCCTTACACTATGATTATGTCCTTCTTCGGCATTTGGTCAAGGACAGCCTACAGATGTTCGTAGAAATCCTCGACTTCGCTGTCGTCATAGTCTGATGTTGGGGCATAGGCCTGGATGGTGATGATGTTGAAAGGGGCTGCTCTCAGACGGATTGTAATGAGTCTACTGGAGACTGGGTGGCAACCCATGACAGTGGATAGATTGTCTTTGTGGACCAAGAATCCCAGGCCGTGTTCGTGCCTGTCATCTTTCTCTCTAAAATAAAGATTGTGGCCTTTGTCGGTCGTTGTTTCACCTAGGCCTTTCCAGTTCGCTGATACCTAAAATGTTCCATCGATAATGGTCTAGCTCGTGGGCCAGTTCTAATATTCCCTCCGCAGTTAGAGTCCTGACATTCCAGGTTCCTATGACGTTGTTGTCTCTCGTGCGGACCTTGCTAAGTTGTCCATCAGTAACACATTTATCACCTTCGTCCTGGTGGTCAACGGAAGGCGCGGCCCTTGGTGACCCGGGCGACGACCGATCCGGTATGGAGTGAGTTGTTCTTTTCATCATAGGGTGTGTCTTGGGCAAGAAAGACCTGGCGGTGCCCAATCCTCGCCAGGCCAGGTCAGCTCTTCACATAGCCGTGCTTTGAGTTCGATTGAAGAAAAATAGCTTGATGGCATCCTGCATTATGATGAGGATGATGATGATGATTATGATGATGATGATGATGATGATGATGATGATGATGATGATGATGATGATGATGATGATGATGATGATGATGAACGTTGTGCATATCATAAACTAGGGTTACATCAATGTCTTCCCACTTGCAGGACTGTTTTTTTGTTTGTTTCTAACATCTAAATAAAAAATAGTATCAGTTCGTTCTTACGCGGTTTCACAACAGTGTGAGCGGCGAATTCTTTTCTCTAAGTCCACAGTGCGATCCCACCATTTGTATCTATGATACATAGTATCGCTAACTACATCTTTGCTCCAAGTCCACAGTGTGATCCCACCATTTGTATCTATGATACATAGTATCGCTAACTGCATCTTTGCTCCAAGTCCACAGTGTGATCCCATCATTTCTATCTATGATACATAGTATCGCTAACTACATCTTTTCTCCAAGTCCACAGTGCGATCCCACCTTTTCTATGTATGATACATAGTTACGCTAACTACATCTTTGCTAGCGTGGATCCACTGTCAGCGTGTATAATGCCTGTCTATGATGGACCTACAGGTCACTGTTTACTATTTACCGCTTTGCTTTCAAGAAGCCACTTCCTGCGCGGCACAGATTCCAGCACCGGGGCTGAATCGAGCTTTAGCGAGGAGTAACCAACGCCGCGGAATGAAATCATCACAGTGATGCTCTCTCTCTCTCTCTCTCTCTCTCTCTCTCTCTCTCTCTCTCTCTCTCTCTCAAACATACACAGCCAGGTGCAGCAACAACAGCCTGTCAGATTCTTTCTTCTTTTCACGGTAAACCATTCTGACAACGTGCAGAATTTTAAAAAAAAACCGCAAGATGGCAAGCCATTCGAATGCATTTCCAGACTCACAAACAAAGCCCATAAAACGAGCGTTCTCAAAAGTGTCGGTTTGTTGTTGGCGATAGTTGTGACTGAGCTTTATAAAAAACTAGTGAATGATAGGCCACGATGTGAGCTTTCAACTAAAACATTATCAAAATCCAATAAGCCAATTTGTAGATACAGTGCAACGTGTGTTTAGAAAATGGTAAAGCACAATGACCTGACCTTTGAGAAAGTACAAATACGAATGATCCGACATGCTTAGCAGGAGTTAAAGTATGCACGAAGTAAAACTGATGACAAATACGAATGATCCAACATGCTTTGCAAAAGTTAAAGTATGCACAAAGTAAAAATTATGACAAATACAAATGGTCCAACATATTTAGCAATAGTTAAGGTATGCACAAAGTAAAAATTATGACAAATACAAATGGTCCAACATATTTAGCAATAGTTAAGGTATGCACAAAGTAAAAATTATGACAAATACAAATGGTCCAACATATTTAGCAATAGTTAAGGTATGCACAAAGTAAAAATTATGACAAATACAAATGGTCCAACATATTTAGCAATAGTTAAGGTATGCGCAAAGTAAAAATGATGACAAATACAAATGATTCAACATGATTAGCAGTAAGTAAAGTATGCACACAGTAAAAATGATGAATGTCCGTGGGTAATGTTGATATAATGCAAACGTGTGTGAAGAACAAATAAGTGATAGTTCGGAGCGAAAGACCGATCGATTGACCGAGGACCGTACTGCCACAGAAGGATGGTCCATGATTTTGGAGTACCCGTATACCAAAACTGAATATGGCCACAGAAGGATGGTCCATGATTTGGAGTACCCCTATACCAAAACTGAACAATATCGCCACAGAAGGATGGTCCATGATTTGGAGTACCCCTATACCAAAACTGAACAATATCGCTACAGAAGAATGGTCCATGATTTGGAGTACCCCTATACCAAAACTGAACAATATCGCCACAGAAGAATGGTCCATGATTTGGAGTACCCCTATACCAAAACTGAACAATATCGCCACAGAAGAATGGTCCATGATTTGGAGTACCCCTATACCAAAACTGAACAATATCGCCACAGAAGAATAGTCCATGATTTGGAGTACCCCTATACCAAAACTGAACAATATCGCCACAGAAGGATGGTCCATGATTTGGAGTACCCCTATACCAAAAACTGAACAATATCGCCACAGAAGGATGGTCCATGATTTGGAGTACCCCTATACCAAAACTGAACAATATCGCCACAGAAGGATGGTCCATGATTTGGAGTACCCCTATACCAAAAACTGAACAATATCGCCACAGAAGGATGGTCCATGATTTGGAGTACCCCTATACCAAAACTGAACAATATCGCCACAGAAGAATGGTCCATGATTTGGAGTATCCCTATACCAAAACTGAACAATATCGCCACAGAAGGATGGTCCATGATTTGGAGTACCCCTATTCCAAAACTGAACAATATCGCCACAGAAGGATGGTCCATGATTTGGAGACCCCTGTACCAAAACTGAACAATATGGCCACAGAAGGATGGTCCATGATTTGGAGTACCCCTGTACCAAAACTGAACAATATGGCCACAGAAGGATGGTCCATGATTTGGAGTACCCCTGTACCAAAACTGAACAATATCGCTACAGAAGGATGGTCCATGATTTGGAGTACCCCTGTACCAAAACTGAACAATATCGCCACAGAAGGATGGTCCATGATTTGGAGTACCCCTGTACCAAAACTGAACAATATCGCCACAGAAGGATGGTCCATGATTTGGAGTACCCCTGTACCAAAACTGAACAATATCGCCACAGAAGGAAGGTCCATTATTTGGAGAACCCCTATACCAAAACTGAACAATATCGCCACAGAAGGGTGGTCCATGATTTGGAGTACCCTTATACCAAAACTGAACAATATCGCCACAGAAGGGTGGTCCATGATTTGGAGTACCCTTATACCAAAACTGAACAATACCGCTTCAGCCGTTTTCAAGATATTGAGCGAAACGTGTTCATATCGCAACAACATGACTCCATTGACCTTGACCTTTGCAATAAAGGAAATAGGATGGCAAGGGAGGCAGGTCACCGACTTAGGTAATGTTCCTGTGACGTTTGGTTACAATCCATTCAGTGGGTCTGGAGATATGTCTTCCAATGGACCGACAGAACGACAATGGGCTCGTTTGGATCAACGGACCGACAGAGCGACAATGGGCTCGTTTGGATCAACGGACCGACAGAGCGACAATGGGCTCGTTTGGATCAACGGACCGACAGAGCGACAATGGGCTCGTGTGGATCAACGGACCGACAGAGCGACAATGGGCTCGTTTGGATCAACGGACCGACAGAGCGACAATGGGCTCGTTTGGATCAACGGACCGACAGAGCGACAATGGGCTCGTTTGGATCAACGGACCGACAGAGCGACAATGGGCTCGTTTGGATCAACGGACCGACAGAGCGACAGTTGGCTCGTTTGGATCCACTTCACGCCCCGTTCGCCCTATTTCAAAGTTTTCCAGATAAGTCTGGTAAATACACCAACACCTCCATTGCTTCGCGTCAGCTGTTCCAGTTGTCTTCCCCTGCCTGTCAGAACCACAGTTATCTCCCCGTATCAAATCAGGTTTACCCCCCCCCCCCCCTAACAAGTCAGTAGAAAAGTTGTCTCTCCACCGAGTCTAGTGGATTTCAGAAACATATATATATATTTTTTTTTTTGGAAGAGAATGTTTCCTCTCCGCAACTCCCCCCCCCCCACCCCTGCAACCTGATCATAATTGTGAGTGGATTTTGTCTCGTGTGTGTACATGTGTGCCAGTTGAGTTCGATGTTTTTATCTGATATAACTGAACGTTTGACCATGAAGCGCTTGTTCTTGTTACAGAGCAAACCGGGAGATTGGATCGTGCGCTCTACAAATGATATTAGTAGTAGTAATAGTTCGTAGCAGCAGCAGTAGTACTTCGTAGTAGTAGCAGCATCAGCAGATGTAATAGTAGTAGCAGTAGTAGTAGTAAAGAAGAAGAAGCAGCTGAAGAACAAAAACAAGAACAAGAAGAACCAGAAAATAATAGAAGAACAACAACCACAACGACAACAAATGAAATTATAAGTAGTAGTAGTAGTAGTAGTAGTAGTAGTACTAGTAGTAGTAGTAGTAGTAGTAGTAGTAGTAGTAGTAGAATCATCATCATCGAATGAGTACAGAGTTTCCTCTCCTAAAAAGCCAGTAGAAAAGTTATCCCCCTTGTATCAAATGAGTATAAAGTTACCTCCTATTATCGGACAGCAGAAGAGTCATTTCCCTCTTATCAAATGAGTACAGAGTTACCTCCCGTAACAAGACAGCAGAAGAGTTTCCTCCCCAAAAACAGAGTCAATTAACGTAACAAGGCAGTAGAAAGAACTTTCGGTGCACGCATGCATTCCCTCGAGCGGACTTTAAAGATCCTGACGCTCATGCTCTATACAACAATTGACCCAGCCAGCACTAAGTCCTTTCTTCCCCAAACCTGTCGCCAAGCATTTGTGCTCAGTTGTCTTGTCGCCAGACGCTGCGCCCCAATGCTGCAAGTTGAGGCCTCGGTAGGCTTAAGGTAGGTCCTGTACTGGCCAGAGCCATGAGGTTAGTTAGATCCTGTACTGGCCAGCGCCGTGAGGCTTAAGGTAGGTCCTGTACTGGTCAGAGCCGTGAGGCTTAAGGTAGATCCTGCACTGGCCAGCGCCGTGAGGCTTAAGGTAGTCTTGTACTGGCCAGCGCCGTGAGGGGGCAAGGCTATACAAGAACGACTAACTTTGGATAAAAAAGGTTTCCACTTTGCCCACGTAGATCCTTTTAACATTCACAGTGAGTGTAGCCGAAATGAAAAAAAAAACTTGCAACAAAAAATACAACTAACAACATCCACACCACAACCACTACTACTACTCTTTTAAGGATAGTTATTTTTTATTAAACCCGATTTCGCTAAAAACAACCACCTCCACCACCACACATTGATTGACTCGGGGCTCTTTAAATCAGCAGTAACACCGTTTGCCTACAAATCTCTTGTATCGTATGCAAAACAACAACTTACCCTTTCCTATAAATCCCCTTACAGGAAGGCGGTTTAAGACTTATGGGACTGTTGTTCAATAGAGTCTGGTAGGGTGTCAACATTCGACGCCCGTGAAACTGCGTCGCACTACAAGGGCATTGCACGCTGACAGTGGATCCTTGCTAGCAACGCGGTAGATATCGTCCCTGTGTATCACTGACACTAAGGATGGGATCAGACAGTGACTTTCTTCTCAAACCGCGGAAGAACGAACATGTCATCTTCCTTTAGACCGAGACGATATGATAGGTGACAGTTACGCATACAAATAGAATAGGCATACAATAACATAGGCTTATATCAATGTCTTTCCTGTCAAAGGACTGCAGTTTTCGATCTGAATGAAGATATTATAAAGTTCGTTCTTAAACTGTTCAAGAATACACCGTTCGAGTGGCGGATTGAATAAAGTGATTGAATGGATAATGTGTAAAGAGCATGCACGCCGACCACATGATCGCAGCGCTGGTGGGAAAGAGGTGGTTGCACACACACACACACAAACATACTTGCGCAGACACCGTTATTTGGACTTTCCTCTATCGCCACATACGTTCTGCGGACATTGGGTCGTGCTACGACCCCCTTTTTAAGTACTTTAAAGTGTTCTAACCCTAACCCTAACCCTCACGGATCATTAAATGGACGTCCCAACAAGGAGGTCTGTCCAAAGAACGTATGTAAACTTGCACTAGTTTGTCCCAATAACGCCGTGTAAACATCCTCACATCCACACATACACAAACACAAGTATGTAAAACACCAAGAATGGGTTTTACTAAGAATGTAGGAATCGGAAAGTGATTTTTGACAGAAAAGGGTTAGGGCAAGGGTTAGGAATAGCGCTGCAACTAGCCCTTACCCTAACCCTTTTCAAAAATTCTTCGGAAATTCACTGTATTTTCTCCGTCCGTCTCCTGTGTACTAAAAACACTCTCATGCACTACAACTGCACTCCCATGCACTAAAAGAGCACTCCTGCGTATTTAGAAAAAAGTGGGTGGCTGGAAAACTCTGGGTGACTCATACACTCACCCATTTCCTGCATAAAAAGCAAGGTTAGTCACCCATTTTAAGGCTTATACCTCCGCACACCCACACACACACGCTACAGCAATCCCCTGTTTTATGTCATGTATTCATTTGATCGTTCTAACACAGCGCTCTTCCAAGGTCAAGAACAGCTGAAGGCGCTGGCTCTAACTCCACAAGTCAAACGCGCGCACTTGCCGTATGGGCGCATCGTCACACGCCACAGACAACTAAAAAACAATTCTCGGCTATTATGGTTCGGGGAGATGGGACCTAGTGCTCGCTTGGTGGTTTATGTAGCTGTATCCGTTTTACCGCACCATCAGCCTCATCAGCCATCCCAGCAAGGTCCTCCTGAAAATAATACTCAACAGGTTGAAACCACAAGCTGAACAAATCATAGCTGAAGAACAAGCAGGATTCATGGCAGGGCGAAGTACCACTGAACAGATTTTCAACCTCAGAATAATCTGTGAGAAATACCTACAGCACCAACAACATCTATATCATGTGTTCATAGACTTCAAGAAGGCATTTGACCGAGTCTGGCATGCAGCTCTATGGGCAACCATGAAAGTGTACAACATCAGCCCTAAAATCATAGAAGTCATCAAAAGCCTGTATGACAAGGCTACCAGTGCAGTCCTCCATAACAGCGTCATCGGGAACTGGTTCAGAACAACAATCGGTGTGCGTCAAGGATGCCTACTCTCTCCAACACTCTTCAACATCTTCCTAGAGCGCATCATGTCAGATGCTCTTGCAGATCACGAAGGCACAGTCAGCATAGGGGGCAGAGCAATCTCCAATCTTCGTTTTGCGGATGATATTGATGGATTGGCTGGAGAGGAACAAGAACTTGAACAGCTTGTACAGAGGCTTGACACCACCTCCAGAGCTTATGGAATGGAAATAAGTGCAGAGAAGACCAAAATGATGACCAACAACACCAATGGCATCAACACGGACATCAAAGTACAAGGCCAATCCCTCAACACAGTGCACAGCTTCAAATATTTAGGAGCCATTGTGTCAGACAATGGGTCTCGACAGGAAGTCCTCTCCAGGATCGCACAAACAACTGCTGCCCTGACAAGGTTGAAGCCCATTTGGAAAGACAGAACCATCAGTCTACATTCCAAAGTAAGACTGCTGCGATCTCTGGTCATCTCCATCTTCCTATATGCTTGCGAAGCATGGACCCTCACAGCAGATCTCCAACGAAGAATACAAAGCATGGAGATGAGGTGCTACAGAAGACTTCTGTGCATTTCCTATACCCAACACATCACCAACGTTGAAGTCCGACAGACCATCACACAAGCCATTGGACAACACGATGACCTGCTCACAGTGGTGAAGAAACGGAAACTCCGATGGTATGGCCACGTCACCAGATCATCAGGCCTTGCAAAGACCATTCTGCAAGGCACAGTGCAAGGAGGTAGAAGAAGGGGGAGACCGAAAAAGAGGTGGGAGGACAACATTCGAGAATGGACTGGTTTGACACTGAGCGAAGCCATGAGGGCTGCTGAGGACAGAGAAAGATGGAGTATGCTGGTTAAGCGATCATTTGTGGTGCCCCTACGACCTTCGGGTTATGGGACAGGATAGGATAGGATCCGTTTTGAACATGAGCGTCAGGATCTTTGAAATGCGTGCGTGTACAGACTAGACCTCGGTTTATACTCTCATCCGAAGGGGTAATAATTTACGTTGACTTGGGTATGGGAAGGAGGGCTGGGAAATGGAGAGGGAGGTGGGGGTGTGTGTACATGATCTTATTTTCACACAAACAGTCCACAGAATCGTTCCGTTAACCCTGAAATACTGCTGAGGACAATGCAACAAAGATATTCCATAGCACAAAACGGGAATGCTATACCATGTGTTTCATACAATACAATACATTACAATACAATACAGCTTTATTGTCCAATAACAGCCAGAAATTTGCCTTTGTTGATTTCATGAAAATATCCCCAGATCATCAGATGGCTCTGCAGCGTGCTCACAGACAGGCCATCAAGAGTTATGATTAGGTCGTCCATTTTTGTGACGGCATCGAGATACCTTCATACCAACACAGGGGCTATTATTAGCGAGAACTCGTATAACTGCGCCGTGAAAAAGCTCGTCAGGTAGTGCGACGACAACCATCTCCTCCTAAAAGTCTCTAAGACAAAGGAGATGTTTGTTGACTATAGAGGAGCGCTCCGACACTCCACCCACTTGTCATTGGGGTGGGTTGGTGAAGGTGGTGGACCAGTACAGGATCTTGGGATCCATCATCGATAACAAGTTGGATTCGTCTCCCAACGCTCTGCTGCTCCTCAAGAAGGCCAACCGACGTCTCTACTTTGTGAGCAGGCTGACTACCCTCAATGTGGGCTCCAGTGTGTTGGAGCTGTTTTACGGGGCAACAGTGGAGTCCGTACTGACCTACAACAGCCTGTGCTTCTTCCTGCAGCCTGAAAGAGCAGGACACGGCCAGGCTGGCAAAGGTCACAAAGACTGCCGGCAAGCTGATTGGCAGACTCGTCTTTGACCTTCAGGTGTACTTGGAGGCGAAAGCAGCGAAGCGCCTGGGGGCCATTCAGCGTGACTCAACCCATCCGCTGTGTGACGAGCTGCAGGTGCAGACCTCTTCCAGACCCGGCAGGCTTATCAGCTGCCGCGCGAAAACTGACAGGTTCCACCGGTTCTTTCTGCACAGCGCCATTCGACTCATAAACGCTTTTCCCTGACTTTGTGAAATCTGATCAGTGAGTCAGTCAGTCAGTCAGTGATACATGTAGCTAGTCAGTCAGAATTGTTGCCTGATTGCGTGGGTCAGAGAGAGAGAGAGAGAGAGAGAGAGAGAGAGAGAGAGAGAGAGAGAGAGAGAGAGAGAGAGAGAGAGAGAGAGAGAGAAAGAGAGAGAGAGAGAGTATGTGTATGTATTATTTTTTAAAAAGACTTGTTTTGTGATTTGGCTTATCATGTGATAAATCATGTCTGTGCTTGCGGTTGGTGTTTGTACGTAGTGGCGCTGGTTTGTGATGGTGTTTGTACGTAGTGGCGCTGGTTTGTGATGGTGTTTGTACGTAGTGGGGCTGGTTTGTGATGGTGTTTGTACGTAGTGGCGCTGTTTCGTGATGGTGTTTGGGGACTGTAGGCGGAAGCGTACAGCGCAAGTACGTTTGGGGTGTGGGGTTGTAGTGGTTTTGTATGTGTTGCACTATTTATGTTTTATTTGTTGTACATCATATTCTTTTTAAAGACATTCTACAGTTTACATTTACCATGTTTGTGCAGCCTATACGCTTGCTAAACATGGACCCTCACAGCAGACCTACAACGAAGAATACAAATCATAGAGATGAAATCCTGCAGAAGACTTCTGGGCATTTCATATACCCAGCACATCACCAACGACGAAGTCCGACAGACCATCACACAAGCCATTGGACCACATGATGGCATGCTCACAGTGGTGAAGAAACGGAAACTCCGATGGTATGGCCACGTCCTCAGATCATCAGGCCTTGCAAAGACTATCCTGCAAGGCACGCTGCAAGAAGACAGAAGAAGAGGGAGACATAACAGAGGTGGGCGGACAACATTCGAGAATGGACTGGTCTGACCCTGAACGAAGCCATGAGGGTTGCTTAGGACAGAGAAAGATGGGGTACGCTGGTTAAACGATCATCTACGACCTTTGGGTTATGGGATAGGATAGGATAGGATAGGATAGGATGTTTGTGCAGCCGAAAGGCGTGTACATCTCATGGACGAATAAAGTCTCAGTCTTAAATACCATCACTGTGATTATTTTTTACGGACTGGTGTGTTTCATATCACACCAAAGACGGATCACGCGATACGAATCTAAACTATGGGACCTCCCGGCTGCCACAAAAGGGAATAACTGCGCTATTGCTCCTGTGGGATTTGTGTACGGGTTTACAGATGAGGAAATTCGTCCATTTTATTCCCGTGCGTATATTTACGGCGAATTCACCTACGCCCATTTACGCCAAATTCATCTACGATGGAATTGTCCCGATGGCTTTTACCAATGTTCCGGAAAACAAATTTAAAAAAAATCGGACTGCCGTAAATGTTTGGTACAATAATTGACTAAAAACATGTGGTCAGGGTTATGGCTTGACTGGAACATTAGGTAAAGGTAAGGTTTACGTCTTGACTAAAACAGGTTTGTTTACAACAGCACTTACGCATGCGCGTACCAACATTTAAGTACCTGAAAAAAAAACAGTTTCAATACACACAAACGTGCGCGCGCACACACACACACACACACACACACACACACACACAAACACCTCCCCCCCCCCACACACACATTTTGATAAATTATTACAACCCAAATCGTTAACGTAACCATCGTTGTAATAAAGCACATTACATTACATTACATTATTATTGCTTTAGGTCCAGCGGACTCTTCCGAGCCAAATCAGGACCGGACAACCCCTGATCCGCATAAAAGATCTGCTGAAACAACCCTAGTGGTAAAACCGAAAGCTCTCCACCAGCCAGTCACTTTACAATAAAGACATCCCACGCAGGGGACGGCTGAGGCTTCAGCCCAACTTATCGAACCCCCGTTTACAAAAACAAAATAGAATACAAACATCATTATAAATTATCAACAAAACACATACATATAAAATGCCTACATTGCTAAGTAATAACATCATAGGAAGCCCTAGTGACCACCTGGCAGAAAGCGTCCAATATTCCCAAGCTGATCCAACAGACCTCATACACAAATAAGGAGTCTTGTCCCGGAAGAGTTTTCAAGAAAAAAGGTAGGAGACTGGTCTAGCGAAGAAGACGATAGTATAGCAGATTGATAGAACAGAGCAGGAATGAGAAGTAGCAAATGAGAAAGACAGCGACAGTGGGAATTTAAAGCACTAAATTTCCAGAAAGTGGGGATACTATTTATACTGAAACCCCCGGCACCCCAACGGGGTAAAGCACAATTCGTCAATGTGTCTTACAGTCATGTTATAATTATTATTGTTGTTGTTGATGTTGTTTTCGGCACGCCAGTTCGACAACGGGCTTCCAAACAATTGCCAGTATAGGAGCTGCAATGTTATTGTTTCACATTGAACCCATTCATTACCGTTCTACCTTTATCACAGCTGACGGCCAATGAACTACACTCCCATAGGCCTCAGAGCCTGTTCTGCGTGCGAATCTATTTTAGTCATCTGTATATTTGATGTGTCTGATGATGTACATTAAAAATCATGCACCTGTTTTGTTATCTGTAATTCGGTTGTGTTTGTTGATGTCTGTATTTCTATGTTCTACATAAGTGTTCTAGTCAGGCGTGGGTCTGCTGTCTAGTATAATAGTGGTTACATAGGTCGCACTAGATCTATGCTTTATTCGTTTGTTATGTATCTTGTGCACGCCTGCCGCTGATCTAAAGCATTCTTTGTGTCATGTATACTATAACTGTCTGTATGTCACTTGGCGAATAAATCTTGAATTGAATTGAATTGAATTGAATTGAAATGTGTGCAGTAAAGATCTATGCTGAGACCACCGTCTATAAAGACACCACCACCTTTATCAATAACAAGCTCTATCCATTACTAAATTCACACTAGACTAACTATGTAGTAATTTATTGGTATTGCAAGCAGTCAACCTGAACATTTAAAAAATAAACATTTGATGTCTTTCCCGTCTTCTAATAGCGATCTCCCTGCATTTACATCACATGTTTGAATGATAGATGTGTTTGTTGCGTGTGTGAGAGCGGGTGAAACAGGCGAGCGTGTATGGTGGTACAGATCGCCGCGCTTTGAGCCTAGTTGGTGTTTCGGGGAAAAGCGCATATAGAGCATCCATTATTATTTACTGTTCTGATGAGGACCTATAGATGTGCGTGCATTCAGAGCAGTCTTATAAGGTGGCCTGCTAGAGTAGTTGATAGTCAGCTGGTTTCCTATGCCGAAGGTTAGGGTTCGAACCCCGCAAGGGACGAAGGCTTAGGTACGAGACTTTTCAAGACACCGAGGGTTTTCTCCCGGTACTCCGGTTTTCTCCCTCCCTTCAATAATGATATTGGAGGCAGTCAATCTAAAATTCTCAAAAAATATAAATTCGTTTCTCTTCTGCCTTGTTATAGCGATCGCCGCGCTTTGAGTTCAATTGAAGAAAATGCACGTAATAGCATTATTATTATTATTATTATTATTATTATTATTATTATTATTATTATTATTATTATTATTATACAGACAGACCATCACACAAGCCATTGGGCAACACTACGACATGCTCAAAGTGGTAAAGAAACGGAAACTCCGATGGTATGACCACGTCACCAGATCATGTGGCCTTGCAAAGACCATCCTGCAAGGCACGGTGCAAGGAGGCAGAAGAAGAGGGAAACAGAAAAAGAGATGGGAGGACAACATTCGAGAATGGGCTGGCTTGACATTGAGCGAAGCCATGAGGGTTGCAAAGGACAGAGAAAGACGATCATCTATGGTGCCCCAACGACCTTACAGTTACAGGATATATGATATGATAGGATTATTATTATTATTATTATTATTATTATTATTATTATTATTATTATTATTATTATTATTATTATTATTATTGGTGCTCTGTGGGTTCGGGCAAATAGAATAGACCCAACGTTTCCCGGCGTGTCGTAAGAGGCGACTAACAGGGGTGATGTTAGCACGGCATCACTGGGCGAAAGTCTTCTACACAGAAGTCACCGGCCAGGGCGGAGGAACCTCACGTTACTACAGGTTCAACGACCACGTGCTCAGGGCCAAGGCGAGCCACACTTTATTCGTGGATTTCGGCTGTGGCCAACAGCCTGGAGAGGATTGGGCCCTGCCAGGTCTTTTTTGCCCAAGACACACTACATGATGACACAATCCACTAATTCCATACCGGATCGGTCGTCGCCCGGGCCGTCACCCGGCACAAGGACCGCGCCTTCCGTTGGCCACCAGGACGGAGGTGTTAAGTATGCTACTGATGGACAATATAGCAAGATCCGCACGAGAAACAACATCGTCATAGGAACCTGGAACGTCAGGACCCTAACTGCGGAAGGAAAATTAGAAGAACTGGCCCACGAGCTGGACCACTATCGATGGAACGTTCTAGGTATCAGCGAACTGCGCTGGAAAGGCCTAGGTGAAACAACGACTGACAAAGGCCACAAGCTCTATTTCAGCGGTAGAGATGACAGGCACGAACACGGCGTTGGATTCTTGGTCCACAAGAACATTCTAGCCACTGTCATGGGTTGCCGCCCAGTCTCCAGTAGACTCATTACCATCCGTCTGAGAGCAACCCCTTTCAACATTACCATCATCCAGGCCTATGCCCCAACATCAGACTATGAAGACAGCGAAGTGGAGGATTTTTATGAAAATATACAGGCGGTCCTTGACCAAGTGCCGAAGAAGGACATAGTCATAGTGCAAGGCGACTGGAATGCCAAGGTTGGCCAAGATGCGCACCGCAACTGGGGAGACACATGCGGACCCCACTGCAACAACGAGACAAATGACAGGGGTCTGAGGCTATTGGAGTTTGCCAGATACAACAATCTGGTACTGGCAAACACGCTTGGTCTCCACAAAAAATCCAGACGATGGACATGGCACAGTCCCGGCGGGGAACATCACAACCAGATCGACTACATCATGGTCAAGAAACGCTTCAGATCAAGCATCAACATTGGCAGGACACGCACTTTCCCAGGAGCAGACAATGGAAGTGACCACGATCTCGTGATGATGTCTTTCCGGCTCCATTTGAAGAGAGTAAATACAGCAAAGTGCACTAGACTGAAGTTCGACCTGGACAAACTGCAAGACCCGGAGGTGGCAAAAATATTTCAGGCCACAATTGGAGGGAAATTTGCACCACTGCTTATTTTGGGGGCAGGCGAAGTAGATGTCAACACCATGACCAATACCTTCAACTCAGCTGTAACAGATGCCGCCACTGAGATCCTTGGCAAGCACCGACCAAAGAAGAAGCCGTGGATCACACCTGAACTTTTGGATCTGTGTGATAAACGAAGAGAGTTAAAAAAGAAAAAGAACACCTCACAGGGAGCTGATGTCTACCGAAAAATCAACAATGACATCCGAAAAGGCATGCGCACAGCAAAGGAGAACTGGATAGAAGATCAATGCCAGGAAATAGAGAACAATCTGAACAAGAACAACAGCAAGAAGGCCTACCAGACTGTGAAGCGGCTGACAAGTGTTAAACAGCCCAAAGTCTCCACTATCCAAAGCAAGTCTGGCATTTGCCTTACAGAAGAACAAGAAGTCTTGGACAGATGGACAGAGTACTGCTCTGACCTTTACAACCATACACCAAATGGAGACCCATCAGTTCTAGCATGTCCCGAGAGCAGAGAAGAAGAAGAAATCCTCCCAATTCTCCGGGAAGAAGTTGAGGCAGCAGTGCAATCGCTGAAGAAAGGGAAGTCAGCGGGAGTGGACAACATACCAGCGGAACTGCTACAAGCAGGAGGAGAAGCGATGACTGATGCTCTCACCATTATCTGTAACAAGATCTGGCAGAGTGGGGAATGGCCTACACCATGGACCCAGTCGCTTGTCATCACTCTTCCCAAAAAAGGTAACCTTCAGGAGTGTGAAAATTACCGCACCATCAGCCTCATCAGCCATCCCAGCAAGGTCCTCCTGAAAATAATACTCAACAGGTTGAAACCACAAGCTGAACAAATCATAGCTGAAGAACAAGCAGGATTCATGGCAGGGCGAAGTACCACTGAACAGATTTTCAACCTCAGAATAATCTGTGAGAAATACCTACAGCACCAACAACATCTATATCATGTGTTCATAGACTTCAAGAAGGCATTTGACCGAGTCTGGCATGCAGCTCTATGGGCAACCATGAAAGTGTACAACATCAGCCCTAAAATTATAGAAGTCATCAAAAGCCTGTATGACAAGGCTACCAGTGCAGTCCTCCATAACAGCGTCATCGGGAACTGGTTCAGAACAACAATCGGTGTGCGTCAAGGATGCCTACTCTCTCCAACACTCTTCAACATCTTCCTAGAGCGCATCATGTCAGATGCTCTTGCAGATCACGAAGGCACAGTCAGCATAGGGGGCAGAGCAATCTCCAATCTTCGTTTTGCGGATGATATTGATGGATTGGCTGGAGAGGAACAAGAACTTGAACAGCTTGTACAGAGGCTTGACACCACCTCCAGAGCTTATGGAATGGAAATAAGTGCAGAGAAGACCAAAATGATGACCAACAACACCAATGGCATCAACACGGACATCAAAGTACAAGGCCAATCCCTCAACACAGTGCACAGCTTCAAATATTTAGGAGCCATTGTGTCAGACAATGGGTCTCGACAGGAAGTCCTCTCCAGGATCGCACAAACAACTGCTGCCCTGACAAGGTTGAAGCCCATTTGGAAAGACAGAACCATCAGTCTACATTCCAAAGTAAGACTGCTGCGATCTCTGGTCATCTCCATCTTCCTATATGCTTGCGAAGCATGGACCCTCACAGCAGATCTCCAACGAAGAATACAAAGCATGGAGATGAGGTGCTACAGAAGACTTCTGTGCATTTCCTATACCCAACACATCACCAACGTTGAAGTCCGACAGACCATCACACAAGCCATTGGACAACACGATGACCTGCTCACAGTGGTGAAGAAACGGAAACTCCGATGGTATGGCCACGTCACCAGATCATCAGGCCTTGCAAAGACCATTCTGCAAGGCACAGTGCAAGGAGGTAGAAGAAGGGGGAGACCGAAAAAGAGGTGGGAGGACAACATTCGAGAATGGACTGGTTTGACACTGAGCGAAGCCATGAGGGCTGCTGAGGACAGAGAAAGATGGAGTATGCTGGTTAAGCGATCATCTGTGGTGCCCCTACGACCTTCGGGTTATGGGACAGGATAGGATAGGATAGGATATTATTATTATTATTAATGTTTTTCCAGACTAAACCGTGTCGATTCAAAGGCAGGTTTATATGGCACTAAAGTATTGGAGTTGCAACACTAGAAGTTAATTTTTTTTAGATAGCTAAAAGCACTATGGTTCTTCATATTATATATAACAAATACATCTTAAAATTTGATTCGGTCCCCTCACGCAGTGGATTGTACTGGAACGAAATTAGCTTTAAAAAAAAAGGGACATGGAGAAAAAATCTAATGCAATAATGGCTGGTAATATAAAATTATAACGTAATGAACTGGTCTTTTATATTAGATAAGGAAATAAAAAAATTGCATACAAGAAGATGACTTATCTGTTGGTACAGATCGCCGCCCTTTGAGCCTGATTGGGATTTGGGGAAATTCGTGCGCCCATTATTATTATTATTATTATTATTATTATTATTATTATTATTATTATTATTATCATTATCATTATTATTATTATTATTATTATTATTATTATTATTATTATTATTATTAATCGCTTTGTATTACGTTAAACAATGATAAAGTGGACTCACCGCTAAAGTTTAAAATGTCCAGTTCTGTTTTGACAACGGTACACCAATACCACAGCCGCGGGGCCTCTGACCCTATTTTTGTATGAACTAGCCGGCTTCAACAGTGCGTCTTTGGTGTTTGAGGTAAAGTAGTATCTAGTGTATGACAAGCACGGTGGTCTAATGGTAGAGCTTTGGCTTGCGGATCTGAAGGTCCCGGGTTCGAGCCCTGGCCGGGCCAGTGTGTTGTGTCCCTGGGAAAGACACTTTACTCCCGTTTCCTACTCCTTCGGATGAGAGTATAAACCGAGGTCTAGTCTGTGTGTCGCATACATTCCATCATAACGGACTTTAAAAATCCTGACGCTCATGTCCTAGATGGGTGAGTGCCGGTAACAAGAACACTCCCAGCGTGCACTTGGTCCTTCTCCCCCATCCCTGGCTGGCCAGGATAGTGCTCAGTTGTCCGGGCGTCAGACCATGCGCCCAAAGGCTGCGGGCGGGCATCTCAGGCGGTTTGAGTTAAATCCTGTATCGGCCAGCGCCTAATAATAATAATTAACCCCAAACAATAACCCTTACCGAGCAGTTGTGCTATGATTGTGCCTCTTTACTGCCTTTGATAGATGCTAGTCTTATTTTACATGACGTGAGGGATAACCCCTAACCCTAACCCTAACCCACCCTTGCTGATTAATAGGCTTAAAAACTTCGGACTTTATTGATCGACACTCACTGTGAATGTTGAAGGATCTGTCAATGGAATAGGGTTAAAATGGAACACTTTAGGGACCCAAACCATTGTTTGCAGGGGGGGCTGCACTCACTGTGAACGTTATACGAAGAGTGGTCAAAATAGGTCTCTTTAAAGAAGCCAGACCATTGTAATATATATTAGTCTGGAAGCCTGCTGCGTCATGGATATACATTCACCCTAGACTTTGTATCTCTCTGTACTAATAACGTAATATCCCATGGCTTACCGGTTTGAGGGCTCGAAGTTCTCGGCCTAGTTGAATTGTGTGCTTTATTTCCGGCAGTTTGAGAGTAGGCCTAAATCCTATGCTCTTGCTGTTATTACTCTTCAAATTCGCTGTATTTACCGTCGCCATACACTTTAAATCCAACCATAGAAAAATCTTGATGGCCATATCCACACAAATATATATGACAATAGGCTGCAACAGAAAAATAAACCCCTATCAATTCTTTCACTCCCATCGCATGGGAAACAGGATTACAATATTTGACGTCATCACAGTCAAATTACGTAGCATACATGTGTTAGGTAAGATAAGAATTCAATATTACGTAGCATTCATTTATTAGGTAACTAAGGAATCCGATATTACGTAACATCCATTTGTTAGGTAAGATAAGAATCCAATATTACGTAGCATCCATTTGTTAGGTAAGATAAGAATCCAATATTACGTAACATCCATTTGTTAGGTAAGACAAGAATCCAATATTACATAGCATCCATTTGTTAGGTAAGATAAGAATCCAATATTACGTAGCATCCATTTGTTAGGTAAGATAAGAACCAATATTACGTAGCATCCGTTTGTTAGGTAAGATGAGAATCCAATATTACGTAGCATCCATTTGTTAGGTAAGACAAGAATCCAATATTACGTAGCATCCATTTGTTAGGTAAGATAAGAATCCAATATTACGTAACATCCATTTGTTAGGTAAGACAAGAATCCAATATTACGTAGCATCCATTTGTTAGGTAAGACAAGAATCCAATATTACGTAGCATCCATTTGTTAGGTAAGATAAGAATCCATTATTACGTAGCATCCATTTGTTAGGTAAGTTAAGAATCCAATATTACGTAACATCCATTTGTTAGGTAAGACAAGAATCCAATATTACGTAGCATCCATTTGTTAGGTAAGATAAGAATCCAATATTACGTAACATCCATTTGTTAGGTAAGACAAGAATCCAATATTACGTAGCATCCATTTGTTAGGTAAGATAAGAATCCAATATTACGTAGCATCCATTTGTTAGGTAAGATAAGAATCCAATATTACGTAGCATCCATTTGTTAGGTAAGATAAGAATCCAATATTACGTAGCATCCATTTGTTAGGTAAGATAAGAATCCAATATTACGTAGCATCCATTTGTTAGGTAAGACAATAATCCAATATTACGTAGCATCCATTTGTTAGGTAAGACAAGAATCCAATATTACGTAGCAACCATTTGTTAGGTAAGACAAGAATCCAATATTACGTAGCATCCATTTGTTAGGTAAGATAAGAATCCAATATTACGTAGCATCCATTTGTTAGGTAAGATAAGAATCCAATATTACGTAGGATCCATTTGTTAGGTAAGATAAGAATCCAATATTACGTAGCATCCATTTGTTAGGTAAGATAAGAATCCGATATTACGTAGGAAGAAATTCAACGTTCCACCACAGAACACTGAGAGTGAAAATAATAAGTTTGAAAACAAAACTAAGGCTATACTTACACAACTTCCATTATACGTAACACTAGAAAATATGACGTCGTTATTGAGTTCTGATTTTAGCAATAAAACGCCTTAAGAGCAATAGAATGATGCAAGCGAAGGATATTTTTTTTTTGGTGGGGGAGGGGGGGGGTTACCTTTGTGAGAGGGCTAGCCCGGTCGATGAGGAACTCATCAAGGAGGAGAACCGGGCGCTAAACCGGGTGATGAACCGGGCAAGTGTAAGGCGTCGCTGTGTGTGTTAACTTGTGAGAGTTAACCTAACTAAACTACTTTCCTATCTGTACGGGGATCGGGCCTTAACTAAAAACAATCATAGTCTATAAAACGTACAAAACAGAACAGGTCTCACTGCCATCCAAAGACACCATTATTTAAACGAGAAACCAAATTCAATTCCACAATGCATTCATTTTGACCGTCTTTTAATAACCTATACGTAATACCTTACAATCATCAAACATAAAATTGGCATGCACATATAGCAACAATAGAAAGGAGTTTCAATAAGTTTTGTGCTTACCTCATCTTCGACACCTTTGTTCACTTCACTACCAGAAGGATCTACCTTTACACTAAGCCTCACAAATAAAACTTAGAAATTAGCATTAGAACACTGCCGGACTTCTGGCGTAGGATTCGTTCTTAGACTCTCATTTTCGACTCTCTCTATCTCTCTAGAATTATCTCTGGGTGCGTCTTCCTGTAAAAATGAATTGTCCCAAGCAGGATTCTACGCTCCTTTATACCCTGATCTACCCTGCTACATTGTCCAATCAAATCTACCAATGGTCACTGCCCTCTCCACAAAAGGTGGTCCACCGAGTCTACGTCACCGACCAGCCTCTCTGTCTAGCAGTCCGCACCTATCCCCTACCTGACAGGCTCAAGGGCACGCCCTGCCGGGCACTAGGTACCGCCTCTGCATTGTTAAATGACCGATATCATCCGCTGCAGCCTACAACAAACAGGTCCGGCAGCCTGGTTTCCACCATATAAACATTTCGCTATAGCTTACAATAAACATATCCGGCATGCACCCCTTGATTCTAATCTAGTTTATAGCATATGCCATCTACGCAAACATTCTGTCGGGGATGAAGTTTCTTGACCACACCGTGTTTACAAATACGTAAACATTTATTTCTCTGCCAACACCGATGCATGCATTCCCGTGACCAACAGCCCTAAGGTTACACAAGCCAGGACAAGCCTGAGCAAAACTAGTCATCTCAAAGCGGGCAAAATGGCGTCGGGGAAGCGAAACCAATCAGCAGCTGTCCGAGGGTAACTTATTTACCTTTCGTAAATAGAACACGTCGTTTGTCTCGATGACACGCTTCGCACTTGATTATAGATATGGCCTGATCGCGTGACGATTTAGCCCAATCCCTTGTAAAAAAAGAAAGACGTCATAACATCGAGGTGTTCCTTTGACGTCATAATGAGGTTTTCGGTATATCATCATATAGCGCATTTCCGCCTCAAGAGCGGCTCAAGGCTCTAGCCGATACAAGACCTAACTGAAGCCGCCCGAAGCGCCCACGTTCAACATTAGGGCGCCTAGTCCGACGCCCTGACGACTGAGCACAATCCCGGGCGATCGGGGATGGGGAGAAGGGACCTAGTGCGCATTAGGTTTATTTGATTTCACCCAGCACTCACCCGTTTAGAACATGAGTGTCAGGATCTTTAAAGTCCGTGCGATGCACAGACAAGACCTCGGTTTATACTCTCATCCGAAGGAGTTGGGTGCAGTGTCTCAGGGTAATTGATTTAATTGTTATTTTTACTCCAGGCTGTCAGCGTGGCTTGAACCATTGCCTTTACACGCTGCAACGTTGTCGTCTGACGTTCCACTACACAACGTACGCCACTGAGTGAACTGCGATAATCATGTTACTACTACTACTACTACTACTACTACTACTACTACTACTACTACTACTACTACCACTACTACTACTGGATGTTATACGCGCTATATTCTTAAATAAGACTACTACTACTACTACTACTACTACTACTACTACTACTACTACTACTACTACCACTACAACTACTACCACTACTACTACTGGATTTTATACGCGCTATATTCTTAAATAAGACTCAAAGGGCGACGATCTGTAACCAACATACCTACGCTAACATGTTCCTCAGGGGACACTCCTTCATCCGCGACTCCAACACGAGGTGGTAAAAGGGAAAGTGGCTATTATTACATTATTTATTTATTTTTTATTTATTTAATCGTTCTTATATAGCGCTTTTCCAGCTCAAGAGCTGCTCAAGGCGCTGGCCGATACAGGATCTAACTCAAGCAGCCCGAGACGCCCACCCGCAGCCTTTGGGCGCATGGTCTGACGCCCGGACAACTGAGCACAATCCTGGGCAGCCAGGGATGGGGGAGAAGGACCTAGGTGCATGCTGGGTGTTTTCTTGTCACCGGCACTCACCCGTCTAGGACATGAGCGTCAGGATCTTTAAAGTCCGTTATGATGGAATGTATGCGACACAGACTAGACCTCGGTTTATACTCTCATCCGAAGGAGTAGGAAAACAGGAGTAAAGTGTCTTTCCCAGGGACACAACACAATGGCCCGGCCAGGGCTCGAACCCGGGACCTTCCGATCCGCAAGCCGAAGCACTACCATTAGACCACAGTGCCTCCTTACATTATTATTGCTGTAGGTCCAGCGGACTCTTCCGAGCCAAATCAGGACCGGGTCGCTATTATTACAAGACGGGACAGACAAAATTGAAATTTATTTTTTGAAAATGTTAGAGTACCACCATTATTGAAAGGGAGGGAGGAAACCGCAGTATCCGGGGAAAACCCTCGGCGGCGTGACTTGTTGAGAAGTCGAACAGCAAACCTGAAGGTGCCTCGACCTCCCAGTGTACATTCAGACACCAGCAAATGAGGTATATTGTTATTTAAATAAACACCATCCCACCCACACAACAAAATTTAAAAAGATAAAATAAAAATAAATAAATTAATAAATTATACAAATTACATAAATATATATAATCCTAGTGGAAAAAACCACTAAAAACATGCTAGCAGTGGGTTTGTAGACAAGAGGGAATGACGGAGTCGGGTCGATGTGTTAATTTGTTAAAAGAGCGCTGTGACCTTACCCAAGACTTTCAGCTTATGATGGAACCGTAACGTGATAGCTTGAAAAGCGCTGAGCGAGAGAGAGAGAGACAGAGAGAGAGACAGAGAGAGAGACAGAGAGGGACAGAAAGAGACAGAGACACAAAGACAAAGAGAGACAGAGATAAAGAAAGAGAGGGACAGACAGACAGACAGAGCTAGAAAGACAGAGAAAGAGAGAGAGAGGGAGAGAGAGAAGCCGAAGTCGAAACCTTTAATTGGATAATAGCATTAGGTCATAAGGACCTGTCTTACAGCTAGTCCTTAATAAAGTTGTAAAATTCAAAATAAAAAAAAAGTTCAGAACAAAAAAAATAATGAACATAAAATTGATTTGAAACTAACACAAACCTTAACAATGGTAAGAATTTTAAAAAAATTAATAAGAAAATTAATGTACCGAAATACACATACTCCCTCCCCCCACCTCCCCTTCAATACCCCTTCCCTACTCCCACTCTCCCCACCCCCTCCACCACAACCACACACATACGCAAGCTAATTCACACATCAACAAAATAAACTGTCGCAAGATAGGAAAGAACAAAATGTATACAATCATCTTAAATATTAGGAGCAAGGGAAAATAGAAGTTTGCGGAGTCTAATTTTAAACAATGTTAATGATTTACTTTCCTTGATCTCTCGTGGTAGAGAATTCCACATACTTGGATCAGAATATGACAGAGATGTTTTAAATATGTCTAAGAGAGAGAGAGAGAGAGAGAGAGAGAGAGAGAGAGAGAGAGAGAGAGAGAGAGAGAGAGAGAGAGAGAGAGTTCCTCCCACTGTTACAGTGGATCGTCTCTGCTGTTTTTAACAAAAAAAAACATACATAAAAAAATACCAATAAATAAATCAGCATCTATTTCAATCCCTGTCGCACTGCTAATCAAGATCCACACGCCACAGCTCTGTCCATCACGACCGTCACAATCCACCCCCATAGTCCTTTGTTTGTGAACCCACCCTGTCCCCTCTCTTCTTCACATAATAATATACTCTGTTAGTCTTCTTCACATAGTAATATACTCTGTTAGTCTTCTTCACATAATAATATACTCTGTTAGTCTTCTTCACATAATAATATACTCTGTTAGTCTTCTTCACATAATAATATACTCTGTTAGTCTTCTTCACATAGTACTATACTCTGTTAGTCTTCTTCACATAATAATATACTCTGTTAGTCTTCTTCACATAATAATATACTCTGTTAGTCTTCTTCACATAATAATATACTCTGTTAGTCTTCTTCACATAGTAATATACTCTGTTAGTCTTCTTCACATAGTAATATACTCTGTTAGTCTCCTTCCTCACCATCAACAATACAGCATTCTTTCGAACAAGAGTATAAACCGAGGTCTAGTCTGTGTACGCATTCCGTCGCACAGACTTTGAAGATCCTGACGCTCATGTCCTACATGTTGTAGACGGGAGGGGTATGGGCCACGCAAACACGCCCAGTTTCATTCTCTCCGCCCTCTCTCTCGTCGACCAGAATTGGCCTCAGTTGTGTCTGGCGTCAGACTGCGCACGAACTATGCAAGTGAGCGGTTCGGGCAGTATTTTGAGTCAGGTCCTGTATCGGCCAGCGCCTTGAGAAGCTCTCGAGCTTGAAAAAGAATAATGATGATGACGATGATAACGATGATGATAGTGATGATGATGACGATGATGAAGATGATGACGATGTTGATGGTGATGATAATGATGATGGTGATGACGGCGGTGATGATGATGATGATGATGATGATGATGATGATGATGATGACGATGATAACGATGATGATAGTGATGATGATGGTGATGATTATGATGATGGCGGTGGTGATGGTGATGATGATGATGATGATGACGATGATGATGATGATGATGATGATGATGATGATGATGATGATGATGATGATGAGGAGTTCAGTCTTTTAAAGCGCAGGATTCCATCCAGTCATACTCAATGCCCGCGAAGAACAACCAAGAGAAGTGCAGCCAACAGGAATTTAAAACAGTTTTTTTTACAAACAATATAACAGACTTTTGTTTTTTTAACAATGTCAGAGCTGGAAAAGATCCGATTACAACCCTTTTTCAAAAAGACGCCGAAAGATCGAAAAAGTCTCTCTATCTCTCGCTGTCTCTGTCTCTCTCTCTCTCTCTCTCTCTCTCTCTCTCTCTCTCTCTTGAAAATAAACATTGTAGGAGAGTATGGGGTGGGGGCGGGTAGAGGGTGAGGGGTGGAGTCGGTTATACACGCACACACATACACCCACACACACACGCACACAGAGAAGTTGATTAACAGTGACAAAATCTTGGGATGAAGACAAAACAACAGTGAACATGTTATATAGCTCTCTCTCTCTCTCTCTCTCTCTCTCTCTCTCTCTCTCTCTCTCTCTCTCTCTCTCTCTCTCTCCTTTCTCTCTCGCTACTCGTTTGAAATAAGATAGTTCAAACACCACACACACATACACTCATTTACACACACACACACACATGACGGCTTTTGTAACAGACCATCCCACCCCCCACCCCCCAAAAAAAATCCCGTTGACCCTGTTACCTTATTAGTACACACACACACACCCACACACACATTCACATACACACACATATTGATTTTGTTGTAAAGCGTACATATTGCTGTTACACGGTGTTCCCTCACTGACAAGTACTTGGACTCAAAATGATCGACCTACATTTTCGAATACTGGGCTGGACTACGAGTAACACAAGGATGGCTGAAAAGTAACTCCGCATTGATAACAGCGAATAACGTTGGTAAATTATAATGCATTTGTATGAGATAAAATGTAGCGTGTTCCTTAACAGACGTGGAACTAGAGCTGATAGTCTTTGATTTTATATCACGGTGACGACAGCAGACAACAGAGGCCCGTCGACTGGCACTGCGTGTTCGAGCTAAGGCTGCACAGTAAGACCAGACCTAGTATTAGGCGATGGCCTTCTGCTTCATCTTCTTCTTCTCCTCTTCCTTCTCCTTCTTTTCCTTCTCCTTCCAGCGTCTCCTCCTTGTCCTTCACTGCCTCGTGGCGCAGTGGTTAGTCGCTGGTTGCCTACGCCGAAGGTCGCCGGTTCGATTCCCGCAAGGAGCGAACTTGTGTGACTTAGGTACGAGACTATTGAGGTCAACGAGGGTTTTCTCCGGGTACTCCGGTTTTTTCCCTCCATTCAATAATGGTACTGGATACAGTCAATATGAAAATTCAAAACTAAAAATTCGATTTCCTCTGCGCTTTTTGGCAGCGATTTCCCTGCCTTTACATCACATGTTTGAGTTTTGTGTGTGTGTCTGTGTGTGTGTGTGTGTGTGTGTGTGTAAAATATGTGGGCGTGTATGTTGGTACAGATCACCGTTCTCCGAGTCTGATTTGTGATTTGGGGAAGAACGCGTATATAGCATCCATTGTTGTTGCTGTTGTTGTTGTGTTGTTGATGTTGTTGTTGTCATCCATTGTTGTTGTTGTTGTTGTTGTTCTTCTTCTTCATTTTCTTCTCCTTCTTCTTCTTCTTTTCTTCCACCTCCGTAATCTTCTTCTTCTTCTCCTTCGTCATCATCATCATCATCAACATCATCATCATCATCATCATCATCATCATCATCATCATCATCATCATCATCATCATCATCTTCTTCTTCTTCTTCTTCTTCTTCTTTATTTTTAATTTATCGTTCATCACTGCATACATTTGTCCACAAATTTCTACTGACATGTACAGACAAGTCTAATTGAGTTTTGACACGCACAGACCCCTCATCCCTTCCCGTCTACCAAGACTTAACACGCACTTACTTGCAATCTTCAAACAACCACAGACAGAGAGAGAGAGAGAGAGAGAGAGAGAGAGAGAGAGAGAGAGAGAGAGAGAGAGAGAGAGGAGGGGGGGGAGGGAGACAGGCTCAAAACGCACTCAAAATGAAAGGAGAGATCGAATTCCACTGTACACCACTTCTCCCTCTCTCTCTCCCCGCCCCCCACCCCCCCCCCCATTCTCTCTCTCTTTATCGCTCTCGTTCTTATTACAGTTCTTTCTCCCTCTCTCGTTCCCTCCTCTTTTCTCTCTCTCTTAATCTTTTCTCTCTTTCATTTTCGTCCTCGTTTTTTCCTCTCTCTCATTCTCGTTCTCTCTCTCTTCTCCCTTCTTTAATGTTAATGTTTAATGACCTTTTATATAGCGCTTTACCAACTCAAGAGCCGCTCAAAGCGCTGGCCGATACAGGATCTAACTCAAACCGCCCGAGACGCCCACTCGCAGCCTATGGCGCCCGGACAACTGAGCACAATCCTCGGCAGCCAGGGATGGGGGAGAAGGACCAAGTGCAAGCTAGGTGTGTTCTTGTCACCGGCGCTCAACCGTCTCGGACATGAGCGTAAGGATCTTTACAGTCCGTTATGATGGAATGTATGCGACACACAGACTAGACCTCGGTTTATACTCTCCTCCGAAAGAGTAGGAAACGGGAGTAAAGTGTCTTTTCCCAGGGACACAACACACTGGCCCGGCCAGGGCTCGAACCCGGGACCTTCAGATCCGCAAGCCAAAGCTCTACCATTAGACCACCGTGCCTGCCTCCTCTTTCTCTCTCCACCAAGGTCTTTCCCTCATTCACGCACGCTCTCTCTCTCTCTCTCTCTCTCTCTCTCTCTCTCACACACACATACCACTTATATGTACGGAGGATCTCTCTCTCTCTCTCTCTCTCTCACACACACACACACACACACACACACACATACCACTTATACGTACGGAGGATAATAAGTTCAAATTGATCAATTATTTTAAGAAACTATTACAATCTCTCTTGTCTGGGCTTGGCTGAAAATGAAGTGATTGATTTTCCAATGGCGTAAGACAACGCCTGAATGAAGCCCTCGGGGGAAAAACAACACACAAACAAAATAAAGCAACAAGAACAACAAAAACAACAACAAAAACAACAACAAAAACGTCTTCATGCAAAGAAAAGTTTCCAGAATTTGGCTGATAAGTCAAAGAAACGAAAAGAGACCTAACCTTTTGAAAAAGAATTTTTGGTAATAAATAAATATTTTTCAGATGCCTTAAAGCAAATAATCATTAGATTTAGCATTACCTTTTCTATCATAATATATAAATTTTAGTTTTGATTTACGTAGCAGCTGTGAAGAGGGGCGCGATGTTTAGAATAGCGCGATGCATATCACGTTGATAAAGACACCGCGCTGTTATAATCTAAACCTCAACGGATATCATCCCTCGATTTGAAAACAAATATCAACGTGATATGCATCGCGCAATTCTAAACATCGCGCCCCTCTTCAAAGCTGCTACGTTAATCAAAACATGATAAGGACACACATTTTGAATGACTCTATAGCAAAGATTTAACACTGTACCATCTTAAATGGGATACTTTCCAATGCCTTAGTTCATTCTCTACCAGTAGATGCTTAAATCAAATATTAGTTTATATGGACATACACATCGGAAGAGAAACAGGGGAGATATTGTCAGAAGGTTCTAGATTTAATTGTTGCTTGTAGTATGTGTCATATGTTCGTCATTTTCTGAACCCATAATAGTAACCACGCCATATTATATATTGTTTGAAAGGTGGCACGTTGTTCTATTTTAAGTCTCCTCTCTGAAAATCCTTATCGGGAAGAGAGGGGACTATAAACTGATACATACATACATACGTTGTTCTAGTGGGGCCGGGTAGCTCAGTTGGTAAGAGCGTCTTGCTAGTAACCAAAAGGTCGCTGGTTCGAATCCCGGATTGGTCAACGTGTGATCATATTATTTTCCCCTTTACCAACAACTGGCCCGCTGGTGTCAGAATAAATCGGTCCAGTAGTCACCTATATGCGAAAGTGTCGTGTGACTATAATCTACAAACAACAACAACAACAACGTTGTTCTTTCTTTGTCATTATTATTATCGTTTATAATTTTTATTAAATTAAAAAATTATTCTGAGGGTAGAGCCGTGACACTTTTAAGAGTAGCAACCAATTCCCTCTTAAATCGCATATTATTTTTATTTGGTACCAGACAGGTCCGATATTGTTATATTATTATTAGTACAAAGGTCGTATTTTCGCGTTTGCACTAATGTATAATTTTCATATTATTTATCAGTCTTTCACGCATTATACTTAAGATAAAGATTAGGAACTAGCACAAAATTAGCAAAGTGCCATGCCGTGCGCAATAGCATCGCTTTCGGTACAGCTGGCAGCCCAACATAAAAGCAGGTCCGCGGTTAATTTCGAGAGGCCCGAGCAGGTCATACACTCGGTGGCAGCGAGTCCAGCAGGGGTGGCAGCCCCTGTTCTCGGAGGAGGTCAGACCCATGGGTGCGCTATCCACCTCTTGTCTGAGTGGACTTCTTGTTTTTGCTTGCCATACCTGAGGTCGAGTTTTGGAAGTTCGAGGACGGATGCGACTAGCACCCACGGGAGATTTTGATCTGACCCTCCACTTCAACCTTCAACCTACATGTTCTACCAGTTGGACTCCATTGACTGGGCGGCGGTTGCTTTTCGTCGATGGCGCCTCCTCGCTTTGCTCCCGCCGTGCCTTTCCCTGGTAGTCCACCGTCTTTCACTATGATCGGACGTCACTGGACTCACTGTGGAGAGTGGCGCCTCCTTTTTCACTATGATCGGACGTCACTGGACTCACTGTGGAGAGTGGCGCCTCCTTTTTCACTATGATCGGACGTCACTTGATTCACTGTGGAGAGTGGCGCCTCCTTTTTCACTATGATCGGACGTCACTGGACTCACTGTGGAGAGTGGCGCCTCCTTTTTCACTATGATCGGACGTCACTGGATTCACTGTGGAGAGTGGCGCCTCCGGACTGCAGGCGTAGTTGCGCCGCCAGTGCTTCCGCCGTGAACGTCACCTTCCTCTCCACACGGCCTTCTTGATGGACTCCTTGGGCTTCATGCTTTCATCACCTGGACATCTTATTTATCATCGGGCGAGCCTTTTTCCTCCTGCTGTTCGCGCGTCTGCTTCTCAATTGAGTACCGCCTTGAGCGCTCCGCGCTATTGGACATCTTATTCATCGGATCTTCTTATCCACGTCCCTTATACGCTCTGGTGTCCGGGGACACTACTCTACACAACCAAAATTTGGAGAGGGTATTCACTCCGCCGCTGCTAAGCTGTTCTCTCACCACGAGCACTGTCTTTGCTCTCTTGATTGCCTTGATATGATGTTCTTTGAATAAAGACTAACTTTCAACGGTCATCAACGGATTGGCGTTCCGGAGAGAGAAAGAGAGAGAGAGAGAGAGGGAGAGAGAGAGAGAGAGAGAGAGAGAGAGAGAGAGAGAGAGAGAATGAATGAAACTTCTTCGCCCCACTTCATCCACACTCTGTGTCAAACACCATTCCCACCCTCCATCACTAGATATTGTAACGCAAAGATAAGTAAATCTACGCTTTCCTTTACGTCGCCTCACGACCAACGCTCAATAGTCTCTCTGTGTTAGCACCTGTTGTTAGGTTGAATGATGGTGTCAACATCGATTACTTCAATGCACGTATGCTAGAGGTCAAAGGGTTGATAGCCTACAATGCCCTCACTGCTGTACTATACTATCCTGTACTATAATATAATATACTATGTTATGCTATGCTATGCTATCCCGTAACTCTGAGGTCGTAGGGGCAAAACAGATGATCGTTTAACCAGTGTACTCCATCTTTCTTTGTCCTCAGCAACAGGCTTCGCTCAGTTTCAAACCAGTCCATTCTCGAATGTTGTCCTCCCACCTCTTTTTCTGTCTCCCTCGTCTTCTACCTCCTTGCACAGTGCCTTGCAGGATGGTCTTTGCAAGGCCTGATGATCTGGTGACGTTCACGTAACACAAAGTGCAGGCCAATGTCCTTTCAGATCTTTGTGTTCCCAGTTCTATGTTGTCCTTTCTAATGTTCCCCCAGTCCGTAACCCCCGCGGTCCATAACCCCCAGGTCTTTGTGTTGTTCCCAGTTCTATGCTACCCCGCCCATGTTCAGCTACGTCTATGCAGTCCTAGTTTATTTTGTTTTCTCAGGTCTAACTTCTTCCAAGATCTCTATTCGCCATCAGTTTTGTGTGTGCCCCCAAGTGCATGTGGTGTTAGCCCATGTGATTCCAGTGCCTGTGGTCTTGTAGCATGTAACTTTTTGTTTGGCGTGTTCAACTGCAGTGTATTTGCGCGTGTACACGTTATTATATTAGTGAGATATTATTTGATTAAACATCCACTAATGTTTGAGCTCGAACATTGGTTGGAGGAACAAAGACTTAGCAGAATACAGACCTGGGAACATAGACTTGGGAATATAGACCTGGAAATATAGTCCTGGGATCATCGACCTGGGAATACAGACCTGTTGAATATAGACCTTGGAGTACAGATCTGTGGAACATAGACCTTGGAATACAGACCTGGGGAATATAGACAAGTGGAACATAGGCCAGTGGAACATAGACCTGGGAAAGTATTAGATCTGAGAGAACATAGATCTGGGAATAAGAGAGAATAACACCGGGAATTAAAAACATAAATAAATAAAACGACCTGTGGAGTATAGATCCAGTCGTTTTCGCTTGTATGTTTGCTATTATTTTTCTTTTCTTTTCTTTTGCCTCCAGTGAATTACTCATTTCCCGGTTCCCGGGGCAAGTAAAAAGTTGCCGGGAAAGACAAATAATCATGAAAGTATATAGCATCCAGTATTACAATTATTACATTAATGTAGACACTTGCCCGGAGATAAGTTAAAAGCTGTGTTAGTAAAACAACACAACTTGATCATCGGCACCCAATCATTTTTACTTTGAACTGCGTAGTAACCTGTGGAACGCGTGCTTGGAAGCTTGACGTCACACTCTAATCCGAATAATAATAATAATAATAATAATAATAATAATAATAATAATAATAATAATAATAATAATAATAATAATAATAATAATAATAATAACAATAAAGGCTTAACGATAGCAGTCTTGAACTCAGGGGGAACAATACCAGATGTAATAGACTCGTTCATAATATTAGCAAAGAATATGGGTATACAAAGAACAATCATAACACGATTCTATGCGAAACGAGTGACGTCAGCGACACCACGGCGACACCAAGCGGTTGCGTTGCGTCAGCAAACAAGCATGGCAGAAAGTAGTCGGTCTTTGAAGCCAAAATGCAAAAAGAAAAGTAGCTCGGGCCATCATTGCAGTGCCATAAACTGCACCAACAACAGCATAAAGCGCCCTGACCTTTCATACTTCAGATTTCCAAAGGAAGAAGAAAGGTGGGTACATTAATTGATGCTTAAAAATTAAATTGGCAAGTACTGTATAATGATTGATTCAACTTGAAGTTGTTGCTTGCTCCACGCCACAGACCCAAAACAGTACATAAAAGATCGATCTTGGTAATACTTGTCAAAATAATATTGGATGCAGCCTATTTAATTTTAAAAATACAAAACTATTTTCCTTTCCATTTCCTAATAGCCATCTCCCTGCCTTTACACCACGTGTATGTCTACTGTTGTCCTTGTTGTGTCAATGTGTGTCTGTAATAATGTTTGTTGCACGTGAGCGTGTTCGCCGCGCATTGAATTCTCATTCGAAATAGAGCGCGCATTAGCATCCGGTATTATTATTATTATTATTATTATTATTATTATTATTATTATTATTATTATTATTATTATTATCTTTGATAGACTCAAGGCTCAACTGTACGGTTTGACTATATACAGTATACATAACTGTGTTCAGGCTTTTATTGATTGTGGGTTTCTTTTTTTATGAATACAATTTAGCACTCTGGCATGCTGCAATAGATTTGTTTTATGATTCAGTCACCAACAGCACACACTTGAATATCATAAAAAGGCCTCATGTTTGTATGAATTTAAAAAAAAATAAAAAAATAAGTAGAATTCGAACTGTTTTTATTCACCGTTTCCATGTAAATTGTAACATATCACAATGTTGACGAAAAACAAATGTGCAAAAATACCGGCATTATTTTAGGGAGTCATTTTCCTACACATTACACAGTAATTTTGTTGACAAATATGTTCGGGATTCATCAGAAACACGCCGATACAGTCGAGCAATATCGTCTGTATTTACATGTTGCTATGTTGTCTGTTTACAGGGCTAGAAATTAACTTTTTTCTTTGGGGGCCACCGGGCCCCTTGATTGAAAAATTTGAGGGCCCACAAGCAACTTTCGGGGCCCAACTTGAAAAATAATGCAAACAAAAAACAAAAGAATTATAAGTAGAAAGTACAATTTGTCTGATAATCTAAAATAAAAACAATTGAATTTCCAATTTTGCTGAGTGATGTCAGTTTTATTTGCCTTTTCTTTTACTTTCAAACATTACCAACAAAAAAGGGGAAAACACACACACACATTCAGTGACACACATATATTGCAGTGAGCTTGAAATGGCCATTAAACAAAATAGAAAAAAATCAAGTGAGTCTCTTGTATAATACTTTTCAGTTTTGTGACTGAGTATTGCACAATACACATCATTAAATTTTTAATATGAGTAACCTAACAAAAAATCTGACCTCAATGCACAAAAGTTCAAAACAAAACCATGAAACCAATCCATTGGACAACACGATGACCTGCTCACAGTGGTGAAGAAACGGAAACTCCGATGGTATGGCCACATCACCAGATCATCAGGCCTTGCAAAGACTATTCTGCAAGACACAGTGCAAGGAGGTAGAAGAAGAGGGAGACCGAAAAAGAGGTGGGAGGACAACATTCGAGAATGGACTGGTTTGACACTGAGCGAAGCCATCAGGGCTGCTGAGGACAGAGAAAGATGGAGTATGCTGGTTAAACGATCATCTGTGGTGCCCCTACGACCTCCGGGTTGCGGGACAGGATAGGATAGGATAGGATAGGAAAGGGAACTAAACTTAAAGGTACTCTGCCTCGTTCACTTCAAGGCCATGCCATGGAAATATTTTTTCCACCCTTCATTGTAGTTCCTTGATCTTTTTTCCTCTTCATACTTCTTTTTTCTCTCTTTTCTTGTTCTTTCCTTTCGTCGACGTTTTCTTCTGGCGTCTTTCGCTTCCTAAAAATTGGAAAATACGCCATCGCCGATTGTTTTAGCAACAATATGGCGACGATATGTAGCCATACTTTCGTAATTGCAAAAATGGACATTTTGCGTTTATGTTGTGCCGGCCATAGTATTTTGTTTATTATATTTAAAAGATATTGAAGTGTATATTAAACTTTTGAGTGCAAAATTAAAAGGTTTTCGCTTCTTTTCTCTGTTTTTTTTCTGTCCAAATTTAGGGCACCGGTGTGGGTTGCTTCCCTTAGCCCAAATACGAAACTGCCGAGTTGAGCTAGCTGTAGCAGACGAATTATTTTGCGGGCCAAGCGGGCCCTTCGTTTTTCAACTTTCCGAGCCCCGAAATCAACTTTGCGGGTTTTTGGCCCCGGGCCCCCGCTAATTTCGAGCCCTGGTTTACCTCCCTTGACCTGCTCCGCAACGCAGCCGCTTGACGGCGCTGCTCTTAAAACGTCTTCACTTTTTATATAGGGAAAGCCTCGGGTGATTCTTCTTTGTATACCCATATTCTTTGATATATTAGTAAGAGTGGGAATATTACAGCGGATTTGATGGGTCAATTGTTCAACCTTCAGCCAATGACACCGCTCCTCTTATTAATAGTTGGGCGATATGTCATAGCATAACTGATTGATCAATTGTTCAAACGTCGGCCAATGACAGCGCGCCTATTATCTCATTGGACTCTTTGCAGTCCGCTGGACCCTATAAACAATGGCTAATTCATTCCATTTTACAAAGACCATTTTTGTGGGCGTTTATTTTATTTTCTTGTTTGCTTTCACTATGTGGGCAAGTACAATTTTGAGCGTGAAAGTTAAAAATGACATATTGCTTACCCGGGGCAAGCTATTGTGGAAAAAAAATCGCAAACCCTGTGTAGCTTCCTAATCAGTGATTGTCTTTCAAAAAAAATCTGAGTGCTGCTTTGCCTTATTTTGGGAGCACTCCCTTCCGCCACCGCTTCCAACATCATCTTCCCTTCTGCATGTGCAATGAGCAGGTCCACCGATGTGTAGACTCGAGCTGTGCAAGACATCAACATCAACATCAATCAGCGGGACGTACAACCACCGGAAAGCAAAGGGAGAAGAAAGTGAAATGCAGGTTGACCGCTAAAGCTATTAAAATACCATGATAAAATGGCGGAGTGGCTATACTAGGCCTCGCACAATGAAATTTAATGGCGCTTTCACTACGCTCCAAAGACAGAAATTGCCAAACAGCTGGCAGACGATTATGGTTCATTTATTGAAGTCATCTGTATCTGTTGGTGACGTTGCTAACATCCAGATTTAAAGCAACCTTTGGGGGTGCGCAGTTGAAAGTGCAGATCTAAAAACACTCAATAGATGTTGATGCAATGTACGACTGTTCTTGTATAGCGGGCTTCCAGTTCAAAAGCTGCTCAAGGCGTTGGCTGATAACAGATAACTGACAATGCCTCTCTTATTCTGCCTCACCTTTAACTCCATTGAACCTTAATTTACTATTTCCACTATTTCATTCCTGTACCACAAGGCACCGGCGTGAGCCCCCATTTATTTTACCTTATGCATCATCAAAAACTCAGCGATTTCGATTTTGTTTGCAGTAAATAAAATAGAAATTAAAAACGTGTGTGTGTAAAAACGTATTACTATCAACAGAGTTCAAATTATAACGAAAATAATAGTGAATCGCATTTCTATTGGCAGGTCAAAGTTGCCATAACACATAAACTGTCTGATGATGATGATGATGATGATGATGATGATGATGATGATGATGATGATGATGATGATGATTTGTTAAGCACAAAACTCCTCGCTGGCAGCATGTTTAGAGCGCAGGAAAAAGGATGTTTTTGATTATTATTATCTGTACCTGATCTCCACTTCCCCCCAATCCCTACCCCCACCCCTTACCCCCACTCCCTACCCCCACCCCTTATCCCACCACCCCCTAACCCTCACCCCCTCCGCCACTTCACTCCCTACCTCTGGTAGGACATATGTCATTCCAATCAATCAATATTTAAGGGTTGACTTTCTATTTTAAGTATGAAGACTGTGTAATATAAAATACAAATTAAGAAACTACAGTGGAAATATTTCAAGATACAAATGTATGTAAACTTTAATTCCAATGAACGCTTAATATGTAACATATATATTTTGACTTTATATTAATATAAAAGTGGAAAGTTTTTGAAATACAAATTATGAAACCTAAAGTGAAGATATTTGAAGGTACAAAGGTCTGTAAAAATTTCGTTCCAATAATTAAGTACGAAATAACCTGTAAAATACATGTAGCTCTCATTGTTGACTTCATATTCTTCGAAAGTGAAAAGTCTTTGTAACAGATCTGATCTTAACAATATAGGGAAGATATTTCAAGATATAAATGTATGTAACAATAAATTTTAATCAATACTTAACATTTAAAATATATAGCTAAACGTTGCCTTCGTATTCTATTTAAGGAAATTAAAAATTAAGAACGCACACACACATACACATATTTGTTTTCACAGTGTTACTATGACTTTCCTGAAACGCCACATACGTTGTGCTGACAATGGGTCATATTACGTGCCCCTTTTGAAGTACTTTTAAGTGTTCTAACACTAACCCTAACCTTAGTCCTAACCCTTACCTTAACCCTTATCGTAACACAGCCCTAACTCTAACGGATCATTGGTTTGACGTCAAAACAAGTAGGCCTGTCAAAACAAGTTATGTAGATGTTCACTGGTTTGTCCAAATAACACCGTGCAAACAAGTACACACACACATACAACATGCACACAAACAGTACACGCACACACACACAAGCATAGTACACACGTTTTTCCATATTTAAAATTAAAAAAAAAGTCAAAGTAGAGAAGAAAAATGCCATACTTACGATCCAACTTGCAGATGACGTACACACTTACATTAGTTAAATATCACCAAAATCACAAATTCTTGTACACACCCAAATACAAATCAGGAGAAGATGACGCCACTTATACTACAGGACGTCAGGAAATTTCAAAGTGATCTAAATAAAACAACAACAACATCCGACCTGAAAATCCCAGTCAAATCCACAACGACATTAGCCTTCGGCAACAACAAATAGTTTGCATAAAAACGTAAGACGAAGATGTCTCGCCCAAATAAATAAAATTGGAGTTGAAAACTGAACTGAAAGTCATCACAAAAACACACCTTGCTATTATGGAAGAAACGGCAAACAGTGTTCCACGTCAAAGGTTGCAAGTTGATCACATAGCTAATGCAACATTTGTATGTTAGCACTGACAATTCGGTTCTAATTCCCTAAAAATGTCATAACTCTGATTGATCTGCAGTATGTCAAACCCAAATGTAACACGAACATACGGAACTCAACTGTCTGTAGAGAGAGAGAGGGAAGAATAGCAATTGTTCGCTGGGGGAAACAAATTACTAAAGCACACTTTGTTGGAATTATAGTGATTATTTTAAAAAATGGTTACGTCAATGAACACTAGGTGATAATGACTTTGGAAAAGGGACACCATTCTTCACTGGTAACATTGGGTTATTGTTCCTTGTCTATAATGGAGTTGAGGGGATCACTTTCCAATGTGTCACTACAAAATTACGGCTTTGTCAATAATTGTAAAAAAACCAGGTTGCTTTTTGTTTTTGCTGTTTTGTTGTTGTTGTTGTTGCTGTTGTTGTATTCGCTGTAAAACATTTTAAAATCTTATAGTGTGGTGTCTTTGCTGTTTCAATCTCGGCTGCTAATTTGGAATTTAATGTGATATGAATTAATTAATTTATTTATTTGTGTGTTACTCATTCCGATGAGCGCCTAAACCAAGGTCTAGTCTGTGCACTAACGCATTCCATAGCACATACTTTAAATATCCTGACGCTCATGTCCTAGGCTACACAAATACACCCAGCACGCACTAGGTCCCTTCTCCCCATCCCCGGTCGCCCGGGATTGTGCTCAGTCGTCTTGGCGTCAGACGATGCGCCCAAAGGCTGCAGGTGGGCGCTCCGGGCTTCTTCAGTTAGATCCTGTATCGGCCAGCGCCTTGGGAGTGCTGTCCGCAATATCTCAACGTGTATGTTGGTAATAGATCGCCGCGTTTTGAGTCTGATTTATGAATAAGGCGCCTAAAACATCTATTATTATTATTTTATGTTTTTAAATGTTCAATTTTTTAAAAATTATATCCAGGTGGAAATGTTAACACAGGATCATGGTTTCTTATACCGAAGGTCGCGGGTTCGAAACCCGCATGGGACGAACTGAGGTACGAGACTTTTCAGGACACCGAGGGTTGCTTCCGGGTACTCCGGTTTCCTCCCTCCCTTTCATTAATGATGTTGGATGCTGCCAATCTAAATGTTCACAAATAAACATTGATTTCTCTTCCCGCCTTCTGTACTAGCGATTTCTGCAGTAGTAGTAGGAGTAGGAGTAGTAGTAGTAGTAGTAGTAGTAGTAGTAGTAATAGTAGTAGTAGTAGTAGTAGTAGTAGTAGTAGTAGTAGTAGTAGTAGTAGTAGTAATAGTAATAGTAGTAGTAGTAGTAGTAGTAGTAGTAGTAGTAATAGTAATAGTAGTAGTAGTAGTAGTAGTATACGCAACCCTCGAAAAAAGCTTATGTCTTGGCTTTGACAATGATGTTTTAGCAAAATACGTGTAAAGAGAAATCTTATCCTATATTGTTTATTTCCCGTTCAAACCCCTTTTCATTGGTCTTTTGACTACATGTTTTTGTTGGTTCTGTAATACAAAATTAATGAAGTACACAATACTGTCACAGACCTAGGGAGCCAGGAACCAGCACTTAAGTAACCCAGGAAAGCACTACAAGAAGACACACAAGGTAGCAAAAGACGAACGCATGTTTCACAATGCACAATAATATTCCAAGCGGCTCGTACCGACCACTATCGGCATTTGAACAGGTATCTATCTATAACAAGGAAGGCCCCTCTCTCTGCAGCGCTCTTTCTCTCACGCGCATAAGATCATTCAGTTCTCCATCGCGCGCGCTCGGGGTCTAGAGATTTTCTCCCCTATTTCTTCTATAGATACTACATGTCTTTTCAAGTCTCGCGCCAACTATTTCTAGTAGGCTGGCTCTTTGCATACAGTCCTCTCTCTCTCTCTCTCTCTCTCTCTCTCTCTCTCTCTCTCTCTCTCTCTCTCTCTCTCTCTCTCTCTCCGTGTTTGTTCAAGTCTCGTTCAAACTCTCGTAGCAGGACGAAGCCAAAAGAAGCCGAGACCGCCTCTTGTATTTGTTTTGTATTTCGTCACTCGTTTGCTCAGGCTGCAAGCAGATAAGTCGACTTGCTCCGCCAATCTTTCCGACCTCTAACGGAAACCCCCGACCAGACACTTCGGTCCTTTCCGTCCATGTTCTCAGACTTTACAGAGATTTACGGAGACTACTGAACCAATGCTATGGTATTTTCCGTCAGTTTTCCAAGTTGAGATTTCTACACACAAACACACAAGATTGCATGGGGAGATCTTTACCGGGAAATGTCCGATCACATGTTGTGGCATATTGCTCCGAGATTTCACGAAGTTTGCAGATCAGAATCTTCGGTTATCTCCGTCATTTTTGGCAAATAAATTCCCGAGACGGGTTTACCATAAAATTTGTATTATTATTACATTAAACAAAGATACTGTGGGCTTTGTTATTACATTAAACAAAGATACAGTGGGCTTTGTTATGACATTAAACAAAGATACAGCGGGCTTTGTTATGACATTAAACAAAGATACAATGGGCTTTGTTGTGACATTACAAAACGATACAGTGGGCTCTGTTGTGACATTAAACAAAGATACATTGGGCTTTGTTGTGACATTAAACAAAGATACATTTGGCTTTGTTGTGACATTAAACAAAGATACAGTGGACTTTGTTATGACATTAAACAAAGATACAGCTGGCTTTGTTATGACATTAAACAAAGATACAGTGGGCTTTGTTATTACATTAAACAAAGATACAGCGGGCTTTGTTATGACATTAAACAAAGATACAATGGGCTTTGTTGTGACATTACAAAACAGATACAGTGGGCTCTGTTGTGACATTAAACAAAGATAAAGTGGGCTTTGTTGTGACATTAAACAAAGATACATTTGGCTTTGTTGTGACATTAAACAAAGACACAGTGGACTTTGTTGTGACATCAAACAAAGATACAGTGGGTTTTGTTGTGACATTAAACAAAGATACCGTGGGCTTTGTTGTGACATGAAACAAATATATAGTGGGCTTTGTTGTGACATTAAACATAGATACAATGGGCTTTGTTGTGACATTAAACAAAGACACAATAGGCTTTGTTGTGGCATTAAACAAAGATACAATGGTTTTTGTCGTGACATTAAACAAAGATACAATGGGCTTTGTCGTGACATTAAACAAAGATACAATGTGCTTTGTCGTGACATTAAACAAAGATACAATGGGCTTTGTTGTGACATTAAACAAAGCTTCAATGGACTTTGTTGTGACATTAAACAAAGATAAAGTGGGCTTTTCGTGGCTCAAGCCAACCGCTTAAGTTTGACTTTTCCACTTCTGTTCTGACAGTGATTTCCCCTGTTTTAACGGTACATTAATACCAAAGTTCTGTGACATTTGATGCTATTTCTGAGTGAACCGCGTGGCTTTGGTGTCTGGGGTACGTACGGCAGGGTCCGTTTTATCATCCTAAAACGAAAACCCTTACGAGCAATTGTTTTTATGGGCTCTGTCTCTTACGACTTTGGTAGATGCTATTTTTAACTCCAAAATTGTGGCTGGCTATACAACGGCTGTTGCTATAATTAGCCAAAAAAAAAACTACGGAAATTAGTAGGCTAATTAAAAAATTATGCTTTTGATAGAGTTTTGTTGTTCGTTTCTTCGCTTGCTGTAAATTTATTTTTGTTCAATAAGGCAACACTCACTGTGAATTTTAAGAGTATCAGTCGCGTGGGGGAGGGGGGGGGCTTCAAATGAGTTCCTTTAAATAGTCTACATTCTTCGGCATTTTCCGCCTTTGCTGGGAGGATTCTGAAACGAAGGGGAAAATAAACGAAATAGGATTAACGTTGACAGTGATGAGCGAAATGGGGTTTCAATTTGTCTACAGACGATGTGAAATGGAATTCCGCCAGCTTAGCCATGAAACACAGGAAACTAATCACTGTGTACACTCTCTCACCTCACGCCAGTGTTTATTTATAGAACTTTCTGACCTTGCTTACTGTTGCGATTGAGACTTCATACAACTCCTGACTTGCTGCTGAGTGGATAATGGATTCGAGGTACACAAGATTCAAGCATCGGGGCTGAATCGACCACTGACACGTGTAACGCTTACACAGGAAGGGTTCAAAGTTGACCTTGCTTACGTCACACCTTCTAGAACGCGGGCACCAGGCAATTAATTTTTTAAGAGTAAGAACTGTAGATATTAAATCTGAACAACAATTTTTACCGTTCGGTTTTCTAAAGAGGTTTTTTAACTCAAGAGCTGCTCAAAACGCCGCTCGATACGCCGCTCGATACAGGATCAAACCCATGACGCCCGAGGCGCCCACCTGCAGCCTTCGGGCGCCTTGTCTGACGCCCAGACTATTGAGCACATTTCTGGGTCACGGGGTGCGAGTGGAGTAAGGACCCAGTGCTTGCAGATCCTATCCTATCCTATCCTATCCTATCCTATCCTAACGTATCCTATTCTATCATATCCTGTCCTATCCTAACGTATCCTATTCTATCCTATCCTGTCCTATCCTATCCTAACGTATCCTATTCTATCCTAACCTATCCTATCCTATCCTAACGTATCCTATTCTATCCTACCCTGTCCTATCCTATCCTATCCTATCCTAACCCGTAACTCGAAAGTCGTTGGGGTACCACCGATGATCGTTTAACCAGCCTACTCCATCTTTCTCTGTCCTTAGCAGTCCTCATGGCTTCGCTCAGTGTCAAGCCAGTCCATTCTCGATTGTTGTTCTCCGACCTCATTTTCTGTCTCCCTCTTCTTCTACCTCCTTGCATCGTTCCTTGCAGGATGGTCTTTGCGAGGCATGATGCTCTGGTGACGTGGCCATAAAATCAGAGTTTCCGCTTTTTCACCACTGTGAGCAAGTCATAGGAAATGCCCAGAATTCTTCTGTAGCACCTCATCCTCATACCTTGTATTCTTCAATATAGGTCTGCTGTTAGGGTCCATGTTTCGCAAGCGTATAGGAAGATGGAGATGACAAGGAAGCGCAACAACCATACCTTGGAGTTTAGACTGATTGTCCTGTCTTTCCAAATGGGCTTCAATCTTGTCAGAGCAGCAATTTTTCATGTTTGTTCATAGACAGTCGTCTATCTCACCTGTTTGTTCATAGATAGTTATCTATCACTCCTGTTTGTTCATAGACAGTCGTCTATCACTCCATGTTTTCATGTTTGTTTCGCCAAAATAACTCCAAGTCACAACATCAAAATGCTTATTGCTTCGGCTGACGCGTGTGAGTGGAATGTCTGAAAATACATTTGATTGTCTTGCCATCTTGTTATATATAGCGCCTTTCCATCTTTCCATTCCCACCTCAAACACACACACACACACAAACACACACACCCAGACACACACACGCACACAAACACCCCTTCATCTTTGCCACTGAAAGAAAGCGGCATTCGGCTTGGTGTTCTTTCAATGAGGATAAGGGGAGGGGAGTGGAGGTGAGGGAGATGGGGGAGATGAGGAAGATGAGGGGAGGTGAAGAGAGGGGTGGGGGGTGGGTGGGAAATCGCCTTTTAAGAAAATGTGATCATGCTTTTCTGTGGACATGTTTATGGCCTTAATTAATTCATTTATTCATTTCAAGATGGCAAGCCATTGAAGCCGACCCCACTGCCTCTATCATCTCTCTCTCTTTCTGGCTTTCTCTGTCTTTCTCTCTCTCTCTCTCTCTCTCTCTCTCTCTCTCTCTCTCTCTCTCTCTCTCTCTCTCTCTACTGTCCCTCTTTCTCTCTCTCTCTTACTGTATCTCTATTTCTCTGTCTCTCTTTCTCTCTATCTCTCTTACTCTATCTCTTTCTCTGTCTCTCTCTTTCTCTCTCTTTCTGTCTGTCTCTCTTTCTGTCTCTCTCTACATCCAAACAAGACTAAGAGCATGGACATAACATGCGGACACAAACAATCAGAGAACGCTGCTCTGCCTTGACCTGGTGGTCGTGACCAATATTGTTGAACAAGTTCAAACTCATCGCGTGCTAGAAGTTATTATTGATCATAAATTTAGATGGCATAAAAATGAAGATTACGTTTGCAAACTTGTCTTCGAAAATCTGTACCTCTTAGGTAAATGAAAAAGTTGTGTCGGTCCTGATGCGAGAGGAAGTGTTGTTCACGTCCCACTACCTTTCAAATATGCGTACATTGTGGTGCAGGGGAAGTACATATCAGTAAACTAAACTGCTTGCACCGTAGGGCAGGGAACGACGAAGTCCGACAGACCATCACACAAGCCATTGGACAACACGATGACCTGCTCACAGTGGTGAAGAAACGGAAACTCCGATGGTATGGCCACGTCACCAGATCAGCAGGCCTTGCAAAGACTATTCTGCAAGGCACAGTGCAAGGAGGTAGAAGAAGAGGAAGACCGAAAAAGAGGTGGGAGGACAACATTCGAGAATGGACTGGTTTGACACTGAGCGAAGCCATCAGGGCTGCTGAGGACAGAGAAAGATGGTGTATGCTGGTTAAACGATCATCTGTGGTGCCCCTATGACCTTCGGTGTACGGGACAGGATAGGATAGGATAGGATAGGATCCCAGTCTGTCATCATCGGAAAAAAAAACTTAATGCAGCAAACCTAATGTCATTACACCATCAGTTTTCATTCAACATCATGACCCTCTTGTTTAAAGTGCAACATGTCCTGGCAACTCCTAATGTAAGCAATCTATTAACTGCTGCCACAGACCGTTAAGAACCTTTCAGACGTAAACATGTTTCGTCTTTTTTCGTGGCAGGAAATGACATGTGTGTTGCAGACCCTAACGTGACCCCATTTGAACTCAATTTGATCCTAGCGCGCAAACCTCTGCCTCCATAGAATAAGTCCTATTTTATTTTGCGCGCTGCCGAAGGTGTGTCCGCTGTGACCAATGAGAATGCTCGGATGCGAAACGTCTTCATTAGACAGCCACTTTCATTTGATGTTTTGACTCCTCCTTTGCTTGAAATAATCGTTGCTGTAGTATTTGTGAATTAGTGGCTGCTTTAGCATGTAACAAAAGCAACGACAACAGCTTGCGTTTTCTATCGAAAATAACGGAAACCATGTGATGTGAACTGAATCCCAGTTCTGACCTTCAGTCTGTGCTGATGAAGGCGACAGGATAGTCGCTGAAAGCTACACGAGTAAGTAGCCATTTACGCATGTGTGACTTGTCAAAAAATCTGTTGTAGCCGGTAACGGAAGCCATTTTGTGACTATGCAGTCCAAGTCACATTACAGGCAATGCATTGCTGCGTCTGAACACAACAGACAAGCAATTCTCGCTAGCCTACCTTTGCCTGCAACAAAACATGTTCACGTTTGAAAAGGTCTTTACGGGTCCAACAAATACATCCTGCCTACAACACGAATTGACCTGTTTAAAAATAGTTTTGCCTTCTCAGGACCTGTAATCTGGAACTCTCGTCCTTTAAACATTAGATCGTGCACCTCTCTTCCTGTATTCAAATGCATGAAGACAACATGACCTTAATATGACTTCCCCATTGATTTTGTCAACCGTTTCGCCATGGGCTACTTGATTATTTGATGTGCATTTGATGCATCTTCCCCCCCCCCCCTGCCTTATTCTTTCCACCTACCCCATTGTCCACCCCTCCCACAAACCCGTTTACCCTGGTATAATTATAAGCCTCATTCTATACCCCCTTCTGTATACCCTCTTCTAAACCCCTTCTTCATTGAGACAGCACAAGCGGATGATAGCAGTCACAAGAGTGTACCGTCCGTGACTTGGCATTGACATCGACATCCTGTCTTTCCCCGCTCCCGTGACGCCTTTTCACCGTCTTTCTGTCCTTTCCTGTCCTTTTCCTTCCGGGTACACACACAAGGTCAGGTAATGGCTAGCTAACCGTCACGTGACCGCTGTCCTTGGAGCTCACGTGACAAGATGGCTGTCATCGACTTTCGCGGTCATAATCTCTCTCTCTCTCTCTCTCTCTCTCTCTCTCTCTGTATTTATATTCTCATTCCCCTCCCCCCTCTCTCTCCCCCTTTCTCTTCACCCCATCCCCCCTCTCTCTATCTCTCTGCTTCTTTCTTTGTGGCAGCGCGAAAACAGTAGTACGAGAACAGACCGTCATGGTGTCAGCCGGTTCACAACCATCATAGCGCTGAATGATTGTTCTGACCTGCATCACCTCGCTACACAGTTCTCAACGTAGCTTTTAAAGCGTTTTGAAGTTTATGTCATAGCAAAGCCCATTTTGTCATTGTTTTATGTCATAACAAACCCAATTTTGTCAT
>CM072522.1:62286253-62323753 GCA_036898135.1 Oncomelania hupensis | reverse complement strand
GGTGGCTCCTGCTGTGCAGAATCCTTTGGTGTGGGCATTGGGTTATGCAGGACAAGGCGACACGACATTGGTTCTCCCAGGCTGACCATTCGTCTTCTGCTTTTGGTGGTGAGCAGGACTACATTGTCGGCAGGCATTTTATGCAAGTCAGTGGCAGTGACTTGTATGGATTGTCGTGGCACTAGTAGCCGGCAATCCGGTTTACTATCAACACGCTTCATCGCCTTGAAGGGCAAAAATGTGTATGTCTAAAATGAAAATAACAGCTCGGTTGGGCCGTGTTCTCAAAGTGGTGGTCGAGATACGGGAGTCAAATGCTCCGCTCGGCTACAGATTATTCCTCTTTGAACTGGCGATGAAACCTGCACTATCGTAAGTGACGTGTTGTTTTATAGGTATGTAACGCACATGGTGGGTCGTTCTGTGATTGGTGATTAGCTGAAAGATTAGATCTGCCGGTTATTAAAGACAACGCAGATCTTGCGTAGTCAAAGATTACAGGCTCGTATTGGAAGCCACGCTTCCATGGTATAAAATTCCGTGTCTTTAGGCTCAACCAGCCTCCAAGATTGTGTGACGTATTTTGGACTATTACGTCAGAAAGTGGAGTTACGTCAGGGAAAAAAAAAGACCCCCACCAAAAAAAAATCCTCATGCTTTCTATGGGGAATGCCAGCGTGTCACCAAAGAATATGGGTATACTACAAAGAAGAATCATAACACGATTCTATGCGAAACGAGTGACGTCAGCGAAATTACGGCGACACCAAGCGGCTGTGCTGCGGAGCAGATCAAGGGAGGTAAACAGACTACATAGCAACATGTAAATACAGACGAAATTGCTCGACTGTATCGGCGTGTTTCTGATGAATCCCGAACATATTTGTCCACAAAATTACTGTGTAATGTGTAGGAAAATGACTCCTTGCAATAATGCTGGTATTTTTGCACATTTGTTTTTCGTCAACATTGTGATATAGAGCTTACACTTTACATGGAAATGGTGAATAAAAACAGTTCAATTCTACATCTTTCTTTCTTTTTTTTAAAATTCATACAAACATGAGGCCTTTTTATGATATTGAAGTTTGTGCTGTTGGTGACTGAATCATAAAACAAAACTATTGCAGCATGCCAGAGTGCTATATTGTATTCATAAATTAATACCCCCCATTGAATAGTGATTAGTGGGGTAAAGAACGTTGGTTGTCAATTGAACAAAATGGAACTTGTGAAAATTTAACACTGCTTTGCATAATCATAATTATTGTCAAATTCAGTTCAATTTGTAAATATTTTATTGTTTCCTTTGGTTTGATTTTCTTTGTTGTTTTTGTATGATTACTTTTTTTTATTTTCTTTAACGCTTGTTGTTGTCTTATAGTCCGCCCCACAGTTTGTTTGTTTGTTTGTTTGTACATTGCGTAAGGTCCAGTTAATTCTTTAGAGTTGTATCAGGACCGTTGGACAGGACAGAGCAATACAATACAGATGACATCAGCTTCATGGCACCTCACACGGATCAAGTTTACAAGGTCATAAAATTAGGAGGCGCTGGAGACGCAGAGTATTCACCTCAATTTTTTGAACTCCAGGTTTAAAAAACAGTATAAAATGAAATATAAAAATCTTAAATACTTAACATAAGTAATCAACAGGCAGAATGTATTTTAGTTGGTGACTTGGTGGTATGGTGGCTTTGATGTGGCCATGTCACAAGATCAGATGGACTATCCAAATTAATCTTACAGGGGACAGTACAAGTTGGGAGGACATTACATTACATGATTATTGCTTTAGGTCCAGCGGACTCTTCTGAGCCAAATCAGGACCGGACAACCCCTGATCCGCATAGAAGATCTGCTGAAACAACCCTAGTGATAAAACTGAAAGCTCTCCACAAGCCAGTCACTTTACAATAAAGACATCCCACGCGGGGACGCTGAGGCTATACTCTAATTTATCGAACCCCCGTTTACAAATACAAAATAGAATACAAACATCATTATAAATTATGAACAAAACACATACATATAAAATGCCTACATTGCTAAATAATAACATCATAGGAAGCCCTAGTGACCACCTGGCAGAAAGCGTCCAATATTCCCAAGCTGATCCAGCAGACCTCACACACAAATAAGGAGTCTTGACCCGGAGGAGTTTTTTTAAGAAAAAGGTAGGTGACTGGTCTAGCGAAGAAGAAGATAGTATAGCAGATTGATAGAACAGAGCAGGAATGAGAAAGAATAAATGAGAAAGACAGCGACAGTGGGAAGTTAAAGCACTAAATTTCCAGAAAGTGGGGATACTATTTATACTGAAACCCCCGGCACCCCAACGAGGGAAGGTGGGAGGAAGAGAGACAGACAGAAGAAGAGGTGGGAAGATAACATTGTAGAGTGGACAGGTCTGAGATTGAATGATGACCTAAGAGAGGCAGAAAACAGAGAAATGGAGAGAATGTATTACCAAATCATCAGTGGTGCCCCAACGGTTCACAAGATTACGTGATAGGTGAGGTGGTGAAGGTGATGGTGGCTTTATTCTGCCATATGACACTAGTATTTGCCTTCTTCTGCCTGTTAATTTCTTATGTTTATTATTTAGGATATTTATATTTCCTTTTATACTTTTTTAAACCTGGATTTCAAAAAATTGAGGTGAATACTCTGCGTCTCCAGCGCCTCCAAATGTTATGACCTTGTAAACATGATCCGTGTAAGGTGCCATGAAGATGATGTCATCTGTGTTTTATTGCTCTGTCCTGTCCAACGGTCCTGATAAAACTCTAAAGAATTAACTGGACCTTACGCAATGTACAAACAAACAAACAAACTGTGGGGCGGGCTATAAGACAACAACAAGTGTTAAAGAAAATAAAAAAATAGTAATCATACAAAAACAACAAAGAAAACCAAACCAAAGAAAACAATAACATATTTACAAATTGAACTGAATTTGACAATAATTATGATTATGCAAAGCAGTGTTAAATTTTCACAAGTTCCATTTTGTTCATTTGACAACCAATGTTCTTTACCCCACTAATCACTATTCAATGGGGGGCATTAATTTATGAATACAATTTAGCACTCTGGCATGCTGCAATAGTTTTGTTTTATGATTCAGTCACCAACAGCACAAACTTCAATATCATAAAAAGGCCTCATATTTGTATGAATTAAAAAAAAAGAAAAAAGAAGTAGGCCTATAATTGAACTGTTTTTATTCACCACTTTCATGTAAAGTGTAAGCTCTATATCACAATGTTGACGAAAAACAAATGTGCAAAAATACCAGCATTATTGCAAGGAGTCATTTTCCTACACATTACACAGTAATTTTGTGGACAAATATGTTCGGGATTCATCAGAAACACGCCGATACAGTCGAGCAATATCGTCTGTATTTACACGTTGCTATGTAGTCTGTTTACCTCCCTTGACATGTTCCGCAGCACAGCCGCTTGACGGCGCTGCTCTAAAAACGTCTTTACTTTTTATAGAGGGAAATCCTCGGATGATCCTTCTTTGTAGTATACCCATATTCTTTGGTGTCACTTAAACATCTAGGGAGGGGGGGGGAGGGGAGCGGGTGGGCATGATGGGCGAGAACTGCGGGAATGGGAGTGAAGATGGGGAGAGCGGAAGAAGATTGTTTTGGGGAGGAAAGTGGTGGGGAAGAGGGTTCGTGTGAGGAGGGGGGGGGGGTGGTGAGGCAAGAAATTGTGACAGATAATGCGTTCCTTGATGGGATATTATTAAAACGCCTGGAGGTGAGTACAACATGTCAAAGAAAGGACTCCCAGATACAGGCAAAAGACCCCACATCCACAGGCTCGCGCATCACTGCGAGCAAACAGACAGACATACGCGCACACACACATACAGAACATATGCTGTTATTACAATGACGTATATATGACAAGAAGCAAGCGCCTTCTGTATTGGACACGCCATCTGTATTGGACACGCCATCTGTATTGGACACGCCATCTGCATTGGACACGCCATCTGTATTGGACACGCCATCTGCCATCTGTATTGGACACGCCATCTGTATTGGACACGCCATCTGTATTGGACACGCCATCTGTATTGGACACGCCATCTGCATTGGACACGCCATCTGTATTGGACACGCCATCTGCCATCTGTATTGTCACGCCATCTGTATTGGACACGCCATCTGTATTGGACACGCTGTATTGGACACGCCATCTGTATTGGACACGCCATCTGTATTGGACACGCCATCAGTATTGGACACGCCATCTGTATTGGACACGCCATCTGTATTGGACACGCCATCTGTATTGGACACGCCATCTGTATTGGACACGCCATCTGTATTGGACACGCCATCAGTATTGGACACGCCATCATGACAGAAATAACACGTCCATGGCCAAGGATTGCACGCTCTTTCTATCTTTCTCTCTATTTCCCTCTCTCTTTGTCTCTCTTTCCCTCTCCCCCCCCTCTCTCTCTCTCTCTCTCTCACACACACACACATACACACACACTCCAAATCGGTTAACAAGAAAAACGTAATGAACGCAGTACAGTTGGCCAATCAGAGCCACACTGGTTGATAGGTACCCAGCCACACTGGTTGATAGGTACCCAGCCACACTGGGTGACAGGTACCCAGCCACACTGGGTGACAGGTACCAGCCACACTGGTTGATAGATATCCAGCCACACTGGTTGATAGGTACCCAGCCACACTGGGTGACAGGTACCCAGCCACACTGGGTGACAAGTACCAGCCACACTGGGTGACAGGTAATAATAATAATAATATAATAATGGACATTTATATAGCGCTATTACTTGTCCTTTTAGAGACAAGCGCATAGCGCTTTACATGAAAGGAAAGAAACAAACATGAAACAACTTACAATATTGCATTAGAAATTATACAATGAGAAAAAAAAATAAAACCACACACACAAAATCAAACAAAATACATAAAGTTAACTTTCTGCAAACAAGTCATCACAATCACAGCAAATCCACAAGCATAGCCAAAGGCAGAACAAATATGAGCTGCGGCTAGGGTCTATAGAATGAAGGTACCCAGCCACACTGGTTGATAGGTACCAGCCACACTGGTTGATAGGTACCCAGCCACACTGGTTGATAGGTACTCAGCCAGAGGTTTACTCTGCCGCGGTGATAGTCTAATGAGCTGCAGTCCAGACACAAAATGGTGCTCTAGACATCAACAGCCATCAACAGCCATCAGCAGCCATCACTAGCCATCAACAGCCATCACTAGCCATCAACAGCCATCACTAGCCATCAACAGCCATCACTAGCCATCAACAGACAAATCACCAGAACTAAGATTATTTTTGAGTTCGGAACCCTGCCTCATGTGGAGCATTTACACACAGGCTTTTACTTCTAAGATGTCTGATTAAAGGTTATAGCAGATGTTTATGAAAGAATCATACAGTGTGAACACTTCCACAACGAATGCTAGGCTATTCGCCATGATCTACAATCATACAGTGTGAACACTGCCACAACGAATGCTAGGCTACTCGCCATGATCTACAATCATACAATGTGGACACTTCCACAACGAATGCTAAGCTACTCGCCATGATCTACAATCATACAGTGTGAACACTGCCACAACGAATGCCAGGCTACTCGCCATGATCTACAATCATAAAGTGTGAACACTTCCACAACGAATGCCAGGCTACTCGCCATGATCTACAATCATACAATGTTGACACTTCCACAACGAATGCTAGGCTACTCGCCATGATCTACAATCATACAGTGTGAACACTGCCACAACGAATGCTAGGATATTCGCCATAATCTACAATCATACAGTGTGAACACTGCCACAACGAATGCTAGGCTACTCGCCATAATCTACAATCATACAGTGTGAACACTGCCACAACGAATGCTAGGCTACTCGCCATAATCTACCATCATACAGTGTGAACACTTCCACAACGAATGCTAGGCTACTCGCCATGATCTACAATCATACAGTGTGAACACTTCCACAACGAATGCTAGGCTACTCGCCATAATCCACAATCATACAGTGTGGACACTTCCACAACGAATGCTAAGCTACTCGCCATGATCTACAATCATACAGTGTGAACACTTCCATAACGAATGCTAGGCTATTCGCCATGATCTACAGTCATACAGTGTGAACACTGCCACAACGAATGCTAGGCTACTCGCCATGATCTACAATCATACATTTCAAACACACACACAGACGCACACACAACCGTGTAGAAACGCCGTTGTGATGACTTTCATGAAACTATACAAAACCTTACTTTGACATTTTTACAAATTGGTCAATTTTTTTAAGCTAACCCAAACCCTAACTCTAACCCTAACCCAAACCCTAACCCTAACTATAACCCTAACCCTTAACCCAACCCTAAGCCAAACACAGCCCTAACCCTAACGGAACACTGTTTTGACGTCAAAATAACGGGGTCCGTCCGTACTTACCATAAGCATTTCCATACTACTACTACTACTACTACTACTACGCCTACTACTACTCCTACTCCTATTACTACTACTAACTACTAACTATAATAAGGATTTATATAGCGGTCTTTTTCCTAATGGCATCAGCTCAAAGCGCAGTTCTCCAGCATTTAAACTTTACGCTAAAATCAATATACGTACGAAAAGAAGTGAAACAAAAGCAAGACCCACATGAACTATGCAAAGACATTTAACAAACATTAAACAGAATATATAACGAGCAAAATATAACAGACGAGGGAGGGAGGGGGAGGAGGACAGCCGGTAAGCAGTGAGAGGGGCAGGAGGCGCGCGGTGTGACGTCACTGGTCTGTCACAAAAGAATGATGCTCAAACTTCTTCTTTTTTTTTTTTCTCCCAAGGAAGAGATGAGTTTTTACGTTGGACTTGAGAGAGAGAGAGAGAGAGAGAGAGAGAGAGAGAGAGAGAGAGAGAGAGAGAGAGAGAGAGAGAGAGAGAGATAGAGTTCCATGGTTAGTAACCATCAGAATCATAATCATAATCATAACCAGAATCATAACCATACTGAGAGCGATAGCCATGATCATAATCACCAGATCTCATAAACAGCTCTGTACTTTCTATAAGCACTCCCATAATCAGTACCATAACTGTAATCAGAACCATAATTATGAGCATAATCATAACCATAATCATAACCATAATCATAATCATCAGACACAGATTACGTCGTTTCGTATACAGCTCGGTACTTTTTCCATTCCAACATCAAATTAAAGCAAACAGACAGACAAATCGAAAGATGAGTACACATAACCGCACGTGTTGCCAAGTCGATAAAAAGAGGACAGTACACCGGTTCGAATACTATGGAACGCGGAAAGCGTCAAATGCGCGTGCATTTAGTATCTGATTGGTCAAAAACTTACACGATACACTGCGTAAGCGCAAATGCACGCGCAATTGCACGCGCATTTACATACGAGTCACATTAAAACTATGAATGGGAAATGTCCGGAAATACGTTCAATTAACCCAAACAATTTAATATAAATTGACAAATAATTTCCAATGAAATCTTTGGCACTCACACCCTTCCCAGCTTCCAACCCGCCAAATGAAATGTTCTAATAATTCAGTTATATATTTTTTGGGAACCGAAAAAGCGTCGGTATTGTGGCCTTCATCTTGTTAGATCTTAGATGTTCTGACAATATTAATTCAAATAGCGGAGTAGGTTTAGTTTTCCTTTTAGACCACGTTGGAATTTTTTGTAAGGAGAATATCGTTCGTACTGTGCGTTTACTTCACTGGAAGTCAGGATCTATTGTCTAAGATTTTGTCTACATCACTGCACAATACGTCATATCTGACTTTCGTCATCTAGAACTCGTAAGGCCATCACCGCAGCTTGGTTTTGTTTCTTTTCCATTTTTTTCATCGCTGATGTTTTTCATCGCTACCCTGTCACGTCGTCAATGTTCCGGGTGTCTTACTTTAGCCGGGCGCCTTTGCGCATGCGCCAGGTCAAGTCGGGCCGGCTTTTTCACGATGTTCTTAGGCGTCGTAACCCTAACCCTAACCCCTAACCCTAACTATAACCATAACCCTAATCCTTACTAAGACTACGATAGCACTGTGCGCATGCGTCGAATTTTGTAATGCGTCGACCAATCAGAATGCTCCCAGTCGCTCACAGCCAAAAAATAAGATGCTAGGAACTTTGACGATGTCACACTACGCTACGATAAGTTTTCACAGTTACGCTAAGTTTTCATCACTGTGATTGAAAACTTTTGGTGCCACTATCTGTACACTTGTTGTTGTTCTATTGGATACAAAGTAAAGACAGAATAGTAAATATCAACTATTATAACATTTATAACAGTTCATTTGGGGGTTTGAGGCAGGGGAGGCTATAGGTAACGAGGGTTTCATTGTAAATTATTTGTAAATTTATATAATGTTGGTGCATAGAACGTATTTACGGACACTTCCCATTCCTAGTTTTAATGTGACTCGTGTGTAAATGCGCGTGCAATTGCGCAGTTTGGCGTGTAAGTTTCCGACCAATCAAATACTAAATGCACGTGCAATTGCGTGTGCATTTTCACGTGCATTTGCACGCGCATTTGACGCTTTCTGCGTTCCATAGAACACGTCGACGTAAAAACCGAACAGCGAGAAGTCGATGAACTCCAACCTAGAGTAAGAACAAGATCGCGATCCATGCAGAAGTGTTATATTACCTTATTGGTAACAAAGGTAGTGTTGTGTTGTTAATTTTTTCAAAATAAAGTACGCATTTTTCTATAATTTATGAACACCATAATGTTTTAATGCATTACAAATATTAGTAAAACTGAAAGTGTATATAGACATTTTGACACGCATTTGAGGAGAGGGAGAGAGAGAGAGAGACAGACAGACAGACAGGCAGAGACATAAACAGACAGACAGACAGGGTGAATATAGAAGAATTTACGCAGAGAGACAAAGAAGGAATATAACCAGATTAACGGAATTAGACAAAGAGCGAATATAGACAGATCAACGGAAACAGACAGACAAGGATAGAATCAACAAAGTTAGACGGGATTTAGACAAACAGATAGCCAAGCAGAAGTTCCAATTGCAAGAAGACTTTTTTATTTTTAAGAGAAATAACAGACACAGAAAGACAGAGAAACACACAGACGCGCACAAGACAATAACACTCAAGATTCACAGACTGACAGACACACATAACGTAAGTATTTACACGTGCCTATACACACACAAACACTAACACACACACACACACACAAGATAAAAAAAAACTGCACACACCTATAAAATATTTATCAGTACACACAAAAATGTTGGACTCACCTATAAATTGCGGAATTGAGCACAGCAACAGCAAGTCATGAAACAGAAAAGAAACAATCACATAATGATATTAGATGGATGGCTTCTGCTCACCAGTTCATTTTTATGATTTCCAGATCAGACCTATCTCAAAATACATTGAAATAATCCAAACTAATCACAACGAGCAAACTATCGGTCAGTCCATCCGTCCGTCTGTCAACAACCACTGAAAGGAGTCTGACCAAACTTCATAGGAAATATTAACTAATTCATAAATAAATGAACACTCGTCAAATCTTCCACAACCAAGTGTTCCCAAGAGAGAGATAGAGAGAGAGACAGAAACAGAGAGACATAGATAGAGAGAGAGGCAGACAGACAGACAGACAGACAAATAAGGTTATAAACCCTAAACCTTAACCCTAACCCTACACCTCCCATTTGCCAATTTTACAAAGGCACCCATGCTTGGCAATATCAACCCTCTCTCTGTTTCTGTCTGTCTCTGTCTCTGTCTCTGTCTCTGTCTCTGTCTCTCTCAGTCTCTGTCTCTCTCTCTCTGTCTCTCTCTCTCTGTCTCTCTCTCTGTCTCTCTCTCTCTCACTCTCTCTCTCTCCGTTGCAAGCGTGTTTCTATAACATTTAAACAATTTGCATGAATGGAGGTTTGGGACACGTGATCAAGGGACACAATTTAAATGCATTGAACCATTATCTCCCTTGCATGAACAGTAGTTGTTTATTACTTCCCCTGCGTTTAACTGCTAATTTTATCACGGGCGTTCGCATACGCGAATTTTCCTTTAGCGCAAGTAATACGAAAATGAGCAAAGGGTGATCTCCTATCCCTAGCCTATCCCGTAACTCGAAGGTCGTTGGGGTACCACATATAATCGTTTACCCAGCGTACTCCATCTTTCTCTGTCCTCAGCAACCCTCATGGCTTCGTTTAGTGTCAAATCAGTCCATTCTCGAATGTTGTTCTCCCACCTCTTTTTCTATCTCCCTCTTCTTCTGCCTCCTTGCACCCTGCGCTGCAGGATGGTCTTTGCAAGGCCAGATGCTCTCATGACCGTGGCCATACCATGGGAGTTTCAGTTTCTTCACCACTGTGAGCATGTCATCGTGTTGTCCAATGGCTTGTGACACAAAGTTGTTTACACAGCGGGGAAGTGAGTGGTCTCGCTTTGGGAAAAGGAATTGGAGTAATAATGCTTAAGAGATACCCACTTTGAATCAAACTCCTTCGAAAGGTACGTGCACACTGAGTTTTGCCGCACTGAAAAAGTAAGCTCATAACAAAAACAACAACAACAACAACAACAGAAATACTCTTACGAATGTATACTTTGTTTTTAAACCAATAAATTTTGTCGTTTGTGGGCTTATTATTAGCAGCGGTTAGATACGTTTCTAGCGCAAACAAGCATCATCTAGTAGATCGTAGAGCATATCGGTATACCGTTAAACAAGGGACACCACTCCCTGTCACAATAGAAATTAAAGATTCCAACTTTAGCGGTTGTGTTAAGAAAGGGAAACCCAAGTTATCATTGGTATCATTGTTATCATTGTTATCATTGGTATCATTGTTATCATTGTTATCATTAGTATCATTGTTATCATTGTTATCATTGGTTTAATATAATAACAATAAGAATTGTAAGGTAAACCTGTGTTCGCCACACACACACACACACTCACACACATAGCCGGAGGAACACAGTATTTTAAGTACTTTTACGTGTTCGAACCCTAACCCTAACCCAGCCCTAACCCTAACGGAACATTGTTCTGACGTCAAAACAAGTAGGTATGTCAAAACAAGTTATGTAGATGTTCACTGATACAATCTTCCACGTGGCGTCCTTCGATAACATCTAGTATGCTCAATTCAATCCAAGTCCACAAATCTGTATTACCTCTTATAAGGAATTATGACAGCCATTAAAAAATTGTCCACTTAAGGCAAAGACATTTAAATTTGAGACACATGAGGTATAAACTGTAAAACTCCATTATACACACACAAACTGCTCTGTCGTCAACGCACGCTCATATACACCGCACTCGCAACTCCCCTCACAAACATTTGAAATAACATCATAATTCTGGCATTGCATAATGTCCCCCCCCCCCGTGGGGGTGCCGGGGGTTTCTGTATAAATAGTATCCCCACTTTCTGGAAATTTAGTGCTTTAAATTCCCACTGTCGCTGTCTTTCTCATTTGTTCTTTCTCATTCCTACTCTGTTCTATCAATCTGCTATACAATCTTCTTCTTCGCTAGACCAGTAACCTACCTTTCTTCTTGAAAACTCTTCCGCAACAAAACTCCTCATTTGTGTGTGAGGTCTGTTAGATCAGCTTCGGAATATTGGACGCTTTCTGCCAAATGGTCACTGATGTTATTATTTGGCAACGTAGGCATTTGTTGATATTTTATACTGAAGTTTGTATTCTATTTTGTTTCTGTACACGGGGGTTCGATAAATTAGAGTAAAGCCTCAGCGTCCCCTGCGTGGGATGTTTTTATTGTAAAGTGACCAGCTGGTGGAGTGCCTTCAGTGTTACCGCTAGGGTTATTTTGGCAGATCTTTTATGAGGATCGGGGGTAAGTCTTTTTTCAGCGAAGTTGTGGTCTTGATTTTGTGGTCCTGATTCGACCCTTTGCAGTCCGGTGGACCCTGTAAGCAATGAATAACTAACTAACCAAATTGCATAAAGTAACAGAGCCCCACAGGTAAACCATTTACCTTACGGTATAAAACTGATGCAATAAACAAGTATATCACGTACACATCCCCACTACATGTCTGCAGCTACATTAATTTCACGAAAAAACAAATCTATCATGTATTTCAAAAGAAATTAACAAATCTTTCATCTACAGGGGAGGCAGGATTTCAAAAGGTTAAAACGGATAGGGAAGATCTATTTCTATAGCGCCGCCGTCATGAACAGGTGTTAAGTTAGGAGCGATTAGTACAGTTACGCCGTTATGTTATGAGATAGATAGATAGATAGATAGATAGATAGATAGATAGATAGATAGATAGATAGATAGATAGATAGATAGATAGATAGATAGATAGATAGATAGATAGATAGATAGATAGATAGATAGATAGATAGATAGATAGATAGATAGATAGATAGATAGATAGATAGATAGATAGATAGATAGATCTGGTCCTTATTTGGCTCGGAAGAGTCCGCTGGAACTATAGCAATAACCATGTAATGTATAAGATAGATAGATAGATAGATAGATAGATAGATAGATAGATAGATAGATAGATAGATAGATAGATAGATAGATAGATAGATAGATAGATAGATAGATAGATAGATAGATAGATAGATCTGGTCCTGATTTGGCTCGGAAGAGTCCGCTGGACCTCAAGCAATAACCATGTAATGTAATGTAAAAGATAGATAGATAGATAGAAAGACAGACAGGTAATAACCATGTAATGTAATGTAAAAGATAGATAGATAGATAGATAGAAAGACAGACAGGTAGAGAGACAGAGACAGAGACAGAGGGAGGGGAGAGACAGACAGGCGATAGAGTGAGAGAGAGACAGAGACCAGAAAGAGACAGAGACAGATAACCCCAGTGCAGTCTTAGACCGTCGGTGGCGCCATGGCTGGGGCAGCAGTTGTTCAATTAATCATTGGTGACTTTAAAAAAAATTGATTTTACTTATTACTTCCAGAGCGATGTGTGTTGTAATTTGTATTTGTAGCCTTTTGCCCCTCCCTTCTCCATCTCCCCACCACCACCCTCCATCCTCCTAGTACTAGCTTCAATATCTTAAATTACTATAGATTAAAACCAGGGTACTCCACCCTCCTAGTACTAGCTTCAATATCTTCAATTACTATAGATTAAAACCAGCGTACTCCATCCTCCTAGTACTAGCTTCAATATCTTCAATTACTTTGTGTGTGTATGTGTGTGTGTTTGTGCAATGCAATGTTATGTGCAATACGTTTTAGTACGATGTCATTTTGTTTTATCACATACTTTTTTAAAATTCTGTTTATGGTTTGGTTTTGTGATTCGCATGTAAAATCAATTATTTCTTAGCTTGTGCGATTTATATATTGTATTTGTAACCACTGTACCCATTTTGCCCTAACTTTTTAAAAATTGCTGTCCTGTGTTTTACCTTAGTGTTAAAGTTTAAATCTTGTACATGTACATCTTTCTTATAGTATACATATTTTACCCTTCGTTTAAACTCGATCCTTTAAGATTATAATGTTAACCCGCGAGTGTGAGAGTGTGTGAATGCGTGTGAGCGCTTTGAGCAGACAGTTGTCTGGAATCGCGCTTTATAAAATAAATTATTATTATTATTATTATTATTATTATTATTATTATTATTATTATTATTATTATTATTATTACTATAGATTAAAACCAGCGTACTCCATCCTCCTAGTACTAGCTTCAATATCTTTAATTACTATAGATTAAAACCAGCGTACTCCAACCTCATAGTACTAGCTTCAATATCTTCAATTACTATAGATTAAAACCAGCGTACTCCAACCTCCTAGTACTAGCTTCAATATATATTAATTACTATAGATTAAAACCAGCGTACTCCATCGTCCTAGTACCAGCTTCAATATCTTTAATTACTATAGATTAAAACCAGCGTACACACCAGCTCAATGCATATGTGAGCAGCGCTCTTTGGTTCCCCCACATTTTGCTGGCTGCGGGCTTAATCCTGCCTTAGACCACTCGGCCATAGCGCTCGCATTATTATTATTGCTATAATAATAATAATAATAATAATAATAATAATAATAATAATAATAATAATAATAATAATAATAATAATAATTACATTACATTACATTATTTTTGCTTTAGGTCCAGCGGATTCTTCCGAGCCAAATCAGGACCGGACAACCCCCGATCCGCATAAAAGATCTGCTGAAACAACCCTAGTGGTAAAACCGAAAGCTCTCCACTAGCCAGTCACTTTACAATAAAGACATCCCACGCAGGGGACAGCTGAGGCTTCACCCCAACTTATCGAACCCCCGTTTACAAAAACAAAATAGAATACAAACATCATTATAAATTATCAACAAAACATATACATATAAAATGCCTACATTGCTAAATAATAACATCATAGGAAGCCCTAGTGACCACCTGGCAGAAAGCGTCCAATATTCCCAAGCTGATCCAACAGACCTCATACACAAATAAGGAGTCTTGTCCCGGAAGAGTTTTCAAGAAAAAAGGTAGAAGACTGGTCTAGCGAAGAAGACGATAGTATAGCAGATTGATAGAACAGAGCAGGAATGAGAAAGAGCAAATGAGAAAGACAGCGACAGTGGGAATTTAAAGCACTAAATTTCCAGAAAGTGGGGATACTATTTATACTGAAACCCCCGGCACCCCAACGAGGGTAATAATAAGAATAAGAATAAGAATAGGAATTTTAAAAAGAGTTTTCAATTGTGTGCTTTGCGAAATGTATTTGGAATTTTACAGTTATGATTATTTTCCATGGGTTTGGGTTAGAGTTGGAACACGTAAAAGTACTTAAAAATGGGGACGAAATAGGACCCATTGTCAGCACAACGTATGTGACGTTTCAGGAAAGTCATGATAAATCTGTGTGTCCCCGGCTGTGTGAGTGTTTGTGTGTGTGTGAATGTGCACGCAATGGAACTCTGCACCCGTTAGCGCCCAGCACTTTGTTTATGCAGATGTTTTCCTTAAATAAAACTGGCCGTTCTAATGCTTTTTAATTGAGTTGACGCTCTTTTTAAATACGTAAATAAATATTCATAGTTTTAGTAATTATTTGGTGCATTTGTATTGGTGTTACTCGGTCAAAACTTTCGCGATTTTGTTTTCTCTGTGTGCGTGTAAAGTTATTATACTGTGTCAACAAGTGTGCTGTACACAACTGCAAATCACCTTGGGCAGCTCTTACAAAGCGCTTCTTCAGCTCAAGACCTGCTCAAGGCGCTGTCCCATACAGGACCTCTCTCACGCCGACAGAGGAGTCCACTGGTAATCTTAGGCGCATCGTAAGTCCGACTCCTCAGACAACTGGGCACCACCGTGGGGAACTAACTGAGGTTGGGGAGAAGGACCTACTTCTTTGCTGGGTGTGTTCATGCAGTTTGACACTCACCTGTCTAAGGACATAAGCGTCAGGATCTTTAAAGTCCGTGCTACGGGGTGCTTGCGTGCATCACTTGACCGACTGAAAGAGAGAGAGAGAGGGTGGGGTGGAAGGAGAGAGAGAGAGGAATAGAAAGAAAGAGAGAAAGAGAGGGAGAAATAAAAAGGGAAAGAGCGAGAGAGAGGAGAGAACAGAGAAAGGGAGAGAGAGAGAACGTGAGAGAGAGGAGAGAGAAGAAGCAGAAGAGAGAAGGAAAGAGACAGAGGGAGAGAGAGAGAGAGAGAGAGAGAAGAGGTGGGAGGGTGGGGGGTGGACAGACAGAGACAGAAATTTGGAAAGGGAGGCAGAAAGCTACAGATGGAGACTGAAAGACAGAGAGAGAAAGAGAGAGAGAGATGATAGAAGCATGTGTGTGTGCGTGCGCGCGTGTGCCTGTGCGTGTGTGCATGTGTTTGAGAGAGAGAGAGAGAAGGAAATCCCTGTTGATGACGGCGGAACAACATTGCCATTATAGCGCAGTTCTTATCCAACAGTGCTGAAATGGATTTTGGGGTCGGCAGAGGGTTAATGTTGGCCATAATGACATGGTGTCAGAATTTATTCCTGTGGAGTATAGGACATTGGGTTTACAAATTAAATAGACTGTTTTCCAGGTAAAGGGGCCCAAAGTCAAACATCTATACTATTATTATTATTATTATTATTATTATTATTATTATTATTATTATTATTATTATTATTATTATTGTAGCGGAAAGGGGGGCGACTGGTTGAGGCTTGGGAGAGAAATTGTCTACCTTGATTTTCTTGGCTAGACTAGCCTTGGGTGGCTCCTGCTTTGCAGAATAATTTGGATATGCCATTGGGTTACGCAGGACAAGGCGACACGACATTTGTTCTCCCCGGCTGACCATTCGCCTGCTGCTTTTGGTGGCGAGCGGGACCACATTGTCGGCAGGCATTTTATGCAGGTCGGTGGCAGCGACCTTGCAGTAGAGTGCGTGGCACTAGTAGCCGGCAACCCGGTACTCCCAACCACGCTTCACCGCCTTGCAGGGCAAAGATTTTTATGTCCCTATTTTGAGGGATAAAATGAAAATAACAGCTCGGGTGGAGCAATGTTCTCAAGGTCGTGGCCGAGAGACGGGAGTCAAGTACTCCCTTCGGCTACATTATTATTATTATTATTATTATTCTTTGGCTACACTACATCCCAGGTATCACTGTAGTGTCTATAACTAATTAAGGTCAGAGGACATTGCGAATGGTTGGACACGAAGTTTAGATTCAATATTCGTAAAATAACAAATAAAAGACTATAGGTATATAAATTATACTTTGGAAAGATTTATTTAGTTTTTGTAACCTTTTTTCAGTAGGGCCACACTTACTGTAAATGTTAAAATAGAGCAGAAACACAATACAAATTTACCAATATATAAGCAAAGAGTTATTTCACCTCTTAGCGTGAATTAGATCTTGAATGCGTCTTCTGTTTCTTCAAACCTTGTATTTCAAAATAAATACATTAACAAATATATTTTAAATAAATTAAAACAGTTTGAACATGAAATGAAATGAAATTTTAAAAAATAGTAATATTGATATAACGCGGAGTAACTAGATTCACGTTCAGCGGAAGATGCAGGACGTCACATTCTGTGAGATCTAACAATATAGAAAGAACGGAATGAAGGCATTCACGAACAGTCAAATGTTGGTAAAGTTACATATTAAACGGTAAGCCTTTGAAGACTGTGTCTAGACAGCCGCACACATTTACCGATCGTTTTGTGTTCATTTGAAGTCTTATTCATACCCCTCTTGACTTCATGACCGGGTTTTTTGGCATGCCCCGGAGGCAACACTCGGGATATGTAAGCAACGATCAAAACGTCGGTATACAGACAGTCGCCCACGGCTGAGTACATGTTGACAGAGACTTGAGTTCAGGGAGGCCAAGTCACGTCACGTCACGTCACGTCACGTCATGTCACGTCACGCATGTTGACGTCCCCATGACAGATCATGTTAACATTCACAGTGAGTTTTGCCCCACTGAAAAAAGAAAAACTCTTTGAAAAGTATAGGTTGTTTACATGAATACATTTCGTTGATGTTGCCCCTATTCATAGCAAGAGCTAAGCAACATTCTAGGGCTTAAAATAGCACCTACAAAAGTCGGTACGAGATAGAACCAGTAAAAACAATTGCTCGTAATGCATGTTAGTATTAGATTGATAAAATAGATCCAATCTTACCCCGGGCACTAAAGATATACACCACACGCCGCGTGGAACCGTTCACTGAGAAATAGGGTCAAACGCCACACGACTGTACCGTTAAAACAGGGGAAATAACTCGCTGTCAGAGCCGAAATTGGTTAGTTATTCATTGCTTACAGGCTCCAGCGGACTGCAAAAAGACGAATCAGGACCACGAAATCAAGACCACAACTTCGCTGAAAGAGGACTCACCCCTGATCCGCATAGGCTATACTCTAATTTATGGAACCCCCGTGTACAAAAACAAAATAGAATACAAACATCAATATAAAATATCAACAAAACATACACATATAAAATGCCTACATCGGAAGCCCCAGTGACCCTTTGACAGAAAGCGTCCAATATTCCCAAGCGGATCCAACAGACAAATGAGGAGTTTTGTCCCAGGAGAGTTTACAAGAAAAAAAGTTAGGTGACTGGTCTAGCGAAAAATATGTGGTTTCCCAACGACCTTCGAGTAACGGAATAGGATAGGATAGGATAGGATAGGATAGGATAGGATAGGATAGGATAGGGTAAGAAACGGGAATTTAAAAACCAACAAACAAACAAAAACCATTAAAATGACATTAGAACTCGCATGAAATAATTGCAGCGATTTGTTCGATATATGAAACTAAAGTCTGATAAAAGCCATGGACATTAAACGGCTCCCAGAGGGGATTATGTTATGCATCTCTTCTCCGTCCCGGAATTGCTTGGTATGTCAGAAATATTATAGCACTTTCAGATATAAACTAATGCCGCTGCTTTGAAGGATGAGGATGAGGAAGAGGAGGACAAGAAGAAGAAGAAGAAGAAGAAGAAGATAGATTATTTGGCATTCAACTTCAATAAATTGAGAAATTATTTTGCATTTGAGAAGTATTATAGCAATATTAGATGCATGCTATTAATGCTGCTTTGAATGAGCAGGAGATGAAGAGGAATTGGAGAGGAAGGAGGAGAAGGAGAAGAAGGAGGAAGAAATAGTCCTCTGACATTTTATCTAAAATACATTTAGAAATAATATTATTCTACATTTAAGGAACATGATTGGAAACTAGAAATACGCAAATGATGCTTCTATGAAAGAAGAATTAGAAGGAGAGAATGAGAGGAAAATGAGGAATAGGAGGACGAAGAGGAAGAAGAAGAAGAAGAAGAAGAAGAAGAAGAAGAAGAAGAAGAAGAAGAAGAAGAAGAAGAAGAAGAAGAAAAAGAAGAAGAAGAAGAAGAAGAAGAAGAAGAAGAAGAAGAAGAAGAAAAAGAAGAAGAAGAAGAAGAAGCAGAAGAAGAAGAGGAAGAAGAAGAAGAAAGACAGAAGAGGGAGAATAAAATTGGCTTTTGACATTTCTCTCTCATGGATCTGATAATTATTTTCCATTAATCTTTTATACAGCAGCAAGCAGAATGTGTTTGTTATTGTTGTCGTTGTTGTTGTTGTTGTTTTCAACAGAAGAAAAAGAAGAAGAATGAGAACGACACCACACCACCACCAAAAACAACAACACCCTCAACAATAACAACAACAACGACAACAACAACACCCTCAACAACAACAACAACAACAACAACAACAACAACAATCACCAACAGCAAAAACATCACCATCAACTCGGAACACTCCAATTTCAACAACCAACAACAGTAGTCACACCACACCACCACCAACAGCAACAACAACGCCAACAACACCACCACCAAAATCAACAACAGCAACAAAAGGAAAATGTAAAAAAAGACAGAAAGAAAGAAATAGAATGTTAGACTAAATCAGAGAATAATAACGTAGGAAGACAGAATGGACAAATCAATAGAAATGGGCAAATGTAATGTTTGTAATCTGTGGCAGTATTGCCTTCACCTTTTGCCATCTGTGTACATTCTGTACATCGCGTTGACCTTTCATTTCTCAAAAGGAAAAAGGAGATTTACAGCAAAGGAAAATAAAAAAGCACAAGCAAAAAAGAAATGAGAGAGAAAGAGAGAAAGAGAGAAAAGAGAGAGAGAGATGCAGATAGAGAAACAGGCACAAACACAAAAAAATAGATAGATAGATAGATAGATAGATAGATAGATAGATAGATAGATAGATAGATAGATAGATAGATAGATAGATAGATAGATAGATAGATAGATAGATAGATAGACAGACAAATAAATAGATAGATAAATAGATAGATAGAGAGAGAGAGAGAGAGATAGATAGATAGATAGATAGATAGATAGATAGATAGATAGATAGATAGATAGATAGATAGATAGATAGATAGATAGATAGATAGATAGATAGATAGATAGATAGATAGATAAACAGACGGTCAGATAGATAGATAGATAGATAGATAGATAGACAGAAAGATAGACAGACAGACAGACAAACATATAGATAGACAGACAGACAGAGAGAGACAGCCAGATAGATAGACAGATAGACAGACAGACAGTCATATAGATAGATAGACTCAGACTCAGACTCAGACTCAGAACATTTTATTTACCCAAAGGATTAACATTTTAGGCCGAGGCATAGTCTTCCAACGTGTCCTTTGCATTCTTACACATCCACACGCATTCTGCAAACGACATCGATAAACAGTTAAAAATTATAGAATATATATAACAATTATGCAAAGAGAAAATAGAACAGAAGCTATAGTCATAATCAATTACACAAGCAAAGGAATATATATATATCTATAAAACACACAAAAAACATTGAACCAATACACTAGGCAACATGGTCAATACATCACATATAATTATGTACATTAGTCAGCAACTGAGGTTAGAAAATCTTATGCAGAACCATTCGATTGCGAACAGTTTAAGTGTTCCTTTACTGAGGATTTAAAAGAACTAGCAGTTTTACTGGATTTGACATTCGAGGGAAGAGAGTTCCACATAGAAGGCCCTACAAAACCAAAGCTAGTTTTATACAGGTCTATGCGTGCCGTGGGCAAGAGAAATCTCTGAGAACCATATCGCTCTGGCGCTTTGCGTAATAAATCACGCAAGTAAGTTGGAGCAAGCTCGTTTAGTACCTTGAACATAAGCATTAAAATGTTGTAACCGAATTGCTGCTGAAGGGGAAGAATGCCTGCGGCTTCAAGTTTTTCCGAAGTAGTGAAGTGAGGGTTGCTGATGATTAGTTTTGCGCCCCTTCTGTGTAAGGATTGCAGCTTTCTTAGCAGATTGTCACTTGCACCACACCAAACAGTGGAAGCATAATTTATTTTTGAAAGACAGTGCGCCATAAAGAACATTTTACGCCCCTCAGTTTCCACAAATGGCTTTAATTTCGACAGAAGATGTAGATTCGTAGACAGTTTCCTACAGGTGTTAGCTATGTGACTATTCCAGCGAAGGTCCTGGTCAATTGTGACTCCTAACACTTCGTGCGATGTTACTTGTTCTATTCGGTCCGAATCTAGCTTAAGGTCGAGAAGAAGCGGGGCTCTCTGATGTTTTTGTCTGGAGGTTATTACCATGCTATTTGATTTTTGGGGATGTAGAACTAGCTTATTGCGAGCAGACCATTGAAATACGTCATTTATTCCGAGTTGGAGATCTGATTTCAACTGATCTGTTGTACGTGCAGATGTGTGCAGAGAGCTGTCATCGGCGAACAACTCACATGACACGTTTTTAGTGGTAATATGCAACGGCATATCGTTTATAAAAATACTGAAGAAAAGGGGCCCAAGGATGGAACCTTGGGGCACTCCGCAGCTTAGGTGTCCTTCGCGTGAGTGTTGACCATTGATGTAAAGTTTCTGGGTCCTGTTTTTAACAAAAGATGCTAGTAAGTTAGTGGTAGCGTCACAACGGGTGTATTGTTTTATTTTGCTGATAAGAAGATCATGATCAACCGTTTCAAATGCCTTTTTTATGTCAAGAAAAACTGCTCCAACAATCTTAAAGTCATTGATAGCGGACAACCAGGAACCACACTTTGGTAAAAAACTCAAAACGTCAGTATTTTGGACAAATGATTAAAAATAATTGCGACACGGCCCACTTGTGGCGTGCCATGAATGAGATCACTAATAAGAAGCGTAGTCAGTCCGTGCCCCCTACCAACATTTCACCTGATACGCTAAATGACCACTTTCTGTCCACTGCATCCCTCCTCCACCAACAATCTAATCCCTCTGCAACGCAAGACCCCAAGTATCCTAACCCCCTTCTGACGTCGTTCTGCAATGACCGGTTACGATCTAAGGACGAGTGTATCGTACCTGAAATAGCGGTTCATGAAGTAGGCAAGTACATCTCTAGTCTAAAAAACAAGAAGTCGGTTGGTATAGATACGATTAGTACGCTTTTATTAAAACTGTCGCTTCCCTACATTGTCGAATCGCTAACATTTTTGTATAATTTATGCATTAAAACTTGTACTTTCCCCGACGGCTGGAAATGTGCCAAAGTAATCCCTATACCTAAAACGGTAGGTTCCTATGACATAAACAACTTTCGCCCTATTTCTATCTTGTCTGTTCTTTCTAAGCCATTGGAAAAACATATTCATAACCATGTTGTACATTACATGGAGAACCATAATCTTTTCTACCAGTTTCAGTCTGGATTCCGGAAACACCATTCATGTTCTACAGCTCTTACTCGTATGTGTGGTTCCTGGTTGTCCGCTATCAATGACTTTAAGATTGTTGGAGCAGTTTTTCTTGACATAAAAAAGGATAGTGTGGATAGATAGACAGATAGACAGACAGTCATATAGATAGATAGATAGATAGATAGATAGATAGATAGATAGATAGATAGATAGATAGATAGATAGATAGATAGATAAACATATAGATAGACAGACAGATAGATAGATAGATAGATAGATAGATAGATAGATAGATAGATAGATAGATAGATAGATAGATAGATAGATAGATAGATAGATAGATAGATAGATAAACATATAGATAGACAGATAGATAGATAGATAGATAGATAGATAGATAGATAGATAGATAGATAGATAGATAGATAGATAGATAGATAGATAGATAGATAGATAGATAGATAGATAGATAGATAGATAGATAGATAGATAGATAGATAGATACCAATTCGTACACCACCACCACCACCCCACTTTCCTCCCACTCAATCTCGCGAGAGAGGAGAGAGCGCGTGCGATTTGCGATCAGCTCTTGTGGACATCATTTGTAGGCCTATGTAGTATGCTTGTGTTGCATGATAATACACTGATGAATGCTTGTGTATATTGCCAATGCATATCATGCGCGAGCGTGATTGAAGTCACTTATATTTTTATAATGTTTGTACATACGTGCTATGTGTTGTATGGTATGATTTCCATTATTATTGCGTTTTATTTTTATTGCATGGCCTACCTCGAGAGGTGTTTTGGAATAAGGCGCCTTGACTTGACTTGACTTGACAGATAGAAAAAGCAAGAGAGGTAGAAAGATAGGGACAAGCAAGGAAGGACGTAACAAAGAAGAAAAACAGAGGAAGCAAAGAAAGGACAAATAAAAGGAACAAAAGGTAATGACAATTTAAAAAGAAGATGGGGAGCCATTCAAAGTTTTTTTTTTTTTTAAACGACATCGTGTAGACTAACACATTAATATAAGAGAGAGAGAGAGAGAGAGAGAGAGAGAGAGAGAGAGAGAGAGAGAGAGAGAGAGAGAGAGAGAGAGACAGAGAGAGAGAAACAGAAAAGAAGAAGAAGAAAATAGTAATGAGAGAGACAGACAGAAACAGGCAGACAGACAGAAGAAAATGAAGAATAAAAAAGAAAAAAAAGTAGAGAAAGAAATCGAGCGTACAGACGGAGACCGACAGAAGAAGAAAGAAAGAAAAGAGAAGTAGTTAAAGAGAGTGAGACAGACAGACAGAGAGACAGAAACAGACCGACAGAAGAAGAAGAAGAAGAACAAGAAGAACAAAAAGAACAAGAACAAGAAGAAGACAAAGAAGAAGAACAACAACAAGAAACAAGAAGAAGAAGAAGGAGACGAAGAAGAAGAAGAAGAAGAAGAAGAAGAAGAAGAAGAAGAAGAAGAAGAAGAAGAAGAAGAATGAGGGAGAGAAATAGAGAGAAATAGAGAGGCAGAGAGAGAGACAAACAAAGAGACAGAGGGAGACAGACAAACAGAGAGAGATTGAGAGAAGGAGTAGGAAGAGAAAGAAGAAGTAGAAGTAATGAGACAATCGGACATACACAGACCGAGACTACAGACAGAAGAAGAAGAAGAAGAAGAAGAAGAAGAAGAAGAAGAAGAAGAAGAAGAAGAAGAAGAAGAAGAAGAAAAAGAAGAAGAAGAAGAAGAAGAAGAAGAAGAAGAAGAAGAAGAAGAAGAGAGAGAGAGAGAGAGAGAGAGAGAAAGATAGAGAGAGAGAGCGAGAGAGAGAAAGTGAGCAAACATACTAATAGCATTTTTATTTTTAAAAATTAAAATTAACCTGAAGGCGCTCTAATCGTAAACAAGTACAAAGGAATAAAAGGCAACTCTAACAATCCATAATGATTTTCAATATTTGTGAAGAGAGCTAAGACATTCTGTTATAATGGCTTCAAACAAAAGCAGTAATGGATCTTCTTTGTCATCATTACATCAGTGTGTGGCAAAGTGAAGTAAGTCAACAGAAGCTAGGGTTAACATCCTATTCTACAGTTGTGGTCTTTGGTAAACTGAAGAAGAAGAAGAAGAAGAAGAAGAAGAAGAAGAAGAAGAAGAAAAAGGAGGAAAATAAGAAAAAGAAGAAGAAAACGAAAAATAAAAAGAAGAAAAAAAGAAGAAAAAAAAACACAAAGAAGAAGAAGAAGAAGAAGAAGAAGAAGAAGAAGAAGAAGAAGAAGAAGAAGAAGAAAAAGACAAAGAAAAAGTCGAAGAAGAAGCAGAAGAAGAAGAAGACAACGAAAACTAGAGGAGGGAAAAAGATGATAATTATGATGATCATGAAGGAGAAGAAGAACAAGCAGAACGAGAAGAAGTTTAGATGTTATTCGTGCCTTATTCCTAACTCAGATTCCAAACGCTGTGATCTATAACTAACATAAGCGCTGACACGTAACAGACACTCCTACATACACATTCATTCATCACTCCAACACGTGGTGTAAAGACAAGCTACTATTGGACGAAGGAAATAATATATATACATATTGTTTTTAGCGTGACTGAATCTAATACCATTATGAAAGGTAGGGAAGAAACCTGAGTACCCGGAGAAAACCCTTTGTGAACTTCGTTGTCATTGTTTCGTTGGCTTAATTACAGTTTGCCCATCGACGCCAATTGTTACAAAGTTCACAAAGTCCATAGTTTACGTCTTGAGAAACCTTTTGTTGACTCTTTCGGGTGAGGGTAGAAACCGAGGTCTTAGCCTGCGCACGCATGCATTCTGTAGCACGGCATTTAAAGATCACGACGCTCATGCCTTAAAGGGGTAATTTGCTAGATTCACCAAAACAAAGATCCTGACACTCATGTCCTAGTCGGGTGAGTTGCCAGATACCCCAACACACCCAGGAAGCATTGCGTTCTCTCTTCACCTCTCTAGGGTGGCGTTGCATTGCAGTCGCCAAGCTTTCACTGAGAAATCAAGCTTGAATTTGGACCGCTAACTCCAAAATCCACCAATTGACCCTGAGGATAAGTGACATTACGTAAGACTGCGATGGCGTTAACTATTATGACGTCTGTGGACTAGAAGCACGTGTAATAATTATGTCTACAAGTGAGTGTAGACTCAGATGACATGTAGAATAACTAATAATTACTCGCTGTTCACAATGAAGATGTCCAGTCAACGTTTACAGTATCCTATCCTATCCTATCCTATCCTATCCTATCCTATCCTATCCTATCCTATCCTATCCCGTTACTCGAAAGTCGTTGGTGTACCACAAATGATCGTTTAACCAGCGTACTTCATCTTTCTGTCCTCAACAACCCTCATGGCTTCGCTCAATGTCAAGCCAGTCCATTCTCGAATGTTGTCCCCCCCCATATTTTTTTTAAATCTGTCTCCCTCTTCTTCTGCCTCCTTGCAACGTGCCTTGCAGGATGGTCTTTGCAAGGTCTGATGCTCCGGACCACCACTGTGAGCATGTTATCGCGTTGTCGAATATGGCTTGGCTTGTGTGATGGTCTGTCGGACTTCGTTGTTGGTGATGTGCTGGGTATACGAAATGCCCAGAAGTCTTCTGTAGCACCTCATCTCCATGCTTTGTATTCTTTGTTGTAGGCCTGCTGTTGCAGTATCAAACTGCCTTAATCTTTGAAGGTCAGGTGACAGTCTTGGTGGAAGTCTGTCCTCTTTGTATAGGAGCACCACTGTTGTTTGAGAGCAAGGGCAACCAGTTGTAACTAATCTTGTTATACGCCAACATCCAGCGCTGGAAAGCGCTCTCTGTTGCCATTAGAGTTACGTTGTTTTATCGTGTTACAGTGAAGGTACATCCATTAAAACACTACTCCTTTGATGGCGAGAGCGAACGAGCTTTTTTGCGTCTACAACATGAAATCATCATTTCCTATGTTTTAGAAAGATCCGCCACAGCAAACAAAGCCATTAACATTACAAAAAACACACACACACATACGCACACACACACACACGCACACACACACACACCCACACCCACCCACACACACGCATACACACACAGAGCAGAACAGACGCATAGAAAACCACAGACAGACGCACAGACAGACTCTTACACAGTCATTCACAGATATTCACAGTTGCTTACAAAGACACACTCACAAACAATCACAGACACTCAAACACACATCCACTCACAGACAATCACAGACACTCTAACACATATCCACTCAAGGCAAAGCACTCAAACAAACATCCTCTCACAGGCAAAGCACTCAAACGGAGACAAACAGCCGCACACTTACAATTATTATTATTACGATTATTATTATTCTTGTTAAATTATTAGACAGACACTCAGACCGAGGTACAGACAGAAAAATAATCATGACGTCAAAACATTTAACGGCGTCACTATTATTATTATTATTATTATTAGTATTAGTATTATTATTATTATTATTATTATTATTATTATTATTATTATTATTATTGTTAAATTATTAGACAGACACTCAGACAGAAGTACAAACACTCAGACAGAAAAATAATCATGACTTCAAAACATTTAACGGCGTCACTATTATTATTATTATTATTATTATTATTATTATTATTTTTAAAATTATTATTATTATTATTATTATTATTATTATTATTATTATTATTATTATTATTATTGTTATTGTTGTTGTTGTTGTTGTTGTTGTTGTTGTTATTATTATTATTATTTTTATTATTGTGGGCCATGGGGAGAAGGGACCTAGTGCGTGCTGTTTGTATTTGTGTAGCCGGACTCACTCGTCTAGTACATGAGCGTCAGGATCTTTAAAGTCCGAACTCAAAGTACTAGACCTCGGTTTATACTCTTATCAAAAAGGAGTAGAGGCGCAGCGTCACAGGGTCTTTTATTTTTAATTTTTATTTTGGCTTCGGCACTTTAGTCCGTCAATGGACCTCGAGCCACTGCCGGTACAAGCTGCCATTTTACCGCTTGACTTCCTATCCTATCACATCCAATCCCGTAACTCGAAGGTCGTTGGGGAACCACAGATGATCGTTTAACCAGCGAACTCCATATTTCTCTGTCCTCAGCAACCCTCAAGGCTTCGCTCAGAGTCAAGCCAGTCCATTCTCGAATGTTGTCCTCCCACCTCTTTTTCTGTCTCCCTCTTCTTCTGCCTCCTTGCACCGTGCAGAATGGCATTGCAGAATGGACTTCGCAAGGCCTGGTGCTCAGACGTGTCCACACCATCGCAGTTTCCGTTTCTTCGCCACTGTGAGCATGCTTGACATTCAAGGTCTCAACTGCTCTGCCGTTGGGTACACCTACACCACTTAGCCAACTGCATCCCGTCTTACGTTTTGTGGTGGCCGTCAATGGGGTTCGAACCCCCGGCTGTACGGGGCTGCGATGTTATCATTCAACATTCAGTGCTTCCATTGTTCTGCCGTTACCTATACCACTGATACAACTGCGATCCCCACTCTTCTGGTTACCCACTCCCACCATCACTCCCACCATCACTCCTACCATCACTCCTACCATCACTCCCACCATCACTCCTACCATCACTCCCGTCATCACTCCCACCCCATTCCACGCACACCTTTAACCCTCCTGAAAGAAGCTACGGACCTTAAGCCAAGAATCGCACGTGTGCACCACCTTAAGACTTCAACAGGAGTGTGAGACTTAATCAATTAAAGGGACTCGCTTTGACCACGATCCCATCCACAGATCCTTTTAACATTCACAGTCAGTGCTGCCCCCACTGGAAACAAAATTTGAAAAAAACAACAACACTCACAGCCAACTCTTTCAAAAGTAGTGACAGAAGGACACGGGACAGCTCAGCTGGTAGAGCGCCGAGCTCGTGGCGGGTTCCATACCACGTGGCCCGGACATAATAATAAACGTAATAATAATAAACATAAGAATAATAATAAACATAAACATAATAATAATAATAATAATAATAATAATAATAATAATAATAATAATAATAATAATAATAATAATAATACTATTAATAAAACAGGATGCTATGACAGAGTCCAAATTATGGTTTTAATACAATGTTAGAAGTGTACCACAGTTGTTGGAATTGATGTAATGTTTTAACAAATTTTAGAAGCGTATTACAGTTGCTGGAAATGTTTAGCTTTGATCTAAAGAAGTCTGCGTTAGTGTTGATAATAAGAGGTTATACAAACGAAAACGTCATTAGCGCCGAATTATCCAAACTTTAAGGAAGCGGAAGATAAATGAATTGTTGAGATAGATGGTTAAAAGGGGTAGTGGAAATGTCAGAAATTGTTTTGGGTTTTGTGAAATTAAAACAAGAAACAGGAAATAAGAAGTAAAACAAGAAATATGTTTGTTGATTATGGGAGTGGGTTATAAAGGAAATTTATGAAGCGTGAATATAAATAAAGACATTGATAGGTTTGGTTATTCAGCAATATAGAGTTATTGTATAATATAGTTGTAAATATTAAGAGATGTGGAAGTGATTACAAGTATAGATGCAATATTAGTAATTTAGAAATAATGGTTTAGAGGTAAGGTGAATGTTTATAAGTGATAAGATAGGTAGTGAGGAGATGTCTTGGTCTGGGAAAGTAAATTTTTATTAAAGTTAGAGGAAAGACGTGGAGTGTGGTTAATGTAGTTTTGTTTCACCTTTAACATCGCGTAGCGGTTAGGTGGCGAGTGAAACTCCACAGAATGGTGTAAGGATGGTAAGAGATAGTGAGACGGTTTGGGAAAATGTCTGGAAATTAATATTAATAAGAGAAAGAACGCATGTCCATATAGGTGTTGTTATAAATATTCATAATTGCACAGTTGACCAATCGTTATTAAGTTGGGAGGCGAAATGTTCAGGCTGAATACCTATTTTGATATATAAGATGATGCACGAGTGAAGGGAGCTAGCCACCGCTCTCTGTCTCAGCTCTCAGTTTCTTTGTTCTCTGCCTTCACATTAAGTGATGGAATTATACTAGAAAGGTAGGATGAAGATTTTGTATTTTGATGTTTTGATGTGTGTTGTGCAATAAATAAATAGTTAGAAAAACAAAATGAAAGAGTTGTGGTTTAGCAAATTAAATCTCTCGAAAAACTGTCTCTCAAGTTGTCTGTGTAAAACATTGTCTCCATAGAATGCTATAGTTGATCCCCGGACGTGAAGGCGATGAGCTGACCGCGTCATACTGCTATCACTAGCTTTTTTCTGCAATGGAACTCGAAGTGCGGCGACCTGAACAGACCACTGTTACAGAAAGCGGAAGAGAAAGTCCAACTTTATTTCTATTGTTGTTATTGTTGTTTTTGTGGGTTTTTTTCTTTGGGGAGGGAGGGGCGTGAGAGGGGGGGGCCGATGTGGTTGTTTGCGTGTAAATGTAGACTGGGGGGGGGGTGGGGGGCGATGTGGTTGTTAGCGTGTAAATGTAGACTGGGGGTGGGGGGCGATGTGGTTGTTTGCGTGTAAATGTAGACTGACTGCATCCAATATCATTACGGAATGGGGACAACAAACGGATTACCCGGAGAAAACGCTCAATGTCTTGGAAAACAAAAGTCTCGTGTCTAAAGTCACGTAAGATCGGCTCAAGCTGGGATCGAACCCTCGACCTTCTAAACAGGAAACCAGCACCCTATATCAAGCCGTGCTGCCAGGCCAAGACGTACCCAACAGTAAGCAAAGCTTTCCATCTGAGTCCCTTTAAGCACAGCGTCAAGGACGTGTGACATTTTAATCAACGAACCCTTGTAGTCTGTCTTCAATGGAACGACGTTCGGGCAGGTTCACACACTTTTTTTCGTGGTTCTCAAATCCAGAACCTAGGTTCCTGAACCTTTCGTGTTCAAAGGTTAAGCAGCTTAGGGTCGGGATCTGAAAACCGAAAACTCAAAAAGAGTTTTAAACCTCCGCGAACCTTCCGACGAACATAGGCCATTACCTAGCCACTGGAGGCGTTAAATGTTAATCGGTTAACCTGAAGCAGACAGCGAGGCGTGTAGACCTCACGACCCTTTTCAGCATTGCAAAATTCTCGTAGCTTAGCTGAGACTCGTCGAATGCCCGTTTTATAACAGTGCAGATGATAGCTATATATTTTAAATGACAATGCGATTCTACTCCTACGGATGAGAGTATAAACCGAGTGTTGCACGGATGTTATGTTTATCAATTGTTGATTCAGCCCTGATGCTTGAATCTTGATAAGTGTTAACGCGGATTAGTTTATCCACGCAAACTGTTCACTCATCAACAAGGCAGGAGTCGTCGTATGAAGTTTTCCAACTTTATTCAGCATACATCAACAACTGCATACAAGATCGCTTTCCGAAAATCATCAAAGATCGTCATTAAAAAAACACATCATAAATCTCTCTAATCACTATACTCTTTCACGTTCTCCTCCAATCACTTGACTTGACTTGACTTTAATAGATTAACGTCCCCGGACACATGGCGTATAGGGGACAAAGGTTAGGTTAGTAGATTAAAGTCCCACGTCACATGAGCGAATAGGGGACTGGGAAGGGGGGAGGAATCGGGTCTCGTGAGGGGACAAACAGACAGTGCCCCACTTATATAGCCCCTCTACAATCGAGAAAAAAATTCGAACATTCCGGCATGACGCATTAACACCCAATCAAAATAAAACTCGTCACCCTAACTATGCCCCGTCTTACGTCATATAACCTTATTTAGGTTAGAAGAATCTCATAGATATTACTAGATTTATCTAGATGCTTCGGTCGATATTAAACAAGTAATTCTAAACAATTATCAACAATATCGACCGACGAAAATGATCAACATTATACCAAGCTTCTTCTAGCAACAACGCAAAATCAAATCTAAGGTAAATATACTCTGTTACTCTGTGCTTTGCAAAACAAAACGATCGGCTCTATCGTGCGCGTCTCACATGTACTATCGTGCGCGTCTCACACGTACCATCGTGCGCGTCTCAAACGTACTATCGTGCGCGTCTAAAACGTAACACCTAGGTCAAGTCTGAGCACGCACACATTCCATTGCACGGACTGTACAAATCCTGACGCTCAAATTCTAGACGGGTGATTGCTGGCTACACAACTACACTCAGTATGCACTAGGTCCCTTCTCCCCAAAAGGTTAGTTAGTCATTGTTTATAGGGCCCAGCAGATTGGAAAAGAACAGAACCAGGAACACAAAATCTGGACCATAACTTGGTTGAAAGAGGGCTCACCCTTGATTCATATAAAAGATCTGCTGAAACAACTCTAACGGTAATACTGATGGCACTCCACCAGCCGGCCACTTTACAATACAGACCTCCCATGCAGGGGACGCTGAGGCTTTATTCTAATTTATCGAACCCCCGTTTACAAAAACAAAACAGAAAATAAACATCATTACAAATTATTCACGAAACATTGCTAAATGATAATTCCATAGAAAGCCCTAGTGACCATTTGGTAGAAAGGGTCCAATATCCCCAAGCTGACCCAACAGACCCCATTCAAATGAGGAGATGTGGGAGTTTTTTTTTTTTTTAAAAAGGTAGGTGACTGGTCTAGCGAAGAAGGTGCATGTAATATATTGCTACAGCAGCGTAGGAATGAGAAAAGAACAAAGGAGAAAGGCAGCGACAGTGGGAATGTAAAGCACTAAATTTCCAGAAAGTGGGAATACTCTTTATACAGAAACCCCCGGCATCCCCACGGGTGGGAAGAGAGAGTGGCGGAGGGCCTTCAAAGGTTGAAAGTGGGCGGGTTGGTCGGTTTTAGTTAGATATTTCTGCTACTACTACTACACGAACAAGAACAATAAGAAGAAGGAGGAGGAGGAGGAGGAGGAGGAGAAGAAGAAGAAGAAGAAGAAGAAGAAGAAGAAGAAGAAGAAGAAGAAGAAGATGAAGAAGAAGAAGAAGAAGAAGAAGAAGAAGAAGAAGAAGAAGAAGAAGAAGAAGAAGAAGAAGAAGAAGAAGAAGAAGAAGAAGAAGAAGAAAACGAAGAAGCAGAAGCAGAAGAAGAAGAAGAAAAAGAACAAGAGGAAGAACAAGAACAAAAAGAAGCAGAAGAAGAAGAACAAGAAGAAAAAGAAAAAAGAAGAAGCTGAAGAAGAAGACAAAGCAGAAGAAGAAGACGAAGATGAAGCGGAAGCAGAAGACGAAGAAGAAGCAGACGAAGAAGAAGCAGACGAAGAAGAAGCAGACGAAGAAAAAGAAGAAGAAGCAGACGAAGAAGAAAGAAGCAGACGAAGAAGAAGAAGAAGAAGAAGAAGAAGAAGAAGAACAATTGGACATATTTGGCGCCTAACCTCTAACGTTATGAAAGTTGAAGATAAACCCTCTATACCTTGTGTCAGCCAACGCCTTAAGCAGCTCGTCAGCTAGAAAAGCGCTGTATAAAAACGATAAAATATATCTGTGCTAGTGGAATAGAAAATCCGTTAAGCCTCTAAGAGGGACGACTAAGCAGTGTACAGTCAACCTCTCTGTACACGTACCCTTGTATAGACCTGCAGTCTTACCTCCCACAGCCGTGAAAACTACAAAATGTGGGTTGCCCCTCTCTCTCTCCTTTATTGCCACATGTGGAGTTACAGAATAGCTCAGCAATGATAGATAAAAGTGGACTGCCCCTCGCTCTACTTTATTAATATAATGCCACAGCGGTAATAACTATAAAAAGTGGACTGTCTCTTTTTTCTTTATTTACAGAAATAGTTCAGCAATGAAGAGACAAAAGTGGACTTCTCTCTCTCTCTCTCTCTCTCTCTCTCTCTCTCTCCCCCCCCCCCTTTATTTTCACATGTGGAGTTATAAAGGAATAGCTCAGCAATGAAGAAACAAAAGCGGAATGCATCTCTCTCCTTTGTTTACATGATGCCACAGAGATCGTGTATGTACACATTGGCCAGCAGTCAAAGTTAAAAGTAGACTGTCTCTCTCTTCTTTATTTCCACAGGTGGAGTTACAGAATAGCTCAGCAATGAAAGATAAAAGTGGACTGCCCCTCTTTTTTTTAATTTGTAGGATGCCACAGCAATAATAGCTACAAAAAATGGATTGTACTCTATCCTTTATTTCTAGAATAGATCAGCAATGGCGAGACAAATGTGGATTGACCCTTCTCGCTTTTATTTACAGGATACCACATGAGATGATCGCTACAAACAAAGTGAGCTGTCGCTCTTCCATTTTTCCCACATGTCGAGTCCTAGATTATCTCAGCAATTCAATTCAATTCAATGTAATTCATTTCAGTTCAATAATGTATTTTAAAGTATAATCACATAATGTGATTTTACACCTCCCAGTCAATGACACTCATGGACACACTAACCCAGGGAGGCACGGTGGCCTAATGGTAGAGCTTTGGCTCTAATGAATGTGTATTTTGTAAATGTTTATTATGTCTCTTAGAACGCGAGTGTGAAAGATAACTTTTATTTTTGTAATATATGTACATATGTATTTTATATTGCATTTTATGATTTTTATGGTTATTCTACATGTATGTTTATTTTTATTCATTTTCGTTGTATCCACGTGCCCCAAGGGGTTTTATGGAATAAAGCGCTTTTGACTTGACTTGACTTGCTTGCGGATCTGAAGGTCCCGGGTTCGAGCCCTGTCCAGGGCACTGTGTTGTGTCCTTGGGAAAGAAACTTTACTCCCGTTTCCTACTCCATCGGACAAGAGTATAAACCGAGGTCTAGTCTGTGTCGCATACATTCCATCTTAACGGACTTTAAAGATCCTGACGCTCATGTCCTAGACGGGTGAGTGCCGGTGACAAGAACACACCCAGCATGCACCTAGGTCCTTCTTCAACATCCCTGGCTGCCCAGGATTGTGCTCAGTTGTCTGGAGCGTTAGTACGATGCGCCCAAAGGCTGCAAGTTGGCGCCTCGGGCTGCCTGAGTTAGATCTTGTATCGGGCAGCGCCTTGAGTCGCCAAGAACGGTGAAATATGTGCGCTATACAAATACCCAATAATAAATAATAATAAAAAACCAAGTCTAACAATTTCAAGTGGAACTATAATAATACAGGACTAGTTTACCTATCTACCATTGACGTTTACAATACGCTATATATCTGTAGCTCAGCAATGAAAGATGCAAGCCTACATAGAGACTGTCTCTCGTTTAATTACACCTAGGCCTGCAATGGAAGATAAAAGTGGACTGACCCCTTCTGCTTTAATTTCAGAATAGTTAAGCAATGAAGAGATAAAAGTGGACTTGCACTCTCCCGTTTATTTTAACATTTTATTTTGGCTGTAAGCATTGGCCATCTTACTATTGCTATTAGTCTGATGGTTGTTTCAATGTATAGTTTTCTATTCTCCCCCTTCCCCGGTCGCCTAGGATTGCGCTCAGTCGTCTGAACGTCAGACTGTGCGCCCAAGGCAGCACGTGGGCTCTTCGGGCGGCTTGAGTTAGATCCTATATCCATCAGCGCCTTGAGCAGCTATTGAGCTGAAAAAGCGCTATATAAGAATGATAAATAATTTTTAAAAAAAATAACGTGTGGAGTTATAGAACATCTCAGTAATCAAAGATAAAAGTGTGGCCATTTTCTCTCTCCTTTATTTTTTTTTAGAATAGCTCAGCTGTACAAGATACAATTGGACTCTCTCGATAATGTACACTACACCATCTCTCTCTCTCTCTCTCTCTCTCTCTCTCTCTCTCTCTCTCTCTCTCTCTCTCTCTCTCTCTTTCTCTCTCGGAGTTCTTCTCGCTCTCTTTTCCCGTCCGTTTTTGAATTTTCTTTTTTTTTACAATTGAAATTGTGATTGTATTTTTTAAAATTATTATTTCTCGTTTGTGAAGGGCTTTTGTTCTGCAGACATCAAAACAATCTAACTGTCAAATGACGAAATCACGTCCTCTTGATCGCCTAAGTTCTCTCAATAAATCTTTCTCTCTGTCACCGTCTCTGTCGTTCTCTTGTATCTGTCTGTCTCTTTTTTGTTTCTCTCTGTCTCCCTCTCCTCTCTGTCTCTCTTCCATCTGTCTGTCGGTCTGTATTTGTCCTCTCTCATCTCAATCTCTCTCTGTCTTTGTCTCATCTGTCTATCTCTCTCTCTCCCTTTCTGTCTTTCTCCCTCGCTCTTTCTCTTTTTGCTGTCTTTGTGTGTCTCCTCTGTCTCAGTCTGTCGCCTTCTCCATATTTCTCCTCTGTCTCTCTCTCTATCTGTCTCTCTGTCTGTCTCTACTCTTAACGGTATGTGGTTTGATTATCTTCATTTGAGCTTGAATTCTCTGTCAGGCATGTCCAATGCTCTCGTTGTTCCATTTCGAGGGCCATTGTCAATGAACGAATTGTGCAGATTTCAACATCGCTTTTCTATGTCATGGGAGAGATACTCAATCCCTTGATTGTCTTGAAACACACTTCTTATTGTTTTCTTCTTCTTGTCCTTGTTTTTCTTATTTTTCTTCATTCTTGTGGTTGTTGCTGTTCTTTCCTTTTTTCTTGTTCTTTCTATCTTTCTTTTTCTCATTCCTGTTCCAGTTTTTCTTGTTGCTGCTGTTGTTGTTCTTATTTTTCCTTCCATTTCTTTCTTCCTTTCTTTCTTTTTTCCTTCCTTCCTTCCTTTCAATCCTTCCTTTCTTTCTTCCTTCCTTACAATTGCTCCTAAATATTTGAAGCTATGCAACATGTTGAGGGATGTACTTGGACTTTGACGTCCATGTGGAAGCCATTGGTGTTGTGGGTCATCATTTTGATCTTCTCTGCAATTATTTCCATTGGAAAGGCTCTGGAGGTGGTGTCAAGCCTCTGTACCAGCTGTTCAAGTTCTTGTTCTTCTCCAGACAATCCGTCAATGTCATCCGCAAAACGGAGGTTGGAGATTGCTCTACCCTTTATGCTGGCTGTGCCTTCGTGATCTGCAAGGGCACCTGACATGATGCGCGGTAGGAGGATGTTGAAGAGTCTTGGAGAGAGTAGGCATCCTTGACGCACTCCCGATTGTTGTTCTGAACCAATTCCCGATGGCGCTGCTGTGGAAGACTGCACTGTTAGCCTTGTCATACAGGCTGTTAATGACTTAAATAATGTTTGGGCTGATGTTGTACACTCTCATGGTTGCCCACAGAGCTGCATGCCAGACTCGGTCAAACGATTTCTTGAAGCCAACATGATATAGATGTTGTTTGTGCTGCAGATATTTCTCGCAGATTATTCTGAGGTAGAAAATCTCCTCAGTGGTACTTCGTCCTGCCCTGAATCCTGCTTGTTCTTCAGCTATGAAATGTGCAGCTTGGTGTTTTAACCTGCTGAGTGTTATTTTCAGGAGGACTTTGTTGGGTTGGCTGATGAGGCTGATGGTGCGGTAATTCTCACACTCCTGAAGATTACCCTTTTTGGTAAGAGTGATGACAAGCGACTGGGTCCATGGTATTGGCCACTCCCCACTCTGCCAGATATTGTTCCAGATAATGGTGAGGGCGCTAATCATCGTTTCTCCTCCATCTTGAAGAAATTCTGCGGGTATGTTTAATTATCCATATATGCTCTAGACTCGATGTAGATATTTTTATTTTATGTCTTCACTTGCAGTAGCAAAACTCTGTGGGTTCAGGCAGTCAATAGAATAGACTCAACGTTTCCAGGCATTTCGTAAGACGCGACTATATAACAGTGGTGATGTCAGCACGGCATCATTGGGCGAAAGTCTTATACACAGAAGACATGGGACTTGATGCGATGAACTGAGAACGTCAAGGTACGCTGCTGCCGAGACGTCAAGGCAGGAGTTGACCACTGACAGCAACTTGTGCAACGGGCCAACTAATCTGAGCTAATCTCTCCTTCGCAATGTACCCCGTCGACTTAATCGCAGTCCCTTCGCTTTAAATGTCAATAATGATGGATCTGAGGTTATCGATCTTACCGCGCCACGAATTGGATTGCAAGAAATGTCATTGTTCTTAAAGCGATTGAACTCTGCACCAAGAGGTCAACCTTAACTGAGGGGAACAGTAAGAGAGAGAGAGAGAGAGAGAGAGAGAGAGAGAGAGAGAGAGGGAGGGAGAGAGAGAGATAGAGAGAGGAGGGGAGGAGGGAGAGACAG
>CM072522.1:62246253-62281253 GCA_036898135.1 Oncomelania hupensis | reverse complement strand
TGTTGACTATTTAGCCATGTGTAGTCTTTGTACCAGTAGAGAAGTTAGACTATTACACAGCAGCAAGTAAATTACACAGCAGACCACACACCGCGAGCCCGACCCACGCTATCGCAGTGAGTCAGCACTTGAGTTTTGAATCGGACCGTTTTAACCAATCAGAGCAGGCTCAGTGGGTAGAGCAGTTTGAATGTGTCAGAACCTAACACAGTTTGAATCAGTCGTGTGTGAGACGAGGAAGAAGTAACATCTACTTAGCTAGCAGAGAACTATCTTCACTCATAGACCAGGAAGCAGGACTTAGGAATCTTAGAATTCTCTCAAGTCATCACGGGCCTGAACTTGTCAAACAGGTAAATGAACACCCTTCTGTTTCATCGTGATATATTTATATTATTGTTGAAATTATGTTTGTGGAATTTGCTATGCATAAAAGTGAATTGTTAATCCGAATTTGCGGGACCACGTGGAAGAGCCGAGCACGAGGCGAAACACGACCGGTTGCGCCGCCATGTTGTATCCCGTACGGAACCACTGTTGTTTAACTTATATGTATGTTTGCAGACCAGTGGCTGTACCACTGAATGTTTATATTATTATTAATTCTGTATGTGTATAGTTAGACACGATTTATATTTATGTATGTATAGGAATTTAGAGTGAGATTCCAGTGGAACCCGGAAGTAGCAGAATGTTCGTCGCTTATGTATAGAGATGTGAGCTATCACTGAGGGCTACTTTGGCTTTCAGTGAGACGCTCTGCACAAACCGATTATTCAGGGTTGTGCAGAATTTCGTCTCTTATATTACAGACGAGCAGGCGAGCTATCCCGAGCTATCCCGAGCTATCCTGTGCACCCCACTCCACAGAAACGACTAGTTGGTTGAGGAACCTCTACCGCACAAGACGGAAAGAACTACCTTGAAAAACACCCTGTCAGACCCCACAGCGTGGCAAGGGAACCCAACTACACAACGACACAGGTGTACCAAAGCTACCTCACAGAAGGACTTCGAACACCCCACACATGAGTTAAGTGCATAAGGCGAAGGTGCACTTAAACTGATCATAACAGGACCACAGTAGTCCAACTCTTCAGAAACTGTAAAACGGACCACAGTAGTCCAAATCTACATAAAATATAATAGCAAGTGCCCGAGGAAGATATAACAGCTGCCTAGACTATCAGCGATCGAACTATTAGCAGTAACTGAGACTTTTTAAGTTAGATTAGTACTTAGAGAATCTTGTATAGAGTAGAAGAAATAAATGTGTGATTTTAACTGTTATCAAGTGGCTGGACTACATATGATTCATAGCCGTGTGAAAGCTAGTGTGACAGTAATCTTTTACCATTTTTCTATCTATTTCTGTACCCCAACCTTAACACAGAACGAGCTAAACAAATAAATTTATTAAAGTAATTCATAGGGTGACTTACTAGCAGTTCCCACCGAATAAACGTGAGGGTCCATAATTCCATTGTGCAGAGCCCATAAACCCCACGTGACACTTTAATTGGCGAGCCTACAGGATCTGTGTATAATAGGAATTGGGTATAACCGGACCTAAGTACAATAAAATTAGATAACAGTAGAAGTAGAATAACTTAGAATAGTGTAAGGGTATAACACTGATCAGTTTGGGTGCACTATTCTTTAGTTAAAAACTTTTTTGCTTCAAATATTTTGTGCCTGTATGTTGCATTGTTCTTTTGCAGGTTTTGCTTAAATAACTGTTGTATGCCATTTGACTCTTGTTTTATTCTATTATTGATTACGAATTTTATGTCTTTGCATTGTTTTTTATTGAATTGCAATATTGCTAGTGTTTTGGTATTCCACGTGATTCAGAGGTTGTTCATAGACACGTTTGACAATGTCGGACCCAGTGGCCTTGAGATTGCGTTTCAAGGAACTAGGGAAGCTTTACACTTAGCAGGGCAGACCTAATTGCGTATATCAATGCAGAGTAGAGAAACAGGAGGCTAAGGCAGAGAGAGCAGCAGAGAGAGGCAAAGAAGTTAGAAGCAGAGCAGAGAGAATTGGAAGCAGAACAAAGAAATTAGAAGCAGAAGAGAAAAAGAAATTAGAAGCAGAGCAGAAGAAGATTAGAAAGAAGAGAGAAAGAAGAGAACAGAAGAAGGCAGCATTAGCAGCAGAGAGAGAAGCAGAAAAAGGATATCAGGAGCTTCAAGTTCTTCCTCAACCCCTCCCCACTCAGATCAGCTAGAGGTAGCATCCAACCCTGTACAAGGAATGTCATTTCCACTGGGAACATTCAATGAGAGAGAAGAAGGTCTAGATCTCTATCTGACTAGTTTGAGCGTCTAGCAACAGAGTATAAACTAGATCCCACTCATTGGTCTTTTAAGCTTAGTCAAGGGCTTAGAGGAAAGGCTTATGACATCTACAGTAAGCTACCGACTGACAGAGTGACTGACTATCACAAAGTAAAAGAGGCACTCCTAACGGGATTCGAACTAACAGGAGAATGCTATCGGCAAAAATTCCGCACCAATCGGAGAGTGAAAGGAGAGAGCTATGCGCAGTTCGCGGATCGGTTGTCCACAACGCTGGATAAGTGGATTAGCCAGTCAGCCACGGCTAAGACGTATGATGGACTGACAGAACTGTTAGTATGGGAACAGCTACGGGAAACCATGACCCCCGAGCTGAGAACATTCTCAGTAGAGCAGGGCGCGGAAAGACTAGAAGATCTGGTCAAGGTCGCAGATAGGTACGTGGCCGCACACGGAGAAGCCAAGAGCTTCAGGCGAGACCTAAAGCCTAACGGGAAAGAGGCACAGAAACGAAGCCCTAACCGGGAAGAGCGCACCGCGAATAAGCCGAATAACCCCAGACCTGGGCAAAATAAAGGACCCAACACGGAATTCGGGAAAAGAGGTCCCGCAGAACAGAGACGGTATTGTTCGTTCTGCAACAGAAACAATCACTCCACCGCAGAATGTTTCAAGTTGGCCGCACAACGTAGGGAAGAGCGCGAAAGCCGGCCAGCGCACAGAGTTCTAACTCAAAGTAGCGGTAACAAGCCACACACGATCGGAGATCACCCATCGGTGACAGACACGGTCAAGGTCAACGGAAAAGAAGCGAACTGTCTGTATGACACAGGTCTATCATACGACGCGATAGTTAGCGAATCTCTTGTATCGCGCGCGGACTTGACAGACAAGACAGTCGACTTACAAGGAGCAGACTTGACGAAACCGACGACTACTTGCCCAATAGCATGGATAGAAGTAGAGAGTAGGTACGTCACAGGACGAATCCAAGCAGCTGTTTTACAGAAACCCCTGTATGATCTAGTGCTAGGTTGTAGGTATGTGTTCTTAGGCACGCCCCCCAAAACTGTAGAGATAGCTGCAGTGCAAACCAGGGCCCAAGCTAAAACCCAACCACCCCAGCCCGAGTTCGCTCCGAACCCAGGACTCGAAGAGATCAAAACAGCACAGAAAGAAGACACCTCGATAGCGAAGTGCTTCCAGAAGCTACCCAAGGCGCACACACCCCCCGCACAAGGGAGACTTCTACATGGAAGAGGGAGTTCTACATCGACAAGGAGATGGAGATCACACCCAACTAGTACTACCAGCCACCCTTCGAGCCCAAGTACTAGAATTAGGCCACAGCATGCCACTCAGCGGACACATGGGAATTGGAGCCACAGTGCAGAGAATCAGCGCACACTACTATTGGCCAGGAATCACGGAGGATGTCAAGCGCTACGTGAAATCTTGCCACCAATGTCAACGATATTCCCCGCGACATCACACCGTACCAGTTACCTTAGGACCATCAGTAGTAGTCGGCGTACCATTCCAGCAAGTCTCAGTAGACATAGTAGGACCACTGCCCATGACCAAGAAGCGGAACAGATTTCTACTCACACTCGTCGACGCATGTACGATGTGGTGCGAAGCAGTCCCGTTGCCAGCGATCGACACCAAGAAGATCGCAGATGCACTCATCGCCATCTTTACCAGAGTCGGATTCCCGGACAGCATTAGAACGGACAACGGATCTCAGTTCACCGGCCGCCTGATGCAAGACGTGTTCGAGTTGATACAAGTCCATCACATTCGCACACCACCATACCACCCCGCCAGCAACGGACAAGTAGAAAGACTGAATGGAACCCTTCTCACCATACTCAGGAAAGTCGCCGACGACAATCCAGAAGCGTGGGACACCTACGTGAATGCGGCACTGCTCGCATACAGAGAAACGCCCCATGCAGCCACAGGCTACACCCCGTCAACATTGCTATTCGGCAGACCTCTAGCAGGACCGCTAGAAGCCTTACGCAGAAGTTGGACGGAGGCCAAGATAGACGACACACCAAGAGGTGCCACCAAGTACGTCGCAGACCTGCAGGAAACCCTCAAAGCAACGTGGAAGAAAGCTGGTGAAGCACTGAAGAAGGCAAGAGCCCGTCAGGCGAAGTACTACAACCGCCACGCGAAGGACAGAGAACTGCAAGTCGGCGATCAAGTGCTACTCTTACTTCCAAGTGGAACCAACAAGCTGGACATCGCTTGGAGAGGACCGTACCGGGTGACTGCCAAGAAATCCAAGACAGTCTACCAAGTAGAGGTGAACGGGAGAGCCCGATACCACCACATCAATCTCCTCAAGAAATACACAGACCGACCAGCGACTCCCAGCACTCACAACTTGTTAGCCATCGCCATCGCGGAAGAAGGAGAAAGCATGGAGACGAATGCAGTAGAGTATCCCCTGCATTCCAAAGAAACCTACAAAGACGTGATACTCAACGGAGACCTAGCCGCTAAACAGCAACAGCAAGTACGACAGGTCATTCGACAACATCAGACTGTGCTCACAGACCGACCAGGGAGGACAGACCTCGTCGAAGTAACCTTAACGGTGACCGACCCAACACCCGTCCGCCAGAAGCTCTACCCGATGCCACTGTCTCAGCAGCGAGCCATCAAGGAAGAGATAGACACCTTACTGGCAGCCGGAATCATCTCAGAGTCTACTTCACCCTACAGCGCAGGCACGGTATTGTTGCGAAAACCCAACGGAGAGCATCGACTGTGCATCGACTTCAGACTCCTGAATGCGGTAACGCAGTTCCAGCCAGAGCCACTCCCGGACCAGACAGACCTATTTGCCAAGCTACAGCGAGCGAAGTACTTCTCACGCATCGACCTCAGCAAAGGATACTACCAGATACCAGTGCAACCGCAAGTCCGAAAGTACCTAGCTTTCAGCACTATGGAAGGACACTTCGAATTCAACGTGCTTCCATTCGGACTCCACAACGCACCCAGCATCTTCAGCGCCATGATGCGAAAACTCCTGGCACCCCTGAGCAGCGAGCACCTACACTCGTTTATGGACGACATCCTCATCGCTACACCTACGTGGGAGGAACATGTCACGCTCCTACAACAACTACTCGCACGCCCTCAGAGACACAGGATTGACGGCAAGACCCACCAAATGTCAGATTGGATTCACAGAACTAGAATTTCTGGGACACACCATCAGTCAAGGAAGCCTGCGACCGGTAGAAAAGACAGTGAAACGCCTACTCGACGCTCCTAGGCCCAAGACCAAGAAGGAAGTGCAGTCGTTTCTAGGACTATGCGGCTTCTACCAGAAGTTCATCCCCAACTACAACAGCATCGCCGTACCACTGACAAATGGAACCCGGAAAATCGCCCCGGACAAAGTTGTATGGACAGCCGAATGTGAGACGGCATTCCAAACACTCAAGGACAGAATGACATCGGCGCCAGTACTCCACCTACCCGATTTGACTCAGCCATTCGTTCTTCGCACCGACGCAAGCGACTTAGGCCTCGGAGCAGTACTGCTACAGCGCGACCCCAAGAATGCAGAGACGCTATTCCCTGTCGCCTACGCCAGCAGAAAATTGAGACCCGCCGAGACCCACTACGCCACGTCGGAGAAAGAATGTCTTGGACTAGTCTGGGCCATACAGAAGTTTCAACTCTACCTGTATGGGACCCACTTCACAGTTCAGGTGGACCACCAACCACTATCGTTCCTGGCAGCCTCCAAGTCTTTGAACTCTCGCCTGATGCGATGGGCACTCACCCTTCAGGCATACTCATTCCAAATCGAGTACATCCCCGGCAAGGAGAACCACGGAGCCGACTACCTCAGTCGCCATCTCGTGGAGGACACAGCAGCTGTCGCCCACCCAACACAACTAAGGGCCACAGCACCAGAATTCGTCCCCGCCCAATAAAACCCTGTCACTAGTGTCCATAGCTACCTGGCACAGCATTGCAGCTCAGGTAGAGCAACTTACTTAGTTTGTAAATAGGACCCTAGGATAGTGCAGTGTTAAAACTAGGCTCTGTAGTAGAAAAAGGTCGAATCCAGTAGTCATCGCCTTTTTTCAGTTGAGGGAGCCTGTCACGAACTGGCTAGTCTTAACTCTGCTTGTTGACTATTTAGCCATGTGTAGTCTTTGTACCAGTAGAGAAGTTAGACTATTACACAGCAGCAAGTAAATTACACAGCAGACCACACACCGCGAGCCCGACCCACGCTATCGCAGTGAGTCAGCACTTGAGTTTTGAATCGGACCGTTTTAACCAATCAGAGCAGGCTCAGTGGGTAGAGCAGTTTGAATGTGTCAGAACCTAACACAGTTTGAATCAGTCGTGTGTGAGACGAGGAAGAAGTAACATCTACTTAGCTAGCAGAGAACTATCTTCACTCATAGACCAGGAAGCAGGACTTAGGAATCTTAGAATTCTCTCAAGTCATCACGGGCCTGAACTTGTCAAACAGGTAAATGAACACCCTTCTGTTTCATCGTGATATATTTATATTATTGTTGAAATTATGTTTGTGGAATTTGCTATGCATAAAAGTGAATTGTTAATCCGAATTTGCGGGACCACGTGGAAGAGCCGAGCACGAGGCGAAACACGACCGGTTGCGCCGCCATGTTGTATCCCGTACGGAACCACTGTTGTTTAACTTATATGTATGTTTGCAGACCAGTGGCTGTACCACTGAATGTTTATATTATTATTAATTCTGTATGTGTATAGTTAGACACGATTTATATTTATGTATGTATATGAATTTAGAGTGAGATTCCAGTGGAACCCGGAAGTAGCAGAATGTTCGTCGCTTATGTATAGAGATGTGGAGCTATCACTGAGGGCTACTTTGGCTTTCAGTGAGACGCTCTGCACAAACCGATTATTCAGGGTTGTGCAGAATTTCGTCTCTTATATTACAGACGAGCAGGCGAGCTATCCCGAGCTATCCCGAGCTATCCTGTGCACCCCACTCCACAGAAACGACTAGTTGGTTGAGGAACCTCTACCGCACAAGACGGAAAGAACTACCTTGAAAAACACCCTGTCAGACCCCACAGCGTGGCAAGGGAACCCAACTACACAACGACAAAGGTGTACCAGAAGCTACCTCACAGAAGGACTTCGAACACCCCACACATGAGTTAAGTGCATAAGGCGAAGGTGCACTTAAACTGATCATAACAGGACCACAGTAGTCCAACTCTTCAGAAACTGTAAAACGGACCACAGTAGTCCAAATCTACATAAACATTATAGCAAAGTGCCCAAGGAAGATATAACAGCTGCCTAGACTATCAGCGATCGAACTATTAGCAGTAACTGAGACTTTGTAAGTTAGATTAGTACTTAGAGAATCTTGTATAGAGTAGAAGAAATAAATGTGTGATTTTAACTGTTATCAAGTGGCTGGACTACATATGATTCATAGCCGTGTGAAAGCTAGTGTGACAGTATTCTTTTACCATTTTTCTATCTATCTCTGTACCCCAACCTTAACACAGAACGAGCTAAACAAATAAATTTATTAAAGTAATTCATAGGGTGACGTACTAGCAGTTCCCACCGAATAAACGTGAGGGTCCATAATTCCATTGTGCAGAGCCCATAAACCCCACGTGACACCCAACATAGCTACTTTCAAATCCAACTTGAACAATCACCTCTTCCTTAAATGTTTCTGATCTTGCCTCCCATCATCATCGTCGTCATTCCTCCATTTGTTTTATTTTGTTTTTTTGTCTTGATTCAGACCTATTATTATTATTATTATTATTATTATTATTATTATTATTATTATTATTATTATTATTATTATTATTATTATTATGAAACCCAATGCCTAAAGTTTAAATTTTCCATTTGGGATCTGACATGGAGGGATTGTTTCCCCTGTGGTGTAAAGGCAAGTCGCTGTTGGAAGGCGAAAACGAAATCGAATTTTTATTTTTGAAATTTTAGATAGACTGCATTCAATACCATTATTGAAGGGAGGGAGGAAACCTGAGTACCCGGAGATAACCCTCGGTGACCTGAAAGTCTCGTACCTAAGTTACATAAGTACGTCCCCTGCTGGATTCGAACCCGCGACCTTTGGTATAGAAAGCCAACTCACTATCTGCTGAGCCGCTAGTCCACCTTATACAAATATAGGAACATTACGTTACAAATATATCAACGCAACATTTATACAAATAAACGAACGTAACATCTATACAAATATATGAATATAACATCTATAGAAATCAATGAATATAACATCTATAGAAATCAACGACTATAACATCTATACAAATATACGAATATAACATTGATACTAATCAAGGAATAAAACATCTAGACAAATATATGAATATAACATCTACACAAATATATGAATATAACATCTAGACAAATATATGAATATAACATCTATACAAATATATGAATATAACATCTATTCAAATATATGAATATAACATCAATACAAATCAATGAATATAACATCTATACAAATATACGAATATAACATCAATACAAATCAATGAATATAACATCTAGACAAATACATGAATATAACATCTATACAAATATATGAATATAACGTCTAGACAAATATATGAATATAACATCCATACAAATATATTAATATAACATCCATACAAACATATGAATATAACATCTATACAAATATATGAATATAACATCTATACAAATATATGAATATATTATCCCCACAATTTTATGAATATACCATCCATACAAATAATATTATATAATAATATTATTATGAATATAACATACATACAAATATATGAATATAACATCCCTACAACTATATGAATATAACATCCATACAAATATATGAATATAACATCCATACAGTATTATAAACGATCATACCCTTTGGCTGGAGCTAACGGGACGCTTTAAAATTGTCATCCATCCATTCATTTTGTCAAGTCTTTCGTTCTATTCATCCATACAATACAATACAATACAATACAATACAATTTTTATTGCCCTACTTTGACATTATTCTTAATAGCGGAAAACTGCTTTTGGCACTGAGCGCACCCTTTGCATAAAATAGTAAATGTACACAAATAAAATGTTGACGTGTACAACAGTCATATGGCTTAGCAGGGGAAGTACTACTTCCAAACTGAGTAAGCGAGAAGAACAAAATAATGGGCGATTCATTTTACGGTTTGGGTAAAAGCGTATCCTCTGTTGAAATCAAACACATATTGTGCCTACATACAAATAATTAAATACATCTATACTAAAGATTTCTATACACCCCAAGACATTTGGAATACTTAATGTCACAGCAACGACGCCTATTTTATATAATATGTGTATTAGAGAGAGTGAGAAGAGAAAGTGAGAAGAAAGAAGAAGAAGAAGAAGAAGAAGAAGAAGAAGATATTGTATATGTGTTTACGTGCATGTGGATGCATTAGAGAGAGAGAGACAGAGAGAGAGAGACAGAGAGAGAGAGACAAGAGAGAGAGAAGAGGCAGACAGACAAGAAAGACAGAGAGAGCGTTGTGGCCAAGTGGGCTAAGGCGGGACTAACTTGCCTTGTCCACAAGCCAGAAACCAATGGCGCCTGACAGGTGTGGGTTCGATCCAGCATCTGGGCGTTATGTTTCTCCGAATATTATTTACTTTCGACTCGGGCAACGTCTCAGAGTTTCTCTCCAGGTACTCCGGTTTGCTCCCCCAGCAAAATAAATTTAAAAAAAACACCAACAATAACACAACTAATATTAGGTAGGTTGGGCTTGGGCGCGCCACAGGCTGCGACGAAGCCTTCCCCAGGGGAGGCGACCCAGAATTTCCCGATAAAAAGGGACAATAAAGAGTAAAAAAAAAACAGAAAGAGAAAGAGAGAGAGAGACAGACAGATCCAGAGAAACACACACAGACAAAGAAAGAAATTGAAAGCAGATTACCGGTAGGAAATAGACGCTGAAAACGATTTGTATCGATTGAATACATTCGTGGTCTCACCGTTACCTTTTCAATCAATTGGAATTCAATGCTTGTTGTTCACGCATGAATAGACCTCCGCTGACTGTGTAGAGAAACTAATAACCCACAAAAACGTAATGGAATCCTATCTATTCTATCCTATCCCATCCCGTAACTCGAAAGTCGTTCGGGCACCACAGATGATCGTTTAACCAGCGTACTCCATCTTTCTTTGTCTTCAGCCACACTTATGGCTTCGCAATGGCATTGGGGGAACAAATAATGAACTGCGATTTTAACCAATTTCTTTTTTTTTATTCTTTCTGTCTGTTTGTCTGTCCTTTACTTAGTCTGAAATCGTAATCCCAAATACAAAACAAAAACAAAACAAAAAGTTTCAAAATGTCAGTTTCTTTCTTTGTCAGTCTTATCGACCACTATGACTAATGCAAACAAACCAAACATTTGCAGTGTTTAATCACAAGACAAACAAAGAAGAATGGTATCATTGTGTTCAATGACATCACCGCTTTCGAATATCGTGCGCACTTAGTTACTAAGTTATTCATTGCTTACAGGATCCAGCGGACTGCAAAGAGCCGAATCAGGACCGCAAAATCAAGACCACAACTTTGCTGAAAGAGGACTCACCCAATCCGCCTAAAAGATCTGCCGAAACAACCCTAGTGGTAACACTGAAGGCACTCTACCAGCCAGGCACTTTACAAAAAGGCATCCCACGCATGGGACGCTGAGGCTATAATCTAATTTATCGTTTTTTTTACAAAAACAAAATAGAATGCAAACATCATTTTAAAATATCAACAAAACACATTTATATAAAATGCGTACATTGCTAAAAAAAATATCATAGGAAGCCCTATTGACGATTTAGCAGAAAGCATCCCATATTCCCAAGCTGATGATCCAATAGACCTCACACACAAATGAGGAGTTTTGTCCCGGAAGAGTTTTCAAGAAAAGACATAGGTGACTGGTCTAGCGAAGAAGAAGATAGTATAGTATATTGATAGAACAGAGTAGGAATGAGAAAGAACAAAGGAGAAAGACAGCGACAGTGGGAATTTAAAGGACTAAATTTCCAGAAAGTGGAGATACTATTTATACAGAAAGTGGAGATACTATTTATACAGAAATTGGAGATACTATTTATACAGAAAGTGGAGATACTATTTATACAGAAAATGGAGATACTATTTATACAGAAAGTGGAGATACTATTTATACAGAAAATGGAGATACTATTTATACAGAAAGTGGAGATACTATTTATACAGAAAGTGGAGATACTATTTATACAGAACATGGAGATACTATTTATACAGAAATTGGAGATACTATTTATACAGAAAGTGGAGATACTATTTATACAGAAAATGGAGATACTATTTATACAGAAAGTGGAGATACTATTTATACAGAAAATGGAGATACTATTTATACAGAAAGTGGAGATACTATTTATACAGAAAGTGGAGATACTATTTATACAGAACATGGAGATACTATTTATACAGAAAATGGAGATACTATTTATACAGAACATGGAGATACTATTTATACAGAAAATGGAGATACTATTTATACAGAACATGGAGATTCTATTTATACAGAAAATGGAGATACTATTTATACAGAAAATGGAGATACTATTTATACAGAAAATGGAGATACTATTTATACAGAAAATGGAGATACTATTTATACAGAAATTCCCGGCACCTATACTGGGTATTGTACGCAAAGCGAAGACACAATGAGAAACTAAACATAAATTAATTAATTAAAAATCGGAAGATTTCACAGTTGTAAACAAGACCAACCCCGTCACTCGCTTTATCAAAGACCAGACGCCATCACTCGCTTTATCAAAGACCAGACGCCATCACTCGCTTTATCAAAGACCAGACGCCATCACTCGCTTTATCAAAGACCAGACGCCACCACTCGCTTTATCAAAGACCAGACGCCATCACTCGCTTTATCAAAGACCAGACTCCATCACTCGCTTTATCCAAGACCAGACCCCGTCACTCGCTTTATCAAAGACCAGACGCAATCACTCGCTTTAACAAAGACCAGACCCCGTCACTCGCTTTATCAAAGACCAGACGCAATCACTCGCTTTATCAAAGACCAGACGGCATCACTCGCTTTATCAAAGACCAGACGCAATCAATCGCTTTATCAAAGACCAGACGCCATCACTAGCTTTATCAAAGACCAGACGCCATCACTAGCTTTATCAAAGACCAGACCCCGTCACTCCCTTTATCAAAGACCAGACCCCGTCACTCGCTTTATCAAAGACCAGACCCCGTCACTCCCTTTATCAAAGACAAGACGCCATCACTCGCTTTATCAAAGACCAGACTCCATCACTCGCTTTATCAAAGACCAGACGCCATCACTCGCTTTATCAAAGACAAGACGCCATCACTCGCTTTATCAAAGACCAGACTCCATCACTCGCTTTATCGAAGACCAGACGCCATCACTCGCTTTATCAAAGACCAGACGCCATCACTCCCTTTATCAAAAGGTAAATAAGCAGTTCTCTCTGTCTTTCTTTGTTTTTCTGTTTGTCTGCATCTGTATGTCTGTTTCTCTATCTCTGTCTCTCTCTCTCTCTGTCTCCCTCTCCTTCTCTGACCCTCTCTCTCTACCCCCCCCCCCCACCTATTCATACATTTACACTGTATTTTGTTGTATTCTGTTTACAATGTATTTTGTTGTATTTCTTTTTACAATATATTTTTGTTGTATTTCTGTTTACAATGTATTTTGTTGCATTTCTTTTTAGACTGCATTTTGTTGTATTTCTGTTTACACTATATTTTGATGTATTTCTATTTACAATGTATTTTCTTGTATTTCTGTTTACACTGCATTTGGTTGTATTTCTGTGTACAATGTATTTCTAGTATTTCTGTTTACACTGTATTTTGTTGTATTTCTGTTTACACTATATTTTGTTGTATTTCTGTTTACACTGTATTTCGCTGTATTTCTGTTTACACTGTATTTGGTTGTATTTCTGTTTACACTGTATTTCGTAGTATTTCTGTTTACACGGGTTGCGGCGTCCGCACACGATGCATTGACTTCCTGAGTGCAAGCCCCTTAGACTCTGTGACCACACAGTACACACTGGGCTACACAATTGCACCCGTTTTCTACATCACTACAATCATGTTAGCAGATTGTTTTTATTGGAAACTAAGAACTTTTGTACTTGTTTTTTTAAACCGCATTGGTGCGATGATTAATTTTGTATTAATTTTTTATTACAATAAAATTAAATAGTTTTTCATCCCTTCGAAATCGTACACTAGGTAATAATTATTTCTCTCTCTGCTCTCTCTCTCTCTGATCTCTCTTTCTCTGATCTCTCTCTCTTTCTCTCTCACACACACACAACTCTCCCCCCCCCCTTCTATCTCTCTGTGTCTCTTACTGTCTTTGTACATTAATTGTCGTGTAGGAAAAGGTTGTAAGATTAGGGATTAGTGCCTAACCCATTTATCCTATTAGGCGATCCTCTGATCCATGTACGATCTATGCCTGTCTGTCTGTTTCTCTTTCTGCCTCTTCCTGTCTCTGTCTCATCTCTCTCTGTCTTATCTCTTTCTCTCTCTCTCACCACCATGGTGCTTTGCATGTGACAAATCCTTTTTCGTTCGCCATTTTATGTCTGAATGTGCTGATCATGTTGATGAAAGAGAAAGACATTTTGAAGCAATACCTTTTAATGAGATTTTTAAAGTAAGCAATAGTCAAAACCTGTTTCACTTTTTACATGACGTTGGTTTGTTTTATCGCATATAAATAATATCGTCTTGTTTTGGTTTTTTTGGATGGATTTTATTGGTAAGACTGATTTTAGTTACATTTTTATCATATTTAAATGTTAATAGTTTAGTCTGATTTTACTTAATTTTGTGTGGTCCTGATTCGGCTCTTGGCAGTCCGCTGGACCCTATAAACACTGAATATCACTCTCTCTCTGTCTCTCTCTCTCAGTGGTCAGAGCACGACTTGTGTACGTGCGTCTCTGGCGTCGTGGGTTCGAATCCTGACTTCAGCAAACTGGATAATAGTGGCCAGCGCCTTGAGATGCTCTCTGAGCTCGTAAGTGCGCTATATAAAGAGCAATCTCTTTGTTTCTTTCTCTCCCTCCTTCTCTATATTTCTCTTCTCACACACATACAAACGTACACACGTACTAACATATACACATACAAACGTACACTAAACTAACTCTCTCTCTGTCACAATAGGCTATTTAGACCCGGCCTGCACTAAGGCTACTCGCCTTAACTAGTTCAGCCTGCTTTGGCCTGGGTAAAGTAAAGTCGCTGCCTAGCAGACGACAGAAGTAAAGGACTGTGCTAAGCATGTGTAAGCTAACTCTCGCTCAGGTAGGTAGTGACCTCATCCGGCTGACGTATAGCCACCATCCCCCCACCCCTCACCCCACCGATAGGAGGCTCTCAGATCTCACGAGACTTTCGCGGGCTTGGGCTTGACCACAGATTTTAGGTAGTCAGTCTTTGTCTGAATCTCAACGAAGAAGTACGCACGCTACAAGATCTCTCTATCTGAAGACTAAGCAGGTGACGGGTGAAATTCATTCATCGCAGATAGCCACAGCCTGACATTGTCAAAAAGGTAAATAATCAATCTTTGGTTTCATCGCGTTTATCGATAATATTATTGTTGTATTATGCTTGTGAAGATTTGCCAGATTTTATCATTGTGAATGTTTGTAAAACTTGACGTGACCACGTGGCGGACACGCGACCGGTTTCGGCACAACGAGGTAGTCTCTACTGTCCAACTGTTGTTTTTCCTATGTGTATTATTGCAGACCAGTGGCTGTATCGGATAATGTGTATATTGTTAATTACTTCTCCATGTGTTTAGTTTAGCCATGATATGTAGATGTATAGGAATTATGTTGGAGATCCCAGTGGACCACGGACATAGAAGATTGTTCGTCCCTTGTTTGTATAAGTGGATGCGATCTGGTTCTGCCATCAGTGAGACGCTCTGCACAACCTTTGTATACAAGGCGTTGCAGAAACTCGTCTTATATTTTGCAGACGAGCAGGCTTGTTGGTCCGAGGCAGGGATAGACCACTAAGAGTCAACCCTGACATTCGGCCTGCAGTGGAACATCGAGCACTGAGCTCCGATAGCCCAATAGTCAACAACCACCACACCTCAAATATTCAGTTAAGTGACACTAAAGAGGTGCACAAACACTGCCCTAGAAGGACTGTCCTGTAGTCCACTCTCCAGAAACAAGAACAATAGTCCAACCAGAACAAATAGTCTAATGATGAGACAGTAGCAAATATCAAGAACAGTAGCAGCATAGACCCATCAAGGAACGAACTATTCAAAGTGAATTTGGACATTTAAGTTCATAGAGTGTTTAGCGAATTATGTATAGAGTAGAGGAAATAAATGTGTGATATTTACTGTTAACAAGTGGCTGGACTACCTATGTTTCATAGCCGTGCGAGAGCTAGTGTGTCAATGAAGCTTTTACCATTTTTTTTCTCTATCTCTATAATCCTATCCGCACACAGACCGAGCTAAACATATAAATGTATTAAGATTAGTCACAGGGTGATTATGCTAGCCGATCCCCGCAGACAAAGACGAGTGGGTATTAGCATACCATTGTGCAGAGCCCAGCAACAATAGACCTACCGTCACACTCTCTTTCTCTCTATCTCTCTGTTTCTCTCTCTCAAACACACACACATACACATTCCACAAAATCTCTCTTCTCTCTCTCCCTCTCTCTCCTTCTCTCTACTTACACACACACGCACACACACACAAAAGCACACACAAACAAACACTCACACACGCACACTCACACACGCTTACACACATTTAAATACACATTCCACATAAGACTTCTCTCTCTCTCACACACACACAAATACACAAGCCACAAAATCTATGTCTCATATCTATCTCTCCTTCAAACACTCTTTGAAATACTTTTTTTTAAAAAATTTAGCATCTAATAAACTAATTATAACGTGACGTAGTTTATTATAAGAACTTTAATTTAAAATTATTTCTCCTAACTTACTTTAAAAAAATTGAGGAATGCAAGGAAAAGAAGGGGAGATAACTGGAAGATGGGTGTTTCAAATCGTTTAGAGATGATGACGAAGATGATGGTGTGTGCGTGTGTGTGTGTATTTCAGTGGGTGTGTTTGCGTGTGTGTATGTGCATTTGTCTGTGTGTGAGTGTGCGTGTGTGTGTGAGTTATATTATTTCCAATGTAATGTGAAAGGTTCTATATCATGTTGATTTGTTAAGGGACAGATTGGAAAATTAGACTTTATAAGTAGTCTAAAATCGGTATCCCTAATGACATAAAGTTTCACATTTCAAAGTTTGTCTCTCCTGACTCTCTCTCTCTCTGTTCCTGTCTCTGACTGTCTGTCTGTCTGTCTCTATCATTGTGTCTCTCTCTCTTTCTCTATGTCTCTTTCTATCTCTCTCTCTCTCTTGAATCTTTATTACACAACGCGTCTCTGAGATTTAGTTTTTTGAGTTGTTAACTTTAGGAATCCTGCCAAAGACTCTCTCTTTGTCTGATTGTCTCTCCCTCTCTCTGTCTGTCTCTGACTCTCTCTCTGTCTGTCTCTTACTCTCTATCTGTCTGATTCTCTCTTCTCTCTCTGTCTGTCTCTGACTCTCTCTGTTTGTCTCCGATTATCACTGTTTGTCTATGACCCTCTCTGTCTCTCTTTTTTCTCTCTCTCACACACACTCTCTCTCAGTCTCTCTCTCTCTCTCTCTCTCTCTCTCTCTCTCTCTCTCTCCCCCCCCCCCTTGTTTAACGCAGACACATACCGCGTCCCTCAAATTTAGTATTACTTCCATTATTTCGTTCTTTGTAGAATCTTGCCCATTGACGCCGAATGCAAAGTTATACTGTAGCATAAAGCAGGGCTGTAACGTTGCAATAAAGCAGGGCTATAACGTAGCATAAGGAAGGGCTGACTGCACCTAAGTGTTTCTCTATTCAATAAACATGGCCGCAAATCCGTCAATAGCTTGTATAACACTGCTGAAGCATCACACGCATACAGAGACGCACAGATGCTTTTTTTTTTCTCTCTCTCAATCTAGAATAGTCCCTCTTTACGGGGAAGGCCAGAAGTTAAAAAGCAGACACTGCTCATTCTCTACCTTCGTTAAATAAAGAATTATCTTATCTTATCTCCATCGCCCATTTATGTGTAACACATTCCCTAAGCTCTCTCGCACAGGCACACATCCTCACCTTCTCTCTCTCTATATCTCTCTGTCTCTCTCTATATATCTCTCTGACTCTCTCTCTATATCTCTCTGTCTCTCTCTATATATCTCTATGTATCTTTCTCTATCTATATATATCTCTCTGTCTCTCTCTATATCCCTCTGTCTCTATATATATATCTCTGTCTCTCTCTATATATCTCTCTGTCTCTCTCTCTATATCTCTGTATATCTCTATATATATATCTCTCTCTGTCTCTCTCTCTGACATACACTATCTCTTTATCCGCTCACGCACCCCTTGGGGTCATGAGCAATCTTGCCACTGTAGATTGTTCTAACCTATAAAGGGTACAGTGAAAGCCCCAGTTGAAAACCTGTCTTGCCTTTGTAGGCATGACAAATTAACTGCGGCAACAGTTCCCCCCGTTGGAGTGCCGGGGGTTTCAGTATAAATAGTATCCCCACTTTCTGGAAATTTAGTGCTTTAAATTCCCACTGTCGCTGTCTTCCTCATTTGCTCTTTCCCATTCCCGATCTGTCCTACCACTCTGCTATACTATATTCTTCTTCGCTAGATCAATGACCTACCTTTTTTCTTGAAAACTCTTCCTGGACAAGACTCCTTGTTTGTGTATGGGGTCTGTTGGATCAGCTTGGGAATGTTGGACGCTTTCTGCCGGGTGGTCACTAGGGCTTCCTATGAATGTACTATTTAGCACTATAGGCATTTTATATGTATGTTTTTTTGTTGATGATTTATAATGATGTTTGTATTCTATTTTGTTTTTGTAATCGGGGAGTTCGCGTAGTTGAGGTCAACCCTCAGCCGTCCCTCGCGTGGGATGTCTTTATTGTAAAGTGACTGGCCGGTGGAGGGCGTTCAATTTTCCCACTGGGGTTGTTTCAACAGATCTTTTATGCGGATCGGGGGTTGTCCGGTCCTGATTTGGCTCGGAAGAGTCCGCTGGACCTAAAGCAATAATAAATCAATCAATCAATCCGCTCACGCGCACCTAACCACGTAATATCTCTCCCTGTCACAAACAAATACACACAAATACACATTCTCTTCGTTTCTGTCTGTCTGTCTGTCGTTCTCTCTGTACCACGCACACACACACAAACTGTGTTTCTCCATCTCTCTAACGCACACATACACACATATTCTGTTTCTCTCTCTTTCTATCTCTCTTTCTCTCTCTCTTTCTCTCTCACACGCACACACAATCACACACAAACATCTGTTTCTCTCTCTGCCTCTCTCGCACAAACAGACACACGCAGAAACAGACACACACACACACACATTTTAACAACTTATTCAGAATTCTTGACAGAGCATCATTATACAAAGCATCTTCTTTTAACAGTAACGAGATATCACATTGAAACCAACAGGCGCATGAAGAAAATGAACTGGCAACCACGCACAGCATTCACACTGGCTTGTAAACACGGAGAAAAAAATGTTCTTATTTTTATGGATTTGAACTATGGACAAACGGATGACTAACTGAACAATATGGACAGTTCTGTGGCAACTTTATTACATTACAACAAAATTAAATTGCTCTTATTTCAATGAATGACCCTCCCCCCCCCCACTCTCTCTCTCTCACTCGCTCTCAATCCCTTTTCCTTTCTCTCTTCTCCTCCTTCACACACACACACACCCACACACACACACACACACACACACGCGTTCTCACACAGGAATGAGGATGGAAGAAAACGAAACTAACCTCGTTTTGAAATTAAGAGTAACAGCAGTCACCCACCGTATTCTAATATAGTTAGCCTCGTTGTGAAATGGAGATTAAGCGCTGCGGCCTCGTTTTGGCATTCATCAAGCTGTAGGCAGACGGACAGGATTTGAAACAAATGAAAGAAGGAAACAGCCGTCGTCCGGCCTAAGAGATCATAAATGTGAGAAAAGAAGAAGAATAGATAGATAGATATTCAGTGCTTATAGGGTCCAGCGGACTGCCAAGAGCCGAATCAGGACCACAAAGAAGAAGAAGAAGAAGAAGAAGTAGTAGGAGTAGTAGTAGAAGTACAATAAGAAGAAGAAGCAGGAGGAGGGGGAGAAGAAGAAGTAGTAGTAGAAGTAGTAGTAGTAGTAGTAGAAGTAGTAGTAGTAGTAGAAGAAGTAGTAGTAGCAGTAGTAGTAGTAGAAGAAGAAGAAGTAGTAGTAGTAGAAGAAGAAAAAGAAGAAGTAGTAGAAGAAGAAAAAGTAGTAGTAAAAGAAGAAGTAGTAGTAGTAGTAGTAGTAGTAGTAGTAGTAGTAGTAGTAGTAGTAGTAGTAGTAGAAGAAGAAGAAGAAGAAGAAGAAGAAGAAGAAGAAGAAGAAGAAGAAGAAGAAGAAGATTCAAGCACTAAAACATTTTTTAAACGCTAAAAAAAAGAAAGAAAGAAAGTAGAAGGACGTTGATGCTGCTGCTGATAATGACGATGATGATGACACGACGATGATAGTCATAATGCTGTAGCTGATGATGATACTGATGATGAAGACGATGACGACGACGATGGCTATGGTGGGTAAAGTTGTTTAGGTGTTGATATTGGCACTGATGCTTATGTCGATGCTGTTGTTGTTGGTGCTGATGTCGATAAGTCCTTGCATAGTTCGATTATTCCTTTTGATGTTTCCCTGTATCGCGTTAGAGCGGCTTCAGTGATCACAAGCAGGAACACTTTGCACAGACCTTCAGAAGAGAGAGATTGGCTGTAAACTCTCTCTCTCTCTTCTTTGCTTAACCACAGGGCGCATCTTCAATACAGCCGATATTAAATCCAGGTCCATTTGACGCAATGGGCATGCTACGTACTTGGATATTAGCTAGAGGCGTCCCTATCTTGACACGTCAGCGTCTACGATGGCGCGGATCTCTGTCTTCTATTTATTTATTTATTTAATCATTCTTAGGTTTTCCTGTCCTATCCTATCCTAACCTATCCAATCCTATCCCGTAATTCGAAAGACGTTGGAGCACCACAGATGATCGTTTAACCAGCGTACCCCATCTTTCTCTCTCTTCAGCAGTCCTCATGGCTATACTCAGTGTTAAACCGGTCCATTCTCGAATGTCTTCCCACCTCTTTTCTGCCTCCCTGCACCGTGCCTTGCATAATGGTCTTTGCAAGGCCTGATATGCTCTGGTGATGTGGCCATACCATCGGAGTTTTATCATCAGTGTGAGCAAGTCATCGTGTTGTCCAATGGCTTGTCTGTCGGACTTCGTCGTTGGTAATATGCTGGGTATAGGAAACGCCCAGAAGTCTATTGTAGCACGTCATCTCCATGCTTTGTATTCTTCGTTGTAGTCCCGCTGTGATGGTCCATGCTTAGCAAGAGTACAGAAAGATGGAAACGGAGGGTTTTCTCCGGGTACTCCGGTTTTCCTCCCTCCTTTCAATGATGATATTGGATGCAGTCAACGTAAATATCAAAAAATAAAATTTGATTTCTCTTCAGTTTTTTTGTAATATCGAGCTCTTTAGATCGCCGCTCTTTGAGTACGATTGAAAAAAGCGAGTGATAGCATTTTGTAATATTACACGCCAGAAACTCCCTCAGCTCCCCTCCTCTCTCCATCTTCAGCTTGACGGTACCTCTATCCCTCTCTCCGACTCTGCCAAGAACCTTGGCGTTATCCTTGACTCTTCTCTCTCAATGACTAGCTTTGTCTCTGCAACCGCCCGGGCCTGCTACTTCCACCTCCGTCGAATCAGTCAGATCAGAAAATACCTCACCACTGAAGCTGCCACCAAACTTGCTGTCTCCCTCATCCTGTCTCGCATCGACTATTGCAACTCCCTTCTTTCCGGCCTTCCCCGCTCCACCACTCTCCCTCTCCAACGCGTTCAAAACAATACTGCCCGCCTCGTCCTCAGAAAGAAGAAATCTGACCACGTCACTCCCTTGCTCAAAGCCCTACACTGGCTTCCCATCTCCCAACGCATTCAATACAAGACCTTGTCTCTCTGCTACAAGTCCCTCAACAACTCCGCTCCTCTCTATCTCTCTGACTTACTTCACCCATACATTCCCTCTCGCTCTCTTCGCTCTGCCTCCGACCCTCTCCGCCTCCGCATTCCTCGCTCCAAACTCAGCACGTTCGGGTCCCGCTCCTTCTCTGTCTACGGCCCATCCATCTGGAATACTCTTCCACTCTCTCTCCGTCAGAAACCCTCTCCCACCTCCTTCCAGTCTGCCCTCAAAACTTACCTTTTCAAGCAGTTCTAACACTATGACCTCACTACGCACCCCATCGCCAGCTGTCTCTTACATATAGTGTCTGGTCTGTTTGTGGTATGAGTATATTTGAGTGAATGTATTTTTTGCGTAATTGTTACATGTGTCATTGTCTAAAGCGTGCACATGCGTGCGTGAGTTGTGAGTGCGCGCTTAGAGTTATAATTATTATAAGATAAGCGCATTATAAATACAGTAATTATTATTATTTATTATTATTATAATTATAATTATTATTATTATTATCATCATCATCATCATCATCATCATCATCATCATCATCATCATCATCATCATCATAATGTGTATACATCACCCCTCCTCCTTATCCTCCTCATCATCATTATCATCATCATCATTATCATCATCATCATCATCATCATCATCATTCTCATCATCATCAATCGACACATAGAGAGAGCATCACCTAAAAAAAGGGGAGGTGATGCTAACTGAAGGAAATTCTCCCACACTCGGGGTTTCCTCCCTTTATTGTTGCGCCACTTACTCCCCCCTTACGCCTCGCGGCCATGACAGCGGAAGTTAAACAGAGAGAGAAAAACGATCGGAAGGCTCGTTTCCGGTTTGTGTGGCGAGATGAAAGCGAGATGAAAGCGAGATGAAAGAGCGGAGCGAGGTTGGACATTCAGCAAGAGAGCTGAGAGAGAGTGAGAGAGAGAGAGAGAGAGAGAGAGAGAGAGAGAGAGAGAGAGAGAGAGAGAGAGAGATCTTTATGGCGAAGCTGCGCCAACTGTACACAAACCAGTTCATGTCCTTTCAATTTCCTTCCCGTCGAACCGTCAGATATGAAGACTACGCAACAATGTGTAGCAACTCATCTAGCCACAATGTATAAGGAAAAATCTTCTGTCCTTCAAAGTGGAAGGAAGATTTATAGCTATTTCTCTCTATGCAGATGTCCCACAACTACTTCTGCACAGTATGCATTTGATGTTGGACTCGAGTCACAGTAGTCTAGATCCGTGGGATCTCATTTTGGATATGATGATGATGATCATTGTTGTCAGGGTGGCGACGTGGTGATCGTCCTTAACGCTAATGCAATAGGACGTTAAGCATCGTTTTCCGTCCCTTCTGTGATGGCCTCGTGGCGCAGTGGATAAGTCGCCGGTTTCCTGTGCCGAAGGTCGCGGGTTCGATTCCCACAAGGGGCGAACGTATGTGACTTAGGTACGAGACTATTGAGGTCACCGAGGGTTTTCTCCGGGCACTCCGGTTTCCTCCCTCCCTTCAATAAAAATACTGGACGCAGTCAATATAAAAATTTCAAACATAAAAATTTGATTTTCTTTCCGTCTTCTAATAGCGATCTCCCTGCCTTTACACCACCTGTTTGAATGATGGATGTGTATTTGTTGTGTATAAGTGTGTGCGTGAGGGTGGATGAGATAGGTGAGCGTGTATGTTGGTACAGATCGCCGCGCTTTGAGCCTAATTGATTTGGGAAAAGGCGCGTATATAGTATCCAGTATTATTATTATTATTATTAGTCAGTGGTCATCATCGCTTGGTGGCAGAGCGTCGCTTCAGTGATGATGTCGTTCGTTGTTGTACGAAGTGATGTAGAAGCCGTTCAGACCCACGCGCGCTTTAGAAGCTGAGATGGAGGGTGGTCCGATCACTTGCCATTCCTGAGGTCGAGATACTGGGTCGTCTGGGAGATCCCTACACAAACGTCCACCTCAACGTTAAAACTTCATTTTCAACGCGGTAGGGCCGCATCGACTGGATCGGCGATTGACGTGCCGTCGGTTCATTCCCTGGTTGCCCTGTTCCTTTTTGTACTACTGGGCGACGCGGGGATTCCTCCGGACAACAGTTGATACGCATCGCCAGCTTCTCCCCGCGTTTTGCCTACCCTCACTTACATGGCCTCACCTCACGCCTCGTCGAGAAGCTTCGACCAACCTCCTCAACCTTCTACAAGCCTGCCATACCACACCCCACCCCCACACCCCTAGCCTTGTGGAGGCACTTCCCACAACAACGCACGACATCATCACTGAAACGAACGACATCATCACTGAAAGGAATGACATCACTGACACGAACAATATCCTGCGAACAGCCCTGTGGCCATTCATCATGACTTCTTACTTCATCAAGATCTATTATCTCCGTTGTGTGTCTAATATCACCTAAATGTGTGAACAGACATTAAATTAAAGATTGACTGATTATCTCCGTCACCTATATGCGAAAGTGTCCGGGGACGTTAATTTACACAAAGAACGAAGGGCATACACCAATTCAGTAAAAATGACAGCCTGTGTCTGAAGACATTCTTCAAAGGTCCAAACACCTGTTACACACTGTTTTGAACACAATAGTTATTAGTTCATGTTTACATGATCACCTGTGTGCTAACAGAACAGAGATGAAAAAGGAAAATGAACACTTCACAGGGAGCTGATGCCTACCGAAAAATCAACAATGACATCCAAAAAGGAATGAGCACAGCAAAGAAGAACTGGATAGAAGAGCAATTACAGGAAATAGAGAACAGTCTGAACAAGAAAAACAGCAAGAACGCCTACCAGACTGTGAAGCGGCTGACAAGTGTTAAACAGCCCAAGATCTTCACGATCTAAAGCAAGTCTGGCATAATTATGTCTTACAGAAGAACAAGAAGTCTTAGAAAGATGGACAGAGTACTGCTCTCACCTTTACAACCACACACCAAATTCAGTTCTAACATGTCCCGAGAACAGAGAAGAAGAAATCCTGCCAATTCTCCGAGAAGAAGTTGAGGCAGCAGTGCAATCGCTGAAGAAAGGGAAGTCAGCGGGAGTGAACAACATACCCGCGGAATTGCTTCAAGCAGGAGGAGGAGCGATGATTGACGCCTCACTATTATCTGTAACAAGTTCTAGCAGAGTAAGGAGTGGCCAACACCATGGACCCAGCTTGTCATCACTCTTCCCAAAAAAGGTACCTTCAGTAGTGTGAGAATTACCGCACCATCAGCCTCATCAGCCATCCCAGCAAGTTCCTCCTGAAAATAATACTATACAGGTTGAAACTCCAAGCTGAACAAATCATAGCTGAAGAACAAGCAGGAATTAGGGCAAGGCGCGGTAACCACTGAACATATTTTCAATCTCAGAATAATCTGCAAGAAATACATACAACACCAACAACATCTATATCATGTGTTCGTAGACTTCCAGAAAGCGTTTGACTGAGTCTGGCATGCAGCTCTGTGGGCAACCATGGGAGTGTACAACAGCAACCCTAAAATTATTGAAGTCTTCAAGAGCGTGTATGACAAGGCTACCAGTACCCTGCTCCATAACAGCGACATCGGGAACTGGTTCAGAACAATAATCGGTGTGCGTCAAGGATGCCTACTCTCTCCAACACTCTTCAACATTTTCCTAGAGCGCATCATGTCAGATGCCCTTGCAGATCACGAAGGCACAGTCAGCATAGGGGGTAGAGCAATCTCCAACCTTCGTTTTGCGGATGACATTGATGGATTGGCTGGAGAGGAACAAGAACATGAACAGCTGGTACAGAGGCTTGACACCACCTCTAGAGCCTATGGAATGGAAATAAGTGCAGAGAAGACCAAAATGATGACCACCAACCCCAATGGCATCAACACGGACATCAAAGACCAAGGCCAATCTCTCAACACAGTGCATAGCTTCAAATATTTAGGAGCCATTGTATAAGACAATGGGTCCCGACAGGAAGTCATCTACAGGATCGCACAAACTGCTGCCCTGGCAAGGTTGAAGCCCATTTGGAAAGACACGACCATCATTCTACATTTCAAGGTAAGGCTGCTGCGCTCCCCTGTCATCTCCATCTTCCTTGTTGCTTGCGAAACATGGCCCCCCACAGCAGATCTACAACGAAAAATACAAGGCATTTCCTACACCCAGCACATCACCAACAACCAAGTCCGACAAACCATCACACAAACCATTGGACAACACGATGACATGCTCACAATGGTGAAGAAACGGAAACTCCGATGGTATGGCCACGTCACCAGAGCATCATGCTTTGCAAAGACCATTCTGCAAGGCACGGCGCAAGGAGGCCGAAGAAGAGGGAGACAGAAAAAGGGGTGGGAGGGCAACATTCGAGCATGGACTGGCCATGAAGGTCGCTGAGTGTAGAGAAAGATGGAGTACGCTGGTTAAACGATCATCCGTGGTGCCCCAGCGACCTCCGAGTTACGGGATAGGGTATGATAGGATAAGAAACGATTCGATCTTATATCTTGCGTCGACTTTACACCTACCAATTGTGAAGGATAGACGCATGTTTATTATTTGTAGGTGTGAGTGTGTAGATGTGAGTGTGTAGGTGTGAGTGTGTAGGTGTAAGTGTGTAGGTGTGAGTGTGTAGGTGTGAGTGTGTTGGTAACAGATTGCCGCGCTTTGAGCCTGTTCAGGTAGTTTGGAGGACAATCGCGTACATAGCATCCAGTCATTGCTAGATGTTTAGACTGTTTATCTAAGATCACGTTCCAAAACACCAATTTCATTGCTAACGACTTTTTAAAACGAGAACTGCAAGTAACGTTCTACCTCCGCCCTCAACCCCCCCCCCCTCCCCGCACCCACCCACCCCACCCAAAAAAAAACCTTTTCTAACGATATTTATCCTCTTTTGCTCTCAAAAACGACCAATCAAATCTGTTGTAACATTTGCGTAACTGATCATTAACCAATAGCAAGGGACGTTAAAATCGAGCCAGCCAATCGTTGACGCCGTAACATGGTTACGGGGCGAAGTTGGCACGGCTTGGGGTTAGTGTACTCACTACTCACAGTGCGTGCTCAGCACTTACAGCTTGGCAGAGGACGGGATAGGGTCCTGTGGTAGAGAGCGGCTCATCTGAAACCCGTCTTCGGCAAAACTTAATGCTGAAGATTTTAATAATTCATTTCATTTCAATTCACTTTTTTTTTTTACGTATCTTGATATACGTGTGATGTAAAACTTTACAGTCATTGTCACGCATGAAAACACTAACATCATAGCCAAATCTAACAATTAGTTTAAAGTTGAACTATAATCACAAAGAGTATGTGACAGTACTAGGAAAGTTTACTAACTGCAGACAGTATCAATTATACAGGGCAATATCTTTTTATTGCCGGGCTTATACAACAAAATGTTAATGGATTCTTGACTATTTACATCGACATCCTTTTTTACATATAGCAAAACCAAACTAGAACATTTATATAAAATATGTTTAACAGGTATCGGTTGTAAACAAGCACAAACTACATCGTTTGAAAACTTGGTGTTCCACGAATGTACTTTTAGTCATTCCACATCAATGTCTGGGACTGCTGAAGACAAACCTGCATCATTTGTGTTGTACATAAACAGTGTCTCTCGCGTTCAATTCGCCAGCATTTACTTTCTAAACAAGACCCTGTTCAACACTACCAAGATCGCAACACTAGATTTAACAACTATTTCAGGTCATGAAGTCTCTTTCAAAAAGCTAGTTTCCTTAATTCCATCTCGGTTGGCAACTAGCCAAATTGCTGTTACTGTTTTGTTTTGCACCAAGACGTTTGTTGTTTTCCTGAGGACTTATTCAGAGTCTTCTTATGATTTTGGAAAAATCAATCATTAGATTTACACGATGACCTGCTCACAGTGGTGAGAAAACGAAAACTCCGATGGTATGGCCACGTCACCAGATCATCAGGTCTTGCAAAGACCATCCTGCAATGCACAGTGCATGGAGGTAGAAGAAGAGGGAGACCGAAAAAGAGGACAACATTCGAGAATGAACTGGCTTGACACTGAGCGAAACCATTAGGGTGGCTGAGGACAGAGAAAGATGGAGTACACTGGTGAAACGATCATCTGTGGTGCCCCTACGACCTCAGAGTTACGGGATAGGATAGGATAGGATAGGATAGGACAGGATTTACAGCTAGCCCAGTTTGATATCACTGAGGAGCGGACAACACAGCGAAAAGGCCATCTGTGTCTATGGCACACCATCTGTATCTATGGCACACCATCGGTATGTATCTATGGCAGACCATCTGTGTCTATGGCACACCATCTGTATCCATGGCACACCATCTGTATCCATGGCACACCATCTGTATCTATGGCACACCATCTGTATCTATGGCACACCATCTGTATCTATGGCACACCATCTGTATCTATGGCACAAATCCACACAGAGAAAGGGAGACAACTCATTCCTATCCATCCCTCAGTCCCCGGGGGTCAGCATCTAATACGGATTATATCCAGGGTGCTGTCATCAAACTCCAGAACCCTCTTAGGCGAGACACCCTTACACAAACTTTTTTTGGTCTCCTTTACTGCTGAAGATCTTGAGTATAGGACAAACCCAGAAACTTTGTGACAAAGATATGAAACTTGTCTGAAACCGTTCTAATTGACAAAGAGAAGAAAAATAGTCGTGTATTGATTTAGGCAGTATTGTTGGCATCCGTCGGTCTCGGGAGACCATGGAGTTGCGACGTCTATTAGGCCTGGTACAGCTGTCTAGCGTCACTCGAAAGACCAAATGCGAGAGTAGCAGGCCCTTCCACACCGCGAGCAGATTGAAGGCTGACTCTGTGTCTACGACGTTCTTTCGATCGCCGCGCTTTGAGTTGGATTGAAGAAAATGCTCGTGACAGCATTCTTTATTATTATTATTATTATTATTATTATTATTATTATTATTATTATTATTATTATTATTATTATTATTATTAAACACTAACCGCCCGAGGCGCCATACTGCTGCCTGATGGCGCAAAGTCTGCCGCCTCAGACAAAGGAAACAAAATAATCTAGTAATACCATCAACGCCTTGAGCTGAAAAAGCGCGCTATATGAACGATTCAGCAAATGCATACACTAATAAAAATGTCTGAAAAAGAAGTTAGAACAGTTTCCCTTTACAGTATCTCGATTAGGACAAAGGTTGCTAGGGCAACTATAAGACGATGGCTCATGAAACTCTGCACTTCGATCACATTTTCGACGACAGAAGAGCCCGTAACCTTGCGTCACAGTCGTAACTCGGATCGGGTAGTAAAACTGGACGACGGAGATAAGATGGAATCGTTTCCTATCCTACCCTATCCTATACTATCCTATCCCGTAACTCGAAGGTCGTTGGAGCACCACAGATGATCGTTTTTGCCAGCATACTCCATCTTTCTCAATACTCAGCAACCCTCATGGCTAGTCCATGCTCGAATGTTGAACTCCCACCTCTTTTTCTGTCTCCCTCTTCATTTGTCTCCTTGCACCGTGCCTAGCAGGATAGTCTCTGCAAGGCCTGATGCTCTGGTGACGTGACCATACCATCGGACTTCCGTTTCTTCACCAATGTGAGCATGTCATCGTGTTGTCCAATGGTTGTGTGATGGTCTGTCGGACGTCGTTGTTGGTGACGTGCTGGGTATATGAAATGCCCAGAAATCATCAGAATCTAAATGAGATAATACTACTGTAGCACCTCATCTCTATGCTTTGTATTCTTCGATAAAGATCTGCTGTGAGGGTCCATGTTTCGCAAGCGTATAGGGAAATGGAGATGACAAGGGAGCGCAGCAGTCTTACTTGGAAGGTAGACTAATGGTCCTGTCTTTCCAAATAGGCTTCAACCCTGTCAGGGCAGCAGTTGTTTGTGCGATCCTGGAGATGACTTCCTGTCCGGACGCATTGTCTGATACAATGGCTCCTAACTATGTGAATCGTTTAGGACTTAGCAAACTTCTCAATGTTAAAAAGGGACCCAATTGGACCACACCGTTGTGACAGGTCCTTTTCAACATCTGCAATCAATGTTGCTCCACTAAAACTAAAAAGCTGCAAACAAAAGAAAACAACAACAGCAACATCAACAGCAGTAGCATCAACAACAACAACATCATTTTTTCCAAAGGATAGTTTGTATGTTTTTTTATGAATAAATTCCGTTGTTTTTAGTCTGTTATAAGCCTTCGCTAGCTGCCTGTCTAACGCAAATTAATTTTAAAAAATCATCTACCCATAGTACAGCGTATTGATGTACCGTTAAACAAAGAGAAATTACTCCCTGTCAGACCACAAATGGAACAAAACGTCTAACTGTAGTGATTGGTTCGAGGCACGAACAGAAAACTTTACCATCATGGTAGCACGTTATGACAAAGCCAAGTGTAGGTTGAACCCGTTCTCGCCAAAAGATAACGAACACAAGATAACAAACACAAAATACTAAACAAAAGATAACAAACAACAGATAACAAACACAAGACAACAAACAACAGATAAAAACACAAAATAACACCCAAAATAACAAACACGAGATAACAAACACAAGATAACAAACAAAAAGATAACAAACACAACATAAACAAAAGATAACAAATAAAAGATAACGAACAAAAAGGTAAAACGACTCAGCACACTCTTCTATCCATGAAAACGATATTGATAAACAGCAATACAGCGTTTTGGAACATTTTTGAAAATGCTTACGTTTCGGCAATGAGTGTCGCGAGTGTCTGAAAATACATTGGAATGTGTTGCCATCTTGTTTCGGTAGGATAAAGCAGGGTCACAACCTCGTTATAGAAAAAAAAAAACACTGGTTGAAAATTATTTTTTTTCCGGCAATGAGTGTCTGAGTGTCTGAAAATACATTTTAAATGGCTTGGCATCTTGTTTCGTTTGCTGTCCTAAGGATATATAAGCCTATAGTCACAAAACCGCCACAGAAGCATTAACACTTTTGATTGTTTTATCCCCCGGCTATGTGCGTCAGTGACTGGAAAAACATGGGAATGGCTTTCCATCTTGCTTCTTTTGTTTGTTTCTTTTGAGAATTCGCTTTATTTTGTGCACATGAATATTAATGAGAACAATAAAGTATTGTGTATTCTGTATTGTGTATTCTGTATTGTGTATTCTGTATTGTGTATTCTGTATTGTGTATTCTGCATTATATATTCTGTGATCTGTGTATTCTGTATTGTGTATTCTATATTGTGTATTCTATATTGTGTATTGTGTATTCTGTGTATTCTGTATTGTGTATTCTGTATTGTGTAATATGTGTATTGTGTGAAATGTGTATTCTGTGATCTGTGTATTCTGTATTGTGTTTTCTTTAGGAGAAAGTGTCTGTAGAAGGCTGTGTGACATGTGAGCGTGTATGCCGGTTATGGATCGCCGCGCTTTGAGTCTTATTTAGAAGTAGGGCGCGAATAGCTTTTTTTCCGGCTATGAGGTCGAGTGTATTGAAATACATTGCTACAGTGTTACGACATGTCTTCTCCATCAGGGCAACCCTTTGACTGTAACATCCGCCATTATCACCGGGCACAGTAAACGGTTCTAGTCTAGACGATGATGGCGACTTAAGCTTCCATTAAAGTTGTCAGCCGATCAAAATCCAAAACCGGACTTCCGCCCTTCAAGATGGTGGGTGAGAATGGCCTCCCATGACTAATACTGGACGCCTTTCCCCAAATCAGTCAGGCTCAAAGCGCGGCGATCTGTACCAACATACACGCTCACCTGTGTCAACCACCCTCTCACACACACACACAACAAATACACATCCATCACTCAAACAGGTGGTGTAAAGGCAGGGAGATCGCTATTGGAAGACGGAAAGAAAACCGAATTTTTATTTTTTTGAAATGTTTATATTGACTGCGTCCAGTACCATTATTGAAGGGAGGGAGGAACCCGCAGTACCCGGAGAAAACCCTCGGTGACCTCAGTAGTCTCCTACCTAAGTCACATACGTTCGCCCCTTGCGGGAATCGAACCCGCGACCTTCGGCATAGCAAACCGGCGACTTATCCACTGCGCCACGAGGCCACCCCTAGAAGTGGAACTGAAGACTGATAGCATTCAAAATGACGTCTTTCAGGGGCATCTAATAGGCACATTTTTTTAACAGATTCTGTCTCTTATCGGCTTTAGTTAGTTAGCTAGTTGGTCATTGTTCATAGAATCCAGCGAAAAGCAAAAGACGAATCAGGACCACCACTTGGTTGAAAGAGGAATCACCCCAAATCCGTATAAGATATGTGCTGAAACAACTCTAATGGTAACACTGAAGGCACTCCACCAGTCGGTTACTTTACAATAAAGGCACCCCATGCAGGTGACGCTGAGGTCGTACCCTAATTTATCAAACCCGTTTATAAAAACAAAACTAAATATAAACATCATTATGAAATACTTACTAAACACTCACATATATATAATGCCTAAACTGCTAAATAATAATCCCACAGAAAAGCCCAAGTGACCATTTGGCAGTAAGCGTGCAATATCCACAAGCTGACCCAATATATGCTTGCGAAACATGGACCCTCACAGAAGATCTCCAACGAAGAATACAAAGCATGGAGATAAGGTGCTACAGAAGACTTCTGGGCATTTCCTATACCCAGCACATCACCAAGCCATTGGACAACACGATGACCTGCTCACAGTGGTGAAAAAACGTAAACTCCGATGGTATGGCCACGCCACCAGATCATCAGGTCTTGCAAAGACCTTCCTGCAAGGCACAGTGCAAGGAGGTGGAAGAAGAGGGAGTCCAAAAAAGAGGTGGGAGGACAACATTCGAGAATGGACTGGTTTGACACTGAGCGAAACAATCAGGTTTGCTGAGGACAGGGAAAGATGGAGTACGCTGGTTAAACGATCATCTGTGGTGCCCATACGGCCTCCGAGTTATGGGATAGGATAGGACCCAACAAACCTCATAAGGAGTTTTGTTGGTTTTTTTTGCTTTCGTAGCTGCTATTTTTAGCTCCAGAATTTTGACTGGCTAGCCAACGGCTGTTGCTATATATATATATATATATATATATATATATATATATATATATATATATATATATATATATATATATATATATATATATACTTTCGCAAGAGTTTTGTTTTCTTCCAAGCTTATGTTTTCATCGTGGGGCCTCACTCACTGTGAACGTTAAAAGGATCTGTGGCCGGGTGGTGGTTAAATAGGTTCTGTACATGAGATCTACATATAATGCTTGTTGAGAGAGAGACAGAGATACAGACAGACAGACAGACAGACAAACCGAAAGAGGGAAAACTGGCGTGGAAGGCAAATTTAAAGAGTTGTCTCTCTTTTAAAGTGTTGTGCTATTTATAGACCCTTGCTCCTTCAAGGGGAAGAACCAGCGCTTGTTAAAGGGAGCTAATACCCAAAGAGCCAAAGAGTGGGTCATGACAAGGGAAGCGATTCCCGATCCCTTTGAACTGACAGACTGACAACACCCAGTCCATTGTGTGTGTGAGAGAGAGAGAGAGAGAAAGAGAGAGAGAGAGAGAGAGAGAGAGAGAGAGAAATGGAGAGAGAGAAATGAGAGAAAGAGAGAGAGAGGGGATGGAGAAAGAGAGAGAGAGAAGAAAGAGAGGGCGAGAGAGAGAGAGAGTGAGAGAGAGAGGAGGGAAAGGCAGAGAGACAGAGGTAGAGAGAGCGAAAGAAAGAAAGAAAGAAAGAAAGAAAGAAAGAATGAGGCAGAGAGCAGAGAGAGTGATGGAGGGAGAAAGGGAGAGTGGGAGAAAGAGATATTGTGTATGCGCGTGTGTGTGTGTGTGTGTGTGTGAGAGAGAGAGTAAACGTCAGAGAGAGAGAGAGAGAGAGAGAGAGAGAGAGAGAGAGAGAGAGAGAAAACGTCAGAGAGAGAGAGAGAGAGAGAGAGAGAGAGAGAGAGAGAGAAAGAGAGAGAGACAGTGAACGTCAGAGAGAGAGAGAGAGAGAGGGGTTGTAAAGCGTTGGGAGGGAGTGAGAGAGAAAAAGAAGAGAGACAGAAAGACAGACAGCGGGAGAGAGAGAAAGTTAGAGTGATTGAGAGAAAGAGAGAGAGGAAGAGAGAGTGAGAGAGAGTGAGTGAGAGTGAGAGAGAGAAAAATAGAGAGAATGTAAATGTTTTTTATTCATGTATCTACATATGTTTAGCTCGAGTTGTGTATAATTATTTTATAATATCAAACCTCCTCTGATGAGGCCTTTACTTGAGGTCGAAACTCGAAAGGAGAATTCCTATCCTACCCTATCCTGTAACTCGGAGGTCGTAGGGGCACCACAGATGATCGTTTAACCAGCGTACTCCATCTTTCCCTGTACTCAGCAACCCTGATTGTTTTTCGCTCAGTGTCAAACCAGACCAATCTCGAATGTTGTCCTCCCACCTCTTTTTTGGTCTCCCTCTTCTCCTACCTCCTTACGCTTTGCATTGCAGGATGGTCTTTGCAAGACCTGATGATCTGGTGACGTGGCCATACCATCGGAGTTTCCGTTTCTTCACCACTGTGAACAGGTCATCGTGTTGTCCAATGGCTTGTGTGATGGTCTGTCGGCCTTCGTCGTTGGTGATGTGCTGGGTATAGGAAATGCCCAGAATTCTTCTGTAGCACCTCATCTCCATGCTTTGTATTCTTCGTTGTAGATCTGCTTTGAGGGTCCATGTTTCGCAAGCGTATAGGAAGATGGAGATGACAAGGGAGCGCAACAGTCTTACCTAATACCACGTCCATTCACAACAAATGTCAATCACGAATTTAATGTCTCCAAAAACTCCGATCTCTGAATGTTAGGAAGTCCGTTCTCTGCTCTTCTCACACGTATTTTATTGAATATACTCTTACATTTGGGTTTAGATCCTGGTATGGTGGCTTGAGGGTGAAGAACATGAATTTCTCTCTCTCTCTCTCTCTCTCTCTCTCTCTCTCTCTCTCTCTCTCTCTCTCTCTCTCTCTCTCTCTCTCTCTCTCTCTCTCTCTCTCTCTCTCTCTCTCTCTCTCTCTCTCTCTCTCTCATATTCGTGTTGTTGCTAGATTGCGGAGGATTGGATGTATTCCTCATATAAAGAAAATGTGCAATCTATTTCCGTCTTATTACCAAGAGGTTTAATCAGAGCTGTTTTGGACTTGTTTTTACGCCGAATCGAATTAGTTTTTCAGCGGAGTTTTGCACACACACACACACACCCACACATACCCACACACACATACCCACACGCACGCACAAACACACACACACACACACAAACAAACATTAATTTTCGCCCAGACGTTTGCAACT
>CM072522.1:62198753-62238753 GCA_036898135.1 Oncomelania hupensis | reverse complement strand
AAGTAGAAGAAGGAGACAGAGGGGTGAAAGGAAGGGAGTAATGACGTCGACGACAACGACGGTGATGACGACGACGACGATGATGATGATGATGATGATGATGATGATGATGATGATGATGACGATGGTGACGATGATGATGACGATGGTGATAATGATGATGATGATGACGATGGTGACGATGATGATAATGATGATGATGATGATGATGATGATGATGATGATGATGATGATGATGATGATGATAGTGGCAAGGATACCAATAACAACGAAGATAACATTACATGACATGGTTATTGCTTTAGGTCCTTCTTCCTTTTTTTCTTCTCCTTCTCCTTCTTCTTCTTCTTCTTCTTCTTCTTCTCCTCCTCCTCCTCCGTCTTTTTCTTCTTCTTCTCTTCCTCCTCCTCCTCCTTCTTCTTGTATTCACCTCCTCTTTCTCCTTCTTCTTCTTCTAATTCTTCTTCTTCTTCTCCTCATCCTCCTCTTCCCCTTCCTTCTTCTTTCAGCACAATGCCATCCTTGTTTCCCCAAACAAAAGGTCTGTTCAGCACAGTCTGTACTACAATATCGCTGCTGGTCGAGAGTGTCTATAGTTATGTCAGCACAGTTCTCTACCAATCTTTTCTTTTCAAGTGCTGCAGCAATCTACTTCAAACTTTGCACAAGTACAGACTACAGTGCAAGGTGTGTTTAGCACTTAGAACGAAACAGAGAGAGAGAGAGAGAGAGAGAGAGAGAGGGAGAGAGGGAGGGAGGCATGGTGGCCTAATGGTAGAGCTTTGGCTTGCGGATCTGAAGGTCCTGGGTTCGAGCCCAGGCCGGGGCATTGTGTTGTGTTTTGGGGAAAGACACTCTGCTCCCGTTTCTTACTCCTACGGATGAGAGTATATACCGGGGTCTGGTCTTGTTACACTCTGTTGATGTTGGTGTTTTCTATCAGTAGTGGATTCAGCCCCAATGCTGAAGTACTGATGAGTGTAGCTCAGATTCGTTTATCCACGCAGCCTGCTCACTCAGCAACAAGTCAAAGTCTTCGTATGAAGTTTTCCACTTTTATTCAGCACACATCAACAACTGCATACAATCGCTTTTCCACTCTCAACTTTACTTTCCAACTCACTATCAACAACACAACACTTTTAAAACAGTGCGGCGCTTATATAGTCTATACATACTCGGGAACAAACGAGAATATCCTACATGAAACACCACAACCAATCAAAATTACTTTCATCATCACTGTCTCACGTGACACAACCCTATTTGGAATGGAAGCTTCCATGGTAACCAACAGAACAATCCATACGCTTCGATCGATAGTAAACAACCAATTCTCGAAAATTCTCAAATAATATCGACCAACTAAAAACACCAACGTTACACAAAGCTTCTTCTAATAACAACGCAAAATCAAATCAAAGATAAATACACTCTATTACTGCATGCGTTGCAAAATAAAACGAACAGATCTATCGCGCGCGCTTCACACATAATATCGTGCGCATTTCACACGCACCATCATGCGCGTTTCAACGTAACAGGTCTGTGTCGCATACTTTCCATCATAACGGACTTTAAAGATCCTGACGCTCATGTCCTAGACGGGTGAGTGCCGGTGACAAGAACACACCCAGCATGCACCTAGGTCCTTCTCCCCCATCCCTGGCTTCCCAGGATTGAGCTCAGTTGTCTGGAGCGTTATTACGATGCGCCCAAAGGCTGCAAGTTGGCGCCTCGGGCGGCTTGAGTTAGATCCTGTATCGGCCAGCGCATTGAGTCGCCAAGTATGGCGAGATATGTGCGCTATAAAAATCCTCGATAATAATAACAAAGGGAGAGATAGTAAGAGAGAGAAAGAGAAAAACAGATGGAAGGAGAGACAGAGGGGGAGAGAGAGGGAGGGAGGGCAAGTAGAGAGAAAGAAAAGGAGGGAGAGAGAGAGGGAAAAAGTGAGAAGGAGAGAGAGAGAGAAAGGGAGAGAGTAGAGAGAGAGGAAGCGAGAGAGAGAAAGAGAGGGAGAGAGAGGGAGATAGAAAATGGAGGGAGAGAGAGAGAAAGAGAGACAGATCGAGAGAACGAGAGACAGAGACAAAGAGCGAGAGAGAGCCAGAGACAGACAGAGACACACCCACCAACACTTTCTCTCGGTTTGGAATCACATACACACACACGCACAGTAGAGGAAAAACGACGAAGAAGAAAGAAGAAGAAGAAGAAGAAGAAGAAGAAGAAGAAGAAGAAGAAGAAGAAGAAGAAGAAGAAGAAGAAGAAGAAGAAGAAGAACAACAACAACAACAACAACAACAAGAACAAGAACAAGAAAAAAAAATCCAAAGAAGACCAAGGAGGAGAAGATGAAGAAGAAGAAGAAGAATACTTCCTTTCGTTAGCAGAAGAGCTTACAGAAATCAATCTCTTTTACTTCCGGTGAAAATGCAACGTACATCCGGTGATCCACAAGCACACTTCCGGCGAATCCGAATGTGACTTCCGGCGATTACCAAGCTCTGTGTGTAGCCGCATGCTCTGAAGAAAGCGGGGGTCGCCAAGAGAATTTAATCCGCGAGACAGTAGCTCCAGCACAATGCCAACCTTTGCCATGTTCTATTTCAGTATAGCTACATTTTTATTCACTTATGTACAACAATCGCGCTCTACTTGTCAAAATTGTATTGAATGTAAAAGAATAGCAAGATTTGTCTGTCATTGTGATAAAGATCGCGCTTTTCTATTTGTGTTTTATTGTTTAAAGAACAAAGCAAAACTCCAAAAGGTAACTTCCGAGGACTTGCCCTGTACGAAGGGCCTTTTTGCCTGTTCAGAATAGCTTTCTTTACAATCAATAAGATATCACATTGAGCTTTTTTGGTGTCGAAAGTCGCAGACTCTTCCACAATGATAACAGATCGCAGGGAATTACACCTCAGAATAGCTATCTTTCCTTTGAATAACATAAGCCACCAAGCTATTCCATTACGTATACTCTCGTGGAGAGTTCCACAAACGAGAAAAGCTCATCCGCCGTCCAATTTCTTATATCAGTCGCGCTCATCTTGCCACGGATATCCCTCTCCCGACAAGAAAATCGCTCTGGTCATTGATTTATAGCTCTCACCGCGATCTTCCTGCTGTGAGAGCGGAAAGAGTGTTTGAACGAAATACGAGTTCATTATGGACAGACATTGGTGTCAAGATAAAACATTGGTCTGTCTTTCAGACTATCTTTGTCCGCCGCTCTCTGTTTCTGTTTCTGTCTCTGTCTGTCTGTCTGTCTGTCTGTCTCTCTCTCCCTCCCTCCCTATCTCTCTCTCTTCTTCACATATCTGCAAGTTTTGTATCCGGTGATCTCTTTGCTGATGACAACTCTGCCTACACTTCTCCTCATGACCTAAGGAGGCGCGGTAGCCGAGTAGTTAGAGCGTTGACTTGCGGATCTGAAGGTCCCGAGTTCGAACCCAGGCCGGGGCATTGTGTTGTGTCCTTGGGAAAGAAACTTTACTCCCGTTTCCTACTCCTTCAGATGACAGTATACACCGAGATCCAGTCTTTGTCGCATGCATTCCATCATAACGGACTTTAAAGATCCTGACGCTCATGTCCTAGACGGGTGAGTGCCGGTGACAAGAACACACCCAGCATGTACCTTGGGTAAAGCGCTTCACTTGGGACTGCTGTACTTTCCAAAATGAAAGTGCCCGAATTTCACCTCGGTGATAATAAAGTTGTTAAAATCTAAATTCAAATAAACAAAATTCAGCCAGATCTTCAGGATGCAATTAATAAAGTTACACTATGGTGCAATATCATCAACAAAATGTTTCAACATCCAAAACGTCTAAGAGCACCGGCATGACGTGTGGACACACACATCAGAGAACGCTGCTCTGATCTGCCTTGACCTGGTGGTTGGGACCCATGTTGTTGAACAAGTTTAAACTCAGGGCGTGCTTTTTTTAAAGTTTTTTTTATCATAAACTTAGACGTCACAAGATCATCAGGCCTTGCAAAAACCATCCTGCAAGGCACAGTGCAAGGAGGTATAAGAAGAGGGAGACCGAAAAAGAGGTGGGAGGACAACATTCGCGAATGGACTGGCTTAACACTGAGTGAAGCTATCCGGGTTTCTGAGGACATAAAAAGATGGAGTACGCTGGTTAAACGATCATCTGTGGTGCCCCGACGACTTTCTGCTTCAACCTTGTCAGGGCAGCAGTTGTTTGTGCGATCTTGGAGAGGACTTTCTGTCGGGACCCAATGGCTCCTAAATATTTGGAGCTATGCACTGTCTTGAGGGATTGGCCTTGGACTTTGATGTCCATGTTGATGCCATTGTTGGTCTTCTCTGCACCTATTTCCATTCCATAGGCTCTGGAGGTGGTGTCAAGCCTTTGTACCAGTTGTTCAAGTTCTTGTTCCTCTCATATATTTGACTGAAAATCACAGACTGTGAGTATGAATAATACGAGGAACGATTGTAAGATTAGGATCCCGCCTAAAATATGTATCCTTGTGAATAAAATGTCCCCTCTCTCTCTCTCGCTCTCTCTCTCTCTCTCTCTCTCTCTCTCTCTCTCTCTCTCTCTCTCCATCTTCTCTTCTCTGCACTTTCCTTTTTTCTTCTCTACTCTCTCTCTTCTTTACTCCCTCTCTCTCTCTATTTCATCTCCCTCTCTTTATCTGTCTGTCTCTCTCTTTCCTTTTTTTCTTTCTTTTCTTCTCTACGCTTTTTCCTTTTCTCTTTTCTTCTCTCCTCTGTCTCCTCTCTGTCTTTCTTCTCTACTTCCTCTCTCTCCTTGTACTCTCTTTCTGTCTCTTTCTCTCTCTGTCTGCCTGTCTCTCAACCGAGAAAATTTGAACGCATGTCCTAAACGGGTGCGTCCCGGCTACACAAATATACCCAGCACGCAATAGAGCAATTCTCCACCATCCCCGCTCGCCCAGGACTGTGATTAGTGGTCTGGGCGTCACACAGTGCGCCCAAATATTGCAAGTGGGCGCCTCGAGCAGCTCTGTAGTTGGAAATGCGCTATTTAAGTACGACAAGCAAAACATAAAGAGTAACTGCTCCCCCTTCCCCAGACCATAATTCCCAAACGACTCACTCAGATTGCAGTCAATGTACCAGTGAAGATGTTAGTTGTGCGGACAACATTATGCTGTACCCTTTTGTATTCCTGCGGTGAAAAAAATGCTTTTTATTTTTATTTTTTTTAAATAAACGCCTGGAGGGACGGTATTTTTGTCCATCTACACTGGAGGTAGGACCTGCGCTTACCATTGTGTCACGTGACGAGTTGACAGCCAATCAGCGTCGCGAACGTGTCTATCGGTGATTGGTCTCCTGCCCTAGCCGTGTGAGTACAAAATCACAGACCCCTACCTAACGCGATGACTGTGAAACGGTGAAGTTTATAGTTTAGTTTTCATTGCTTATTTATTTATTTATTTATTTATTTATTTATTTATTTATTTATTTATTTATTTTTTGCAGATTTATTTAGACCTCTTAAATATTTCCTTTTAAATGAAGTTGATTCTGTGCAACAATTCAATTCAATTCAACACATCTTTATTACCACAGGAATGGAAATATTGTACAAGTCTCATCACATTATATTATATTATGGCTCCACACAACACGACAGTTATAATGAACAATAATAAGACACAGACTGATATAAGAGGTTCAGAAAGCATAGGATCTGTACGCACATCATCCGTACATAATTTAACTATGCATTGATTGAGCGAATGCCTCTTGCAGGTAAAAATATTACAGGTAAGAAGTAGGACTAAAGAATAGGCACTATTATTTCAGTCATAAAAGCCTCGCGCAGTTACAACACACTCACGCACTACATTTGCCCACTCATCACTGCAGCCGTGCACTCATCCACACAGAACACGTCATAAACAACTATAACAACGAAATAAAAAATACCAAACAGTCCTTGACAAATAAGGTAATACACTCACACTTACAAACACAATAATTATCAATGGACATGTGGGTAGTAAAGTAAAACATACAAGTTTGATTGTAAAAGCAATTAATCAGATAAAAATAAATGATGGGGTTATTAATTTGAGGGTGGTGAGGTGTCCTGAGCAGAGCCATCAGCGTTTGTTGGTTGAATTGAAAAGGGTAATTGCAGTAGGGATGAAAGTGGAACTGAAGCGAACTGTTCGGCATTGCATTGTCCTGAGTCGAACCCCGGACGGAAGACACTGGAAGAGGGGGCACAGGGGGTGGGTGGGGTCTTTAATGATGCACATGGCCTTGCTCAGGGCCCTTGTTTGGAACAGATCACAGAGACGGGGGAGATTTCTGCCTACAATCTTGCTACATGTTCTGGAGATATTGTTAAGAGAATTTTGGTTTTTGAGATTAAGAGACTGATAGAAACAGATGAATGAAAATGTTAACACACGACGGTGTAGAGGGTAAAGATCGCCGCGCTTAGAGCTCCCCTGTAAAACACAACACGTGAAAAGGGTCTAGCCTTCTTCTTCCTCTGCAGTAGTATCTAGTTACAGAGAGAGAGAGAGAGAGAGAGAGAGAGAGAGAGAGAAAGAGAGAGAGAAAGACAGACAGACAGACAGACAGGCAGATACAGAGAGAGAGCGAGAGAGATAGGCAGAGACAAATGGGGGAGGGGGTAGAGAGAGAGTTAGAGTTAGAGTTAGAGTTAACACTGAAGGCACTCCACCAGCCGGTCACTTTACAATAAAGGTATCCCATGCAGGGGACGCTGAGGCTACACTCTAATTTATCGAACCCCCGTTGCCAAAAACAAAATAGAATATAAAACATCATTATACAATATCAACAAAAGACATACATATAAAATGCCTACATTGCTAAATAATAACATCATAGGAAGCCCTAGTAACCCTTTGGAAGAAAGTGTCAAATATTCCCAAGATGTTCCAACAGACCTCACACACAAATGAGGAGTGTTGTCCCGGAAGTTTTCAAGAAAAAAGGTGGGTGACTGGTCTAGCGAAGAAGAAGACAGTATAGTAGAATGTGTTACACCCGATGTTGTGTTTTTTTTAATCAGTAGTCGATTCAGCCCCGATGCTTGAATCCTGATAGGTGTAACTCAGATTCGTTTATCCACGCAACCCGTTCAATCATCAACAAGGCTGGAGTCGTCGCATTAAATTTTCCAACTTTATTCAGCATACATCAACAAACTGCATACAATCGCTCATTCGCTTTTTCCACTCTACAATTCTCAACTATCAACCACCTTTTGAAACAGTGCGGCACTATATATATAGTCTCTCTACACTCCAGAAAGGGTGAGAATACCCCAGCGCGACACACCACAACCAATCAGAACCAACTTCGTCATCACTGTCTCTCGTCATGCAACCTTAGTTGGGATGGAAGCTTCTCTAGTTACCACTAGAATTATCCATACCCTTCGATCGATAGTAAACAATCAACCCTAGAAAATTCTCAAATAATATTGACCAACTAAAATTACAAACGTTATACAAATCTTCTTCTAATAACAACGCAAAATCAAATCAAGGATAAATACACTCTATTATTGCATGCTTTGCAAACTAAAACGATCTGATCTATCGCACGCGTCACACACGAACTATCGTGCGCGTTTCAACGTAACAGATTGATAGAACAGAGTAGGAATGAGAAAGAACAAAGGAGAAAGACAGCGACAGTGGGGAATTCAAAGCACTACATTTCCATAAAATGGGGTTACTATTTATACAGAAACCCCTGGCACCTCCACGGGGGAGCGAGAGAGTGTATTTATAATTCTGCTGTAAGAACTGGGTATCTATATAGATTTTTTTTTTATAAAGGTCTATTTTCGGGGAGGAGTGAATGAAGATTGAAGCACTCGGCCATTGGCGATACGTCAGACAGGGCTAACCATCCCAGGAAAGAAGGGAAAAGGGAGGTAAATCAACACTGAACCACCAGAGCAATCATACTTGTAAGATGGACAGGTTAAAAAAAAGGCCACTTCAATCTTGTCCACCCGGGATCCGAACCTGGGTTATCGGTGTGCCAGGCGAACGCTAAACCACTGAGCTAGGGCAGTCAGTTTGTGGGTTAGGGTTTTGCTTTTCCTTGCGAGCGGGGTTACACAGAACGTCTCGGACGACTGGGTGCATGCATTTATCGCGGTCGATCACAATCGCGGTCAGTCGCATCCGGGACATGCAGTCGTTGAATATTCATAACCAGATGGCAGCGCCGTCATTGTTAAAAGGAAACAAAGAAAAATGCGAGGATCACTTCGCCTCTGGGCAGAGAGGACACAACTCCAGCAGGTCTCAGTCACGGACAATAGAAGGCAGAAGAAGGAGAAAGAGGAGGAGGAGGAGGAGGAGAAGAAGAAGAAGAAGTAGAAGAAGAAGAAAAAGAAGAAGAAGAAGAAGAAGAAGAAGAAGAAGAAGAAGAAGAAGAAGAAGAAGAAGAAGAAGAAGAAGAAGAAAGAAGGAAAAAAAGAATAAAAAGAAGAAGTAAAGAAGAAGAAGAAGAAGAAGAAGAAGAAGAAGAAGAAGAAGAAGAAGAAGAAGAAGAAGTAGAAGAAGAAGTAAAGAAGAAGAAGAAGAAGTAGAAGAAGAAGAAAGAAAAAAACAAAGGAAAAATGAAAAGAAATAATAGAAGAAGAAGAAGAAGAAGAAGAAGAAGAAGAAGAAGAAGAAGAAGAAGAAGAAGAAGAAGACCATCCCCACCACCCCACCCGCACCACTACCGACAACAACAACAGCAACAACAACAACAACAACTACTACTACATGAAGAAGCTGTCAAGACAGAGAAGGAAAGAGACCGTATATACTTCATCACGAAGGTGTTGTTAGAAGACGAACAGTAAGAGGATGGCGTGTGTGCGTGGATATGTGTGTGTGTGTGCGTGAATGTGCGTACACATAAGCCTTGAAATGGGTGACTGACCTTGCTTTTTATGCAGAAAATGGGTGAGTGTATCAGTCACCCAGAGTTTTCCAGCCACCCATTTTTTTCTAAGTGCGCGGGAGTGCTCTTTTAGTGCATGGGAGTGCAGTTGTAGTGCATGAGAGTGTTTTTAGTACACAGGAGTGCTCTATCCGGGACGGAGAAAATACAGTGAATTTCCGAAGAATTTTTGAACAAAATTCGACCTATTTCATCGGCTATAGGAGACGAAATAGGTCAACTTTCTAGAAAAGGGTTAGGGTAAGGGCTAGTTGCAGCGCTACAACTAACCCTTGCCCTAACCCTTTTCTGTCTAAAATCACTTTCCGATTCTTACATTCTTAGTAAAACCCAGTTTTGGTGTTTTGTGTACGTGTGTGTGTATGTATGTGTGTGTGTGGGGGGGGGGAGTGGCTATGCGTGTGAGTGCTTGAGTGTGGGAATACTTACTCAGTGCTATCTGGACACATCAGTGAACATCTACATAACTTGTATTGACATGCCTACTTGTTGTGACGTCAGAACAATGATCCGTTAGGGTTAGGGCTTGGTTAGGATTAGGGTTAGAGTTAAGGTTAGGGTTAGGGTTCGAACACTGCAAAGTACTTAAAAACGGGGACGAAAAATGACCCATTGTCAGCACAACGTATGTGACGTTTCGCGAAAGTCATGATAATACTGTGTACCCTCGGCTGTGTGTGTGTGTGCGTGCGTGTGTGTGTGGGAGGGAGGGGGAAGGCAGAAAAGGGGAGTTTGAGTAGGGGAGAGACCGAAGGAGGCATCAGGGGTCTCGGCGCCAAAATCAATTCCAGGGTCAATTTGTAAGTAAGATGACACTGGCTGTACTCGGAAACCCAAGTCATACACTCATACAAAACAGTGTGTGTGTGTGTGTGTGTGTGTGTGTGTGTGTGTTTGTGTGTGTGAGAGTGTGTGTGGCTGTGTGCGAGACAGAGAATATTTTCAGCTGTTGAAAGCATGGAATATTTTATTTTTGTTCATTAATTTATTTTATGCGAAGTTTGCACTTAATGCCAAAGGCAACTTTCCGCTTTTTATGTATAATGTCAAAGTTGGACAATAAATATGTATTGTATTGTATTGTATTGTATTGTATTGTATTGTTAACAATGACTGAGGTGAAGTACATACTACAAAACACAACATGGGTAGCCACAATGAGCGACTAAACATTGAGTTTTAACGACCACACAAGCCTTTGGCAATACGAGTTAACCATCCCAAGGGGTAGGGTCAACAGTGAGCCACCAGAGCAATCACAATGCTGAATAAGTAAATGGCCAATTGTGTCCTCGCCCAACACGGGACTCGAACCTGGGTCATGGGTTATTGCCAGGTGACACGGGCTGCTTGTAAACTGTAGCTAGTCACTGCTGTTGCCTTTTACAGAAAGGAACAGATAAGATTTCTTTCATGCACAGATGATGCAACGCAACATTACAGGAGTGGGAATATTATCCAGTTCTCGCTGAGGTCGCGCATCTAAACAAGAAAGAAAGAGGGCGAGAGAGGGAGAGAGCGAGGGAGAGAGAGAGGGAGGGAGAGAGAGAGGGAGAGAGAGAGAGGGAGAGAGAGGGAGAGAGAGGGAGAGAGAGGGAGGAAGAGAGAGGGAGAGAAAGAGAGAGGAAAAGAGAGAGAGGGAAAGAGAGAGAGGCAGAGAGAGGGGGAGAGAGAGAGGGAGAGAAAGAAAGAGGAAGAGAGAGGGAGAGAGAGGGAGGGCGAGAGGAAGAGAGAAAGAGAGAGAGAGAGAGGGGGAGAGAGAGGAATGGAGAGGGAGAGAAAGGGAGGGAGAGAGGGAGAGAGAGATTGAAAGAAAGAGGAAGAGAGAGAGAGGGAGGGCGAGAGGGAGAGAGAAAGAGAGAGGGAGAGAGCGAGAGAGAGAGAGGGAGAGAGAGGGAGGGAGAGAGAGAGGGATAGAGAGGGAGGGAAACGGAGAGAGAAAGAGAGAGAGAGAGAGAGAGAGAGAGAGAGAGAGAGAGAAAGGGAGAGAGAGGAAGAGAAAAAGAGGAGAGAAGAAGAAAAGTTGGACGGTGGGTAGTGGGGGTGACTGAACAACACAATACTAAAGAGAAGCAGAAGAGTATGATGACGATGATGATGATGATGATGATGATGATGATGATGATGATGATGATGATGATGAAATAAACAAAGAAACAAACAAGAACAAAAAACAAGGAATAGGATGGTGGTGATGATGGCGATAATGATGATATCGACGACGACGACGACGTTGATAATGATGATGATGATATTGACTACGATGATGGATGAAAGGGAAAAAAAGAAAGAAAAGGTGGATAAGAAGATGGTGGTAATGATGATGACGATGACAATGATGATGGTAATGTTGACGATGATGATGATAATGACGATGATGATGATTGATGAAAGAAAGAAAGAAATAAAGACACACAAAAATACAGATGAATAATAAGAAGATGGTGGTGGTGATGACGATGATGATGATAATGATGATGATAGAAAGAAAGAAAGAAAGAAAGAAAGAAAGAAAGAAAGAAAGAAAGAAAGAAAGAAAGAAAGAAAGAAAGAGAAGAAGTAGAAGAAGAAACAACATCAACATCAACAACAACAAGAGTCAAAACAGGAGACAAAGATAAATAATAAAATAAGATAACTACATAATTGGAACTGCGTGCAGTGCCATCTTTGCTTCTCTAGACGTGATCCGCAAGACCTGACACTGCCATCAAGCAACGAAGAAACAGAATAAGAAACAACCAACATTGAACGTTTACAAACACTGTCTGATCAACGCAGACAAATCTACAGAAATACAACAATATGTAGCAACTCATCTTACCTCATGTTATAAGGAAACACCTTTTTTCCTTTAAACAAAGATTTAAAGCTATTTTGTGTATGCAGTTTTCTTACGAATGCCTCTGCGCAATATTTAATTGATGTTAGGCCGGGAGCCATACCCCCTGTCAAAATTCTCTATACGCTTTGTGTCCGAGGACGTTAATCTACCCACCTGTCAAGGTGGGGACAGGATGATTCGTTCTTAACGCTAACGCAAAAAGATGTTAAGTTTCGTTATTGCTTCCTTCCGTCAATAGAACAAACTTAACTCTATGTGTCTAGACGGTGATCGAAGGCCTGTAATGCAAGCGATGCCTATACTCCAGGTCTTTTGGAGCTCGTGGTAGTTCCCGCAATCTATGCCTCGTAATTAGGCACCGTGCTAGACATGTTTGTCAGCACCCGCCCTTTACAGAGCGGTGAAATGGCCTCGTCGTTCCACCCATGCCGGCGTGGATACTCTAGAGACATCAGCCCATCGCACTCCATAGCGACCAAGAAGCGTGTATTCCACAGCCTGCCTCCCCCTACCCCCCGTCCCAACCCAGGCCTTGACGCATCCGAGAGGGGTCGCCCCCGTGGGAAACTTTGCCAACGCCACACAACACGGGCGCTACTAGAAGGATGTACCCACGGGCACTTGGGCAGCAGAGGCAATCGCAAGGTATTCGGATTCCCCAAGGGCAGGCAAAACAATACCCGCTTGGATCATTGTCCCTGAGCCAAAGAATTAATTGAATTCATCGCTGTTATTGCTCTTCACTGGACAGTTGATACAGCAAACGAAGAAGAAGAAGAACAACAACAACAACAACAATAACAACAACAACAACAACAACACGAAGAAGAATTAGAGGATGGTGACGATAATAATGATGATAAAAGAAATAAAGAATCATCATCATCATCATCATCATCATCATCATCATCATCATCAGCATCATCATCATCATCATCTTCATCATCATGAAGCAAAGAAAGAAATAGAAGAAGAAGATTGATTGATTGATTGCTTTAGGTCCAACGGACTCTTCCGAGCCAAATCAGGATCGGACAACCCCCGATCCGCATAAAAGATCTGCTGAAACAACCCTAGTGGGAAAATTGAATGCCCTCCACCGGCCAGTCACTTTACAATAAAGACATCCCACGCAGGGGACGGCTGAGGCTTTACCCCAACTACTCGAACCCCCGGTTACAAAAACAAAATAGAATACAAACATCATTATAAATTATCAACAAAACATATACATATAAAATGCCTATATTGTTAAATAATACAATCATAGGAAGCCCTAGTGACCACCCGGCAGAAAGCGTCCAACACTCCCAAGCTGATCCAACAGACCCCATACACAAACAAGGAGTCTTGTCCAGGAAGAGTTTTCAAGAAAAAAGGTAGGTCATTGATCTAGCGAAGAAGAAGATAGTATAGCAGAGTGATAGGACAGAGCAGGAATGGGAAAGAGTAAATGAGGAAGACAGCGACAGTGGGAATTTAAAGCACTAAATTTCCATAAAGTGGGGATACTATTTATACTGAAAACCCCCGGCACTCCAACGGGGGTACTGTTGCCGCAGTGAATCTGTCTTGCCTACAAAGGAAAGACAGGTTTTCAACTGGGGCTTTCACTTTTCCCTTTATAGGTTTGAACAATCTACAGTGGCAAGATTGCTCATGACCCCAAGGGGTAGAAGAAGAAGAAGAAGAAGAAGAAGAAGAAGAAACAACATCAACATCAACAACAAGAAGAGTCAAAACAAGAGACAAAGATAAATAATAAAATAACTTTACATAATTGGAACTGCGTGCAGTGCCAGCTTTGTTTCTCTAGACGTGATGCGCAACACCTGACATTGCCATCAAGCAACGAAGAAGCGAAATAAGAAACAGAACCGACATTTAGCGTTTACGAAAACTGTGATCAACGCAGAGAAACCGACGGATATGCAAGCAAAGCAGCAATGAGTAACAACTCATCATGCCTCATTTTATGAGGAAACGTCTTTCCTTTAAAACTGGAACGAAGAGTTAGAGATTTTGTATCTGTATGCTGTTTTGTTACAACTGCTTCTGCGTAGTGTTTACATGGTGTTGGACTAGATATACACCACTACACGACTTGGGCTGCCTGTGATATTATTAGTTAGCCATGTAGGCATTTGATATATATGCGTTTTGTTGATATTTTATAATGATGTTTGTATTTTCTATTTTATTTTTGTAAACGGGGGTTCGATAAATTAGAGTATAGCCTCAGCGTCCCCTGCGTGGGAGGCCTTTATTGTAAAGTGACCGGCTGGTGGAATATGCCTTCAGTGTTACCACTTGGGTTGTTTCAGCAGATCTTTTTTGTGGATCAGAAAGGAGTCTTCTTAAAGCCAAGTTGTGGTCTTGATTTTGTGGTCCTGATTCGGCTTTTTGCAGTCCGCTGGACCCTGTAAGCAATGAATAACTAACTAACCACTTCGCCAGAGTAACACAAGCGTTTGAATGATAATAACTTCCGAAGATCGAAACAGCTGTGAAAATGTGAAGCTCAAAGAAACTGAAGACTTTTACCCTGTCTTCAAAAGTGTCCTATCCTATCCTATCCCATAACTCGGAGGTCGTAGGGGCACCACAGATGATCGTTTAACCAGCGTACTCTATCTTTCCCTGTCCTCAGCAACCCTGATTGTTTCGCTCAGTGTCAAACCAGTCCATTCTCGAATGTTGTCCTCCCACCTCTTTTTCGGTCTCCCTCTTCTTCTACCTCCTTGCACTGTTCAAAAGTGTAGGTCAGCTGAATTTCGAATGGAGTTCTTTATCTGGAACAGTGCCACGTAACCCACATAATACATTTACTATGAAATTTGAACACAATTTGCACAGCGGCTCTTGAGATATGACATGCAACGAACCGACGGAAAAAAAACTGTCTTCGGGCTCGTTGTGATTCTCGACTAATATGCAAGCATTTTCTTGTGAAACAAGATGGCAAACTGTTCAAATGCATTTCCAAACACTTACAGTACAAACACACGCTCCAAAATAAGCATGATGAAAAACTTACATTTTTGCATGTCTAGAAAAGGATGAAGCTGTATGACCTTGACCTTTAATAAAAGGGCAAATACAAACGATCTAACACGATCTAGTAGCAGTAGTAAAAAAATATCCGGAAACTAAAAATGATTAATTTCGAGTTCAGTAATTTTTTTAATATTTCAGGCAACAATTTTGTTTTGAAGAAAAAAAATTAAACGACGGGCTTTCAGAGGCTACTACTACTAGTGTCCGATGGCCCATGATTTGAAGTATTTGTATGCCAAGACTCAACAAAAAAACTCCAGCCGTTTCTAAGATATTGAGCAAAAAGGTTTTAGCTATAACAATATGTCTTCAATAACCTTAGGTAGCGTTCCAATGAAGTGTGGTAAAAATCCGTTCAGTGTTTCTTGAGATGGGGCTTACAACGGACCGAAAGACCGACCGACTGACAGACTGATCAACCGACAGACTGACATTTAGCTTGTTACGATCAACCCGCCGTCTATTTTAAAGTATTTCCAGTCAAGTATAGACATACACAAACACAAGTATGGACGCAATCTTCGCGTAATTAATCAAGCAGGATGAAAGCATTCGTTCACGTTGAGTTAGCGAGGGAGTCGTGAAAGATCCTTAATCCACGACGAAAGTTCCTACTCTTCTGGATGAGAGTATAAACCGAGGTCTAGCGTGTGCACGCCCTCGTTCCATCGTACGGACTTCAGAGATCCTGACTCTCGTGTCCTAAGGGTGAGTAAGGGCGATACAAATACTCAGCCAGCACTAGGTCCAATCTCCCCGATACCCTGTCGCTCAGTATTCACAACTTTCCGGCACCTCTCATAAAAACTCGTGGGTATCGCCATTATAAATTAAAACGAGGTTAGCATGAAACCAAGTTCCGGTCTAGCTTGTTTTGCTTTTATCAAAGCTTGATGCGTGACTTTTAAATATGGCCAATTGCCGAAAACGACGATTGTTAGAGCCAGAAAACGAGTGGGATAAGTATAAAAACGGTGGAGGAAGTACATGCTCAGTGAAAGGATGCAAAAAAACAATCGTAGAGGCCTGTATTTGTGGCGACTTCGGAGGTGCGTCGATCATCGACAGAAAGTGAAACAGGGCCTGAAGACTCTTGTAGTTTTCCATAGCTTCGCCGTCGCAACCTTCACAAAACACGAAGTAACTGACTATGTTAGGCGAGCGTTGTGGCCAAGTGGGCTAAGGCGGGACTAACTTGCCTTGTCCACAAGCCAGAAACCAATGGCGCCTGACAGGTGTGGGTTCGAGCCAACATCTGGGCGTTATGTTTTTCCAAATATTTTTCAAAAATTCACAAATAATGTTAGGTAGGTAGGGTTTAGGCGCGCCACTGGCGATAGAAAGGGATAATAAACTACAGCAAAAAAAATATGTGAGGGTACGATACAGGTGGCCAGTGACACATGTTATTATTCTTGAATATTTGGAAATAACTCACTAAAACACGCGGAGAAAAAAACCGGAAGTATGTTTCATTGAGGGGATTCCCGTTGGTGCATAGGATAGCAGAAAAGTGTGAATTGCGTTACGTGTTCTAGGGCGTCAGGCGATACGTCCAAAGTGGGCGCTACGAGCGGCTTGAGTTAGATCCTGTATCGGCCAGCGCCTTGAGCAGCTCATCAGGTGGATAAGCGCGATATAAAAACGAGTAAATAAATACAAAATAATATCCGAAGCATGCGAGTTACAGAATCAGGACATTAAATAAGCCATTTACAAAGGCGACAGCTGGACCTTGACAGTATCCAGGTCTTGAGAAATAACGAATGCTGCCAATCGCCTGGTACGAGCACAAGACCAACGAGTACGTCAGGAACATGGTCACACCACTTCAGGAACCATTCTGTGTCATCTTCAAAAGGAGAACGTAGGCGTTGTTTGGTCAGGTCACACGGCACAACCCCCTGGCCAACACCACCAACCCCCTGGCCAACACCACCACCACCAAGCCCCTGGCCAACACCACCAAGCCCCTGGCCAACACCACCAAGCCCCTGGCCAACACCACCAAGCCCCTGGCCAACACCACCAAGCCAGGAACAGTGAAAGGAGTCCTGCCCTGAGCAAGGCTAAGAAAGAATAGGGCAGATGACGTCACAACATAAACGGCGCTAGACGATGTGTCACTCCTATTATTATTATTATTATTATTATTATTATTATTATTATTATTAGGGGTAGTAGTAGTAGTAGTAGTAGCACTACTACTACTACTACTGCTGCTGCTACCATTTCTAATATTAGTATTATTGTTGTTGTTATGATGATGATGATGATTATGATTATCATTACTACTACTATTACTTATACTACTACTACTATTACTACTACTACTTCTTCTACTACTACTACTACTACTACTATTACTACTACTATTATTATTATTACTACTACTACTACTACTACTACTACTACTGTTGTTGTTGTTGCTGTAGTTGTTATTAGTATTATTGTTGTTGTTATTATTGTTATTATGATGATTATGATGATGATGATTATTATTATTATTATTTATATTAAAACAAGGAGCCAAGCTAAGGTTCTTAAAAGCATTCTGCAAAAGGTTTTGAACTGTCCTTCAGGTTGACGCGTTACGTGATGAACACCCATCTGTTAAGACAATTCACACACAGGCACAGAGAGAGAGGCAGAGAGAGGGAGAGAGAGAGGGAGAAAAAGAGAGAGAAAGAGAGAGAGATAGGCACACACACAAACAGACAGACAGAGAGAGATAGAGAGAGAGAGCCACACACACACACACACACATTCTCTCACTGAGAGAGAGAGAGAGAGGGAGAGAGAGAGAAAGAGAGAAAGAGAGAAGAGAGAGAGACGCACACGCACAGACACACAGACAACGGGACAACATCTTAAAGAAATCCTTCAAATGTTGGGCATGTTCTTCTAGTTCAAAATGTTCGTGCCAAAACTCCGTAAGTTCAGAAAACCCCGAAGAAAACAGAAAAACCAAAGAAAAGAAAATAGATAATCGCTCCATCTCAGAACCATGTAAGTTAAGAAAATCCAGAACCAAAAAACAACACCACAATGAAGACCAAACTAAATCTAAAAAGAAAAACGCACATTCTCAGAAACAGGATATCCAGTTCAAACAAAAAATGAGCATGACAGACAAAATACCGTAATTTTACAAATTGTTATGCAACCACGTTTTTAAGAAAGAAAAAAAAAACAACAAAAGAAAGCAAGAAAGAAAGAAAATTCTTCTTCTTCTTTTATCTACCTCCAACGTCTTCTTTTTTTAAAATTCTTCTTCTACTATTACTTAAACTGCTACCTTCTTCTTCTTCTTCTTCTTCTCCTTCTTGTTCTTGTTGTTCTTCTTCTCCTTCTTCTTGTTCTTCTTCTTCTTCTTCTTGTTCTTCTTCTTCTTCTTCTTCTTCTTCTTCTTCTTCTTCTTCTTCTTCTTCTTCTTCTTCTTCTTCTCCTAAGATCCTTCTTTCCTTGTTCAATCCTTCTTCTTGTCTTTCTTGTTCTTCTTCTCTCCTTCTTGGTTCTTGTTGTTCTTTCTCCTTCTTGTTTTGTTTTTTTTTTCTTCTTCTCCTTACTGTTGGTGTGTTGTTTTGTGCTGTTGTGTTGTGTTGTTGTTCCTTCTTCCTAAATCATTTTTTTAATAATATACATTTTGATTTTTTTACATTGAAAATGCTTTGTTGTAATCAATTTGATGGTGATATTTTTGAGATTGACTGCATCGAATACCATTACTGAAGGGGGGGGAGAGAAACCGGAGTACCAGGAGAAAACCTCGGTGAAAAGTCTCGTAGCTACTAAGACAGAAACTTTTCGACCCCGCAGGGCCGGATCCGTACCGACCTAAGACAACACCAGGCTACGATACTATCCCAAGAGCAATTCAAGTCCGCCTTGCCAACGCCTAGAAATCTCCCACTACTATGACACATGATGAAACGCTTGGACAGAATTACTGAATAATGATGAGGATGGACAGGGAGAGGGAGAGAGGGAGAGAGAGACATTAGAGAGAGAGACATAGAGAGAGGGATAGAAGGGAGAGAAAGAGAGGGAGAGAGACAGGAAGAGAGAGAAAGAGAGGGAGATAGGAGGGAGAGAAAGTAGAGAGGAGGGAGAGAGAGAGAGAGAGAGAGAGAGAGAGAGAGAGAGAGAGAGAGAGAGAGAGAGAGAGACAGCCCCAACGGGAGATGCTGGACACAGAAAGATTTGCCTGCATGATAACAAGACATTTATCCTCGTGCGTTGCCCTGTCCCCTCGCTGCCTTCCCACAATGACAGCGTTAACAGTTTCTTAATGTTGGTGGGTATTCCTGCAGTAATTGTGGGTGGTGGTGATGATGATGATGATGATGATGATGAAGATGTTGATGATGATGATGACGACGAAGATGATGATGATGGTGATGACGAAGATGATGGCAATAATCTTTCCCTCTCTCTTTGTATCTCCCTCTCTCCCTCCACAGTTTTAGTTAATTCATCATGTTTATGCAATTATTATATTTTTGTCTGTCTGTCTGTCTGTCTGTCTATCTATCTATCTATCTCCCTCCCTCCCTCCTTCCCTCCCTATCTATCTATCTATCTATCTATCTATCTATCTATCTATCTATCTGTCTATCTATCTATCTATCTATCTATCTATCTATCTATCTATCTATCTATCTATCTATCTATCTATCTATCTATCTATCTATCTATCTATCTATCTATCTATCTATCTATCTATCTATCTATCTATCTATCTATCTATCTATCTATCTATCTATCTATCTATCTATCTATCTATCTATCTATCTATCTATCTATCTATCTATCTATCTATCTATCTATCTATCTATCTATCTATCTATCTATCTATCTATCTATCTATCTATCTATCTATCCATTGTGCAGACTAATCTCCTTAAACTCCAACACAAGCACGGTCCACTGTTAGGATGTCAGACGGTAACGCTGAATATAAACCAGAAGGCAGCAATCAAAATAAGAACGAGGCTTCTAACATTTCATTCCACGCAAGTCGCTTCCCAATAGAACGCACACCAAGGGAAAATTAAAAAGCCGTTGTCTAGGCGCAGCATTTACATCGTTTTGAACTACGTGTGAACAATCCTCAGCTAACCTAACAGTTGCACTACAAAGGTTGAAAGGCCAAGAGTCGTCGTTAGAACAGTTGTCGAAATTTATTCAGAAAGAAGACGCACAACAGCATTCAACAACTGCGAGGTTGAAGCCAATTTGGAAAGACAGGACCACCAGTCCACATTCCAAGGTAAGACTGCTGCGCTCCCTTGTCATCCCCATCTTCCTATATGCTTGCGAGACATGAACCCTCACAGCAGATCTACAACAAAGAATACAAAGCATGGAGATGAGGTGCTACAGAAGACATAAGACATAAGACATAAGATTCTTTATTCGCTTCAAATGTAACACACAGAAGAATTTGCTTTGCGCTTCTGGGAATGGCATAAATCATTGACAATAACAATTAAAAACACAATTGGTCCCGACATCTGTGAATAGCTCGGGACCTAAAAACAATTTCTTCATTCACTCACATCCACAAATCATCAGCGAACCGCACACAAATGTCGTCAGGAAACAAAACAAAAAAGCAGACTACCAAAAAAAAAAAGAAAAAAAAAACAACGACAAAAAAGCATGCGCTCACACACACACACAAACACACACACACACAGAGGGTACATCCAGCTGCACAACCCCTCACGTATGTCACGTTCATAACTAAATAATATAGGCCTATTGTATGGTGTAGTTGTGACATATATAAAGGAGAGACAGATCCGAAAAATAGAGTTAGTGATTTTAGCAGTCGATCACTAACTCTATTTCTCGGATCTATCTCTCCTTTATATATGTCACAACCTCTGGGCATTTCCTATACCCAACACATCACCAACGACGAAGTCCGAAAGATCATCACACAAGCCATTGGACAACACGATGACCTGCTCACAGTGGTGAAAAAACGGAAACTCCGATGGTATGGCCACGCTACCAGATCATTAGGTCTTGTAAAGACCATTCTGCAAGGTACAGTGCAATGAGGTAGAAGAAGAGGGAGACAGAAAAAGAGGTGGGAGGACAACAGTCCAGAATGGACTGGTTTGACACAGAGCGAAACAATCAGGGTTGCTGAGGACAGGGAAAGATGGAGTATGCTGGTTAAACGATCATCTGTGGTGCCCCTACGACCTCCGAGTTACGGGATAGGATAGGATAGGATAGGACCCCCAAAGGCAGACAGCGGTTCATTTAGAGTCTCTCAACGGTACTAACAGACGTAGAATATTCCAGAATGGCGCAATCTATAACCAACCAGAACAAACTTCGTCGAATGTTCTACACAGTTGGAATATTTGACTACCTGTTACAAGGTAGATCTCGAGTATTGCGTCGACGGTAAACAAGCAATTCCACAAAGATCTCAATACTCTTAGAACAACAATACCGACCGAGCGAAACAAAGGAACTTGAAGGCAAGTTTACCCAGCATCAACATACAACCTAATCAAAGGGAAATAAATGCTATCACTGCACACTTTTTTCTTCTTTTTTTTTTGCTGCAGTTTATTATTTCTGAAGATCACTTTAAAGATCCAGATGCTCATGTCCTAGACGGTTGAGTGCCGGCGACACAATCACGCCCAGCAAGTGCCAGGTCTCTTTACCCTTCATACACGGTAGCCCAGCATTGTGCTCAGTCGTCACCGAGTTGCTCGTTGCGCCACAGGCAGCAAGTTGGCGCCTTGAGCGGCTTGAGTTAGATCCTGTGCCAGCCAGCGCCTTGAGCAGCTCTTGAGATAGAAAAGCGCTCTAAGCATATAAGAGCGAATAACTAACTAACTAATTGCACTCCATAGCTATGAAAGCTAATACAAGAATGTCAGGGGAAATATGCAAGACCAAGACACATAAATAAATGATCTTGCGAATGTAGCCGAGCGGAGGATTTGACTCCCGTCTCTCGGCCACCACCTTGAAAACACGGCCCGACCCGAGCTGTTATTTTCTTTAATCCCTTGTAAGAAGGACATAAAAATATTTTCCCTGCAAGGCGGTGAAGCTTGTTGATAGTAAACCGGGTTGCCGGCTACTTGTGCCACCACACTTCACACAAGTCGCTGCCACTGACTTGCATAAAATGCCTGCCGACAATATAGTCCCGCTCACCATGAAAAGCAGAAGATGAATGGTCAGCCGGGGAGAACAAATGTCGTGTTGCCCTGTCCTGCATAACCCAATGGCCCCTCCAAAGGATTCTATACAGCAGGAGCCACCCAAGGCTAACCAAGAAATGCAAAGTAGACAACCTCTCACCCAAACTTGAAACAGTCGCCTTCCATTTTGCCACACGAAAAGAAAAGCCAAGCCTTCTTCTGTAAGCAACAAATGGTGAAACCTCGCAGGAAAGAGAGTTAGACAACGCGCATACTGAGACACTACCTAGAAATATTAAATCAAAACTATTTAGTTCTCGTCCATCTAACGACATCGTTTCAATCGCTAAAAGAAATTTATCCGGTGTGCAACATTAATGAAACGAGGTGGAACCAGATATTAGGAAACACTCGCTTCACACAAACAAAACAGCAACAACTAAAGATATATTTTATATGCTTTGCCATTTCGAAGGCCGTTGCATTGAGCAGCCTGATGACAACGTTTCTATTGGGTTAGACACAACATGGTATTCGAATCCCTAACTTCGTGGTGAGTTGTCCGTTAGTGGTGACCGCAAGGCGACGAAATCTTACCCCACGCAATGACCTAAGCAGACGAACTTGACCTACTTACAGAACCTCGCTTCAAACTACATTATAAGTCTCAAAACGAGTGCAGTGTAATATCAGAAAGGTTGACGACAAAGCTGTGGTAACTCAGCTTAGAGATAAACAGATAGCATTGAACAAAACTTGACATTTACCAGCTCTCTAAAGGAATGTTGCCCATTACTAAATTAACCTCCTTGAGACGGTCACTTCCAATACCATCAAGCAGAACTCGCTAGGAAGAATGTAAGTTAGCCTACTTGGACATCTGACCGGTGTCCCTTGACCGCTAAGTAGCCACGCGAAGCATATCACTTGTAGATCTACCCTGCGTTTCTCCTCTGACACACAAATTTGAGACGTAACAGATAGTGACCCAGAAGCAGGACAAGAGAACAAAGGCGACCTAGAAAAGATTCATGTAGTCGCGAAAACAAGATGATTAGTCGGAGATGACGTGTAGGTCCCTTCATATCCCTTGTACACCCAACATTTACCGGGTAGTCACACGCGAAGCTGAGAACCAAGAGGGTAAAAACAAGGAGCAAACTGAAGTGAACAAAAATCCTCAGCCATCACCAACAGTGTGATAGACTAGAGACGGTTTCACGATTCCCAGGGACTAGAAGTAAGTTAACACGAGTAGTTTCTAGTACTTGTATGTTTATATATTATATTGATTGCCATGTATTAGTATGTTCATGTTATATGTATTTACAGACATCGATTATTGTTTCTAACATGTTGTGCATATTGCTCGATATATCTTAGCCTTAGGATTTAGATATCGTAGTGTGCTTATGGGAAACTCGGCAGGTGTCTGATGCTATAGACTCCTTGCAGAGGGCACCACATACGAATATATGTGAATAGAATATTGTACCCAGAGTTCTGAATTTTCCAGCTCAGCTCTGGGACGGTTTCTGGAGTCAACGCCTAACGCTTGCTCCCGTCGAATCTACCCCGCCACGTCCTGCCACGTACCTGCCAGACTCGCCCGATCATCCTGAGAGTGACCAGACTCCCTCAAAGTGACCACCGACTCAAACACTCACAGAAACTGACAGCTAAGTCCATCTAAACTGCAACTGATGTCAAAATTACCCGAAACAATATTAGACCACCAAACATATAACTTTGTAGCAGATGATGAAGAAGAACTGCAACAAACTTTCCCAGCACTTCGAACAGTTATAGTTATTAATTACATTTAATTAAAGTCATGTTAGAATTTGTGTTGAACATATAAAAGTTGAAATCACATGCATACGACTGGTGTCCTTCTATTTGTATTGTTGTGTGTCCACTAACTCTTCTTCTCCGGAGACCAAGTAGACTAGTCATTTGACTAACAAAAACCATTTCTTAAAGTGAGCCAATGATACTTTAAAACCCGAGAACAAATATAAATTTTATGTGACCAAGCACCGTGCTTAGTCACTCACATCGCTCCAACACTCTTCAACATCTTCCTAGAGCGCACAATGTCAGATGCCCTTGAAGATCACGAAAACACAGTCAGCAAAAGGGGTTGAGCAATCTCCAATCTCCGTATTGCGGATGATATTGATGGATTGACTGGGGAGAAACAAGAACTTGAACAGCTGGTACCGAGGCTTGACACCACTTCCAGAGCCTATGGAATGGAAATAAGTGCAGAGAAGACCAAAATGATGACCAACAACACCAATGGCATCAACATGGACATCAAAACCCAAGGACAATCCCTCAACACAGTGCATAGCTTCAAATATTTTGGAGCCATTGTATCAGACAATGGGTCCCGATAGGAAGTCCTCTCCAGGATCACACAAACAATTGCGGCCCTGGAAGCCCATTTGGAAAGACAGAACCATCAGTCTACATTCCAAGGTAAGGCTGCTGCGCTTCTTTGTCATCTCCATTTTCCTATACGCTTGTAAAACATGGACCCTCACAGCAGATCTACAACGAAGAATACAAAGCATGGAGATAAGGTGCTACAGAAGACATCTGGGAATTTCGTATACCCAGCACATCAACAACGCCGAAGTCCGACAGACCATCACACAAGCCATTGGACAATACGATGACATCCTCACAGTGGTGAAGAAACGGAAACTCCGATGGTATGTCCACGTCACCAGAGCATCAGGCCTTGCAAAGACCATTCTTCAAGGCACGGTGCAAGGAGGTAGAAGAAGAGGGAGACAGAAAAAGAGGTGGGAGTACAACATTGGAGAATGGACTGGCTTGACACTGAGCGAAGCGATCAGGGCTGCTGAGGACAGAAAAAGATGGAGTATGCTGGTTAAACGATCATCTGTGGTGCCCCTACGACCTCCGAGTTACGGCATAGGATAGGATAGGATAGGATAGGATAGAAAAAAGCTAGCAAGAACTTGCGAAACGATGTGAAAATGGCCGTCAGGAAACGCGTCATCGTGTTCCTGTGCTCTTTACAATGCCAGTTGCTTTTGAAAGACAATACAGAATCGCTACAAATTAGTTTTGTTTTTCTCTCTCTTTCTCTTTCTCTCTCTCTCTCTCTCTCTCTCTCTCTCTCTCTCTCTCTCTCTCTCTCTCTCTCTCTCTCAAATCGATACAAACAGAATTTTCTCTGTCTCTCTCAGTGACTATGTCTCTGTCTCTCTCTTTCTCCCAAATCGATACAAATTGAATTCTCTGTCTGTGTGTTTCTCTCTGTCTCTGTCTGTTTGTCTCTCTCTGTCTGTCTCTCTGTCTCTGTCTCTCTCTCTCTCTCTCTCTCTCAGTGTCTATTTTTCTCTTTCACTCTGTCTCCCAAATCGATACACACTGAATTCTGTCTGTCTCTGTCTGTCTCTATCTTTGGCTCTGTCTCCAAAATCGCTACAAAAGGAATTATCACTTTTCTTTTTTCTCCCACTTTCTGTATCTTTCTGGCTCTGTGTCACGGACCGGTTTTATAGTATTTTGGTCCGATGACTTTCTATCATTGTTCTCTCTTTCTGTGAGAAGATATTGGTATAATTTTTTTTGGTAAATTCTGATTGGTGGAGCTGGTCATATGACAGTTCACCAATGTACATTCAAAAATATATTCGTTTCTTTTCTTGTTGTTTCTTGTTCTTTTTCGGGTTGCTGAAGACAGGGAAAGATGGAGTACGCTGGTTAAGCGATCATCTGTGGTGCCCCTACGACCTCCGAGTTATGGGATAGGATAGGGGAGGGGGGGATAGGATAGGAGTAATGCGTGGTTGCTCTGGATTTCTCGCAGCTGTGTCTGCAGGTATATATTGTTTATTATTTAAAATGTTGTATTATAAATGTAATAGTATACATGATTATATTGTATTTGTTATTTAATAAAATTAATAATAAATAATTTTGATATTAGTGTGAAGGATGGAGTAGGATGGAGATGAACATCTTTCTCCTAAATCAATACAATCCCAACTCTCTCTCTCTCTCTCTCTCTCTCTCTCTCTCTCTCTCGCTCTCTCTCTCTCTCTCTCTCTCTGTGCCTCTGTATCTATCGCTCTCTCCCTCTCTCTCTTTCTCTCCCAAATCAATACAAACTGAATCCACTCTTCTCTCTCTCTGTCTCTCTCTCTCTCTCTCTCTGTCTCTCCCTCTCTCTCTTCCTCTCTCTCTCTCTCTCTCTCTCTCTCTCTCTCTCTCTCTCTCTCTCTCTCTCAGCTTCCTAATACAATCTGGCACGACAGAAATGGTTTGGTTGGCGGAAAAATTGTTAGAAGAAAAAAGTATGTTTGCCTGAAAAATAAAAAAAGCATGAAGGTCGGATTTCATAAATTGAAATGGAAGCTTTGCTCTGAAAAAAAAATGTTTATGCCTTTGAAAACATCGCTCTTACATCCTGGAATTGTTAGGACCTTCAGCTATGGGTACAGATGGAAAATGTTGATCGTTGTCTCCATCTTGAGCATTGCTACAGTCATTTTCAATCGTCCTATCATATCCCATCCCGTAACTCGAAGGTCGTAGGGGCACCACCGATGGTCGTTTAACCAGCGTACTCCATCTTTTTCCGTCATTCATTGTCATGGTCGATATGTTCATCAACATAATCATGATTATCATCATCTTCGTCATCGTCCTCCTCATCACAATCATCGTCATCGTCTTCTTCCTCCTCCTTCTCATTATAGTCGTCGTCATCATCATCATCATCATCATCATCATCAACATCATCATCATCGTCATCGTCTTCTTCTTCTTCCACCTTAATCTGGTACAATTTCCTTCACCTAATTCTACTCCTCCCGTCGTCTTGGCGTCCATTTTTTCTGATTGTACTTCTCCTTTTATTCGTTCTCTCCACCTCTCCCCCTCCCCCCTCCTCCACCAGCACGCCTAACCCATCCCTTTAGTACCCCTTTGTTGTGCTTGTGTGGCTATAACACACGGCGTCGTTGAGGCAGACAGAGGGATTGTGCCTGTGTCGCTATAAGACACGGCGTCGTTGAGGCAGACAGAGGGATTGTGCTTGTGTCGCTATAACACACGGCGTCGTTGAGGCAGACAGAGGGATTGTGCTCGTGTCGCTATAACACAAAGCGTCGTTGAGGCAGACAGAGGGATTGTGCTTGTGTCGCTATAACACACGGCGTCGTTGAGGCAGACAGAGGGATTGTGCTTGTGTCGCTATAGCACACGGCGTCGTTGAGGCAGACAGAGGGATTGTGCTCGTGTCGCTATAACACAAAGCGTCGTTGAGGCAGACAGAGGGATTGTGCTCGTGTCGCTATAACACAAGGCGTCGTTGAGGCAGACAGAGGGATCGTGCTTGTGTCGCTATAACACACGGCGTCGTTGAGGCAGACAGAGGGATTGTGCCTGTGTCGCTATAACACACGGCGTTGTTGAGGCAGACTGAGGGATTGTGCTCGTGTCGCTATAACACACGGCGTCGTTGAGGCAGACAGAGGGATTGTGCCTGTGTCGCTATAACACACGGCGTCGTTGAGGCAGACAGAGGGATTGTGCTCGTGTCGCTATAACACAAGGCGTCGTTGAGGCAGACAGAGGGATTTTGTTTTCCCGAAAGGATTTTGATCTGATCATTTCTGTTAGCCATTCTGATGGATAAAGGGTCTCTGTCCACAACAATCGCGTGCGTATTCAAAAAGGATCCGTATATACCAAACTAAAGTGATATCAATTACAGTTAAGTTCATTTCAGTTGGGACTTGTGTTAGCATGACGACATTTTAGCGCCCCAGACAATTTCGACCTCCGTACATATTTTATTGTACGCGTTGCGAGTGCCTGACATTGTGTCCCACTACTTATTTTTCTGTCTCCCTCTTCTTCCGCCTCCTTGGACCGTCCATAGCAGGATGGTCTTTGCAAGGCCTGATGCTCTGATGACGTGGAAGTTTCTGTTTCTTCACCACTGTGAGCACGTCATCGTGTTGTCCAATGGCATGTGTGATGGTCTGTCGGACTTCGTCGTTGGTGATGTGCTGGGTATAGGAAATGCCCAGAAGTCTTCTGTAGCACCTCATCTCCATGCGTTAAATTCATCAATAAAGCTCTGCTATGAGGGTCCATGTTTCGCAAGCGTATAGGAAGATGGAGATGACAAGTGAGCACAGAAGCCTTACCTTGGAGTGCGGACTGAGGGTCATGTCTTTCCAAATGGGCATCAACCTTGTCAGGGCAGCAGTTGTTTGTGCGATCTTGGAGAGGCCTTCATGTCGGGACGCACTGTCTGTTACAATGGCTCCTAAATATTTGAAGCTATGCACCGTGTTGAGGGATTGGCCTTGGACTTTGATGTACATGTTGCTGCCATTGGTGTTGTTGACCATCATTTTGGTCTTCTCTGCACTTATATCCATTCCAAAGGCTCTGGAAGTGGTATCAAGCCTCTGTTCCAGCTGTTCAAGTTCTTTTTCCAGTCCAGCCAATCCATCAAGGTCATCCGCAACACGAAGGTTGGAGATTGCTCTACCTATGCTGACTGTGCCTTTATGATCTGCAAAGGCATCTGGCATGATGCGCTCCTAGAAGATGTTGAAAAGTGTTGAAGAGAGTGGGCATCCTTGACGCACGCCGATAGTTGTTCTGAACCAGTTCTCGATGGCGCTGTTGCGGAGGACTGCACTGGTAGCCTTGTCATACAGGCTTTTGATGACTTCAATAATGTTAGGGCTGATGTTATACACTCTCATAGTTGCCCGCAGAGCTGCATGCCAGACTCGGTCAAACGCGGTCTTGACGTCTATAAACACAGGATGTAGACGTCGTTGGTGCTGTAGGTATTTCTCACAGATTATCCTGAGGTTGAAAATCTGTTCAGTGGTACTTCGCCCTGCCCTGAATCCTGCTTGATCTTCAGCTATGATTTGTTCAGCTTGGGGTTCCAACCTGTTGTGTATTATTTTCAGGGGGACTTTGCTGGGATGGCCGATGAAACTACGGATTTGAGTGATGAATAATTTTTTTTTACTCATAGAAAACTTGCGTGCAAATCAGACCCAATTAAACATGACAATGATAGGACATTAAGAAAAGCTTTATCTGTTTTGCCAAAAAGGCTATAAACTCACTACTACTAGTACTAATATTATTACTTCTTCTGCTACTATTGCTACTTCTTCTGCTACTACTACTTCAACAAGTTCTATTTCTACTACTTCTTCAACTACTTCTAAAGCTTTTGCTGCTGCTGCTGCTACTACTAATACTACAACTACTACTTGTAAAAAACAACTACTACTTCTACTACTATTATTACTACTACTACTTCTTCTACAACTACAACTACCACTAGTACTTGATGGTTACCAACTTCAATTAATAGACGTACACACTTAAATAGTTTAACTTCACTCCTGGGCTGTTGATGTTTGCAGTTGTACAGCAGGGAGTTGGGGCCGAGAGGTGCGTGGGAAGGGGAGAATGTCAGATACAATTACAGGGTGGGAGTGGAGGAGCAGAAAAACGTTCAATTGCGTAGGGTTCAGTAGTGAAATATGATGAACTAGTGGTTTTGTACCCTGGCAAGCCAGGGTACACAGGTTGCTGTTTAAAATGTAGACAGAGGGACAACTTTTGTCTGCGAGTTTCATTTGGACGATGATACCTCCCCATATCCCCCTTGATACCTCCCCATACCCCCTTGATACCTTCCGCACCCCCCTTGTAACCTACCTGTACCCTCCTTGATACTTCCCCGTTGATCGTTTCGCAGGTATGGATGAAAGGAATCGACCATCACCATATCCCCTTATATATACCTGTATCCCCGTTATGCCTACCCATGCCCCTTTAAACCTACCCGTAGCCCCCTTTTACCTACACGTACCACCCCATCCCGATCCTTGGTAATACTACTACTACTACTACTACTACTACTACTACTACTACTACTACTACTACTACTACTACTACTACTAATAATAATTTATTATTATTATTATTAGTTTATAAATAATAATAATAATAATAATAATAATAATAATAATAATAATAATAATAATAATAATAATAATAATAATAATAATAAATTAAAGGTAAAAAGCCTAAATGAAAAAGAAAAATATCCATATTGTAGTGTAAAAAAAAGTGGCCCGCGTGAGATTTGAACTTGGGTCGCCCTGCACGGTAGGCGAATGTTTTACTAAGTAAGCTACCAAGGCTTCCTAGAAATACCATCGATTTTTTGGTCTATATCGGAAAACATGCTGAAACCTCAATTTGATTTTTAATAGAAGCGCGCGGAATGAGGCTATTGCAGTTTGTGGACATTTTGTTTATTTATTTCTCTCAGAAACGGTTAAACGTTCGGTAAGGAAATGTCGGCTATAATGATTTCGCTGGTTTTGAGCACACAGCAGGCCGATCCGTAGCGCCCAGCACCTGCCCAGATCAGCGTCCATACCGGACAAACTTTATAGAAGTGGCGAAGAAGGACTTCCGGCTAAGCAATTTATATATATAGATGGTAAAAAAAAATAATGGTGGAAATAGATCCTTTGTTAAAAACGATCACTCCCGGCCAAATATCAAATTTCCAGCCACAAAACACGAAGACGGGAAGAATAAGGAGAGAGAGAGGGAGAGAGAGAGAGAGAGAGAGAGAGAGAGAGAGAGAGAGAGAGAGAGAGAGAGAGAGAGAGAGATCTTATGAAAATTACATTTTGCCATGGTCGTGGTTGGGAGCACAGATTCGCTCAAGATTGTAACGCCGCATTCGATTGGTCATAGACAGCGGATGTCGTTATCGCTAAAAGGATTGTGGGAAGGTTAATACCGGATGTTGACATATACACGCATGAGCCATCAGAGAGGATTCAAATTCAGACAACGATGATAACATAACGAAACGTTACAGCAAGAAAAAAACTAAACAAAACACAACCAACAGGGAGGATTGAAAACAAGTGCTGGACACTAATGCAGGCTTATAGTACCTCCTCCTACAATCAAAGACCCCATTGATCATCATCATCATCATCATCATCATCATCATCATCATCATCATCATCATCATCTTCTACTTCTTCTTCTTCTTCTGTTCTATTAATCTACTATACTATCTTCTTCGCTAAAACAGTCACCAACCCTTTTTTCTTCAAAACTCTATCGGGACAAAACTCCTCATTTATGTGTGAGGTCTGTGGGTTCAGCTTGGGAATATTGGACGCTTTCTGCCAAATGGTCACTGGGGCTTCCTATGATGTTATTATTTAGCAAAGTAGGCATTTTATATGTGTTTTGTTGATAATTTATAATGATGTTTGTATTCTATTTTGTTTTTGTAAACGGGGGGTTTGATAAATTAGAGTATAGCCTCTGCGTCCCTTGCGTGGGATGCCTTTATTTTAAAGTGACCGGCTGGTGGAGTGCCTTCAGTGTTACCACTAGGGTTGTTTCGGCAGGTCTTTTATGCGGATCAGGGGTGATTACTCTTTCAGTTAAGTTATGGTCTTGATTTTGTGGTCCCGATTCGGCTCTTTGCAGTCCGCTGGAGCCTGTAAGCAATGAATAACTAACTAATTTTAAATATATAGGGTTTAAAATTGTGATTCTGTTCCTGTTGTAATTCCTTTGGGTTAACTAAAGATGTGTTGTATTGTGCTTAACGTGGACCATTGCTAAGGTGTGCCCTAACCACTGTCTCACTGGTACAAACAGAGAGAAGTAAATTACAAATAAAATACTGTTACAGTAAAAAAAACGGGACAGAAAGACAAGAACGGGAGACAGTTATTAAAAAAAAGAAAGAAATGAAGCAGACAAGGACCAGGCCGGATTGAACAATATACAACCAAAAATATAAACATGACAGACTTTCTCTCACTCTCTGTCTAATATCTCTCTCTCTCTCTCTCTCTCTCTCTCTCTCTCTCTCTCTCTCTCTCCTCTCTGTCCATCACACACTCTTTCTCTGTCCCACCCCTCTCCATTCTTGTGATCTCTCTCTCTCTCTCTCTCTCTCTCTTCGTCTCTCTCTCTCTTCGTCTCTCTCTCTCTTCGTCTCTCTCTCTCTCTTCGTCTCTCTCTCTTCGTCTCTCTCTCTTCGTCTCTCTCTCTTCGTCTCTCTCTCCCTCTCTCTCTCTCTCTCTCTCTCTCTCTCTTTGGGCGCATGGTCTGACGCCCGGACAACTGAGCACAATCCTGGGCAGACAGGGATGGGGGAGGAGGACCTAGGTGCATGCTGGGTGTGTTCTTGCTACCGGCACTCACACGTCTAGGACATGAGCGTCAGGATCTTTAAAGTCCGTTATGATGGAATGCATGCGACGCAGGCTAGACCTCGGTTTATACTCTCATCTGAAGGACTAGGAAACGGGAGTAAAGTGTCTTTCCCAAGGACACAACACAATGCCCCGGCCTGGGCTCGAATCCGGGACCTTCAGATCCGCAAGCCAAAGCTCTACCATTAGGCCTCCGTGCCTCCCTCTCTTTGCCTCTTTGTCTCTCTGTCTGTCTTTCTTCTTCTCTACCCCCATCTCCCGCCTCCCTCTCTCTCTCTCTCCTCTCTGTCCATCACACACTCTTTCTCTGTCCCACCCCTCTCAATTCTCTGTCTCTGTCTCTGTCTCTCTCTCCCTCTCTCTCTCTCTCTCTCTCTCTCTCTCTCTCTCTCTCTCTCTCTCTCTCTCTCTTTCTCTCTGTGTTCACGACCCACTGACTGCAACGCAGTCATTTCGGAACAACGAAGTTTCGCTGCGCTTTCGTGTAACCTCGTGATTCAGATATATCCCTTTGCTTCCATACAAACGTTTCGACAACTATGTGAGAACACGCACTTTCATTTGATGGACGTGTGGCTCCCATACCATCCTTATAGTCTTTGACTAACGACTTTCTCTGCTTGGTTGGGTTGTCTCTTTTATTTCCGGCAGCTCTACTCTTTCAGCTAATCATCTGTCAACCGCGTTTATGGAGTAAAAAGAAAATAATAAAAGCATGTCAAGTGTCCTTTCTGTCACCTTTGTGTCGTTGGGGAAGGAGAGACCCGCCTTTTCTCTAGGCCAGCTTAGTGAGGGCGGTGCCTATATTCTCTCTCTCGTTGCTTTGCCTTCCCGGGTTCTAAACAGATTCAGAGATACCCGTTCACAGCTGGGTGGACTGAGATTGGAGGGATAAGGTGGGGGGTGAGGTGGGGTGTCATGCGCTTGTTTCCACTTTTTTGTGTTTTGGTGAGTTGCTTTCCAAGCATGGGCTACCCATCCAAGTATTAACCCTTCCCGACGTTGCTTAGCGTTAAACATGGCTAACGTGGTCACCCATCCAAGTATTTTACCCTTTCCGACGTTGCTTAGCGTGAAACATGGCTAGCATGGGCTGAAGCTACTAAACTACTGCGGCAAACCGAAGATAATAATAATAATAATAATAATAATAATAATAATAATAATAATAATAATAATAATAATGGATGTTATATACGGATATATGCTATATAGATCTGTCCTATAACACGCTCCAACTGATCTTAATAATAATATTAATAATAATAATAATAATAATAATAAAAAGAATAATAATAATAATAATAATAATAATAATAATAATAATAATAATAATAATAATAATAATAATAATAATAATAATAATAATAAATTGCATTTATACAGCGCATTTTTCATTAGAATAACAACTCAAAGCGCTTATACACATCATTCGTACGCATCATCACAACATTTGCACTACATCATGTACAGCATCTTTCAGAAAGTATTATTAATGTTCTTACTATTTAAACAGAAAACGCCTTGCGGAACAAGTGCGCTATTAAGCAGCTCTTGAAGGAAACAAGGTCTGTACAAGGTCTTAAACCGGCAGGCAGTGCATTCCAACTCTTGGGTGCTTGAAATCTAAAAGACCGCTCGTCAATTGTTTTAAGCCGACGTTTCTTTGAATTGTTCTCGCTGCTGCTATCGCCACTACCGCCAGCACAGACAGACCTACCGGAACATGAGCGGAGTGAAGCGCCGTCTACATCATTATAATATAAGGTAACAAAGTCCGCCTTTAGGCCATTGGTAGGTCACCGCCTTCATCCAATCCGTCTGAGTATGCCACAGTACCTCTCCGCAAAAGAAGTCGGTTCAATCGATTCAGCGATTCGTGCAAGTCATAAATACGGGAAGTCTATTTTCGGACCTATTAGTTAAGTTTCTGTGAAATAGCGTTTTTTTGGTGTTTTTTTTTTGGCTCCAGTTTATTATCCCTTTCTATCGGGAAACTCTGAGCCGCCTCCCCCGGGGAAGGCGTAGTCGCAGCCAGTGGCGCGCCCAAACCCTACTTATCTAACATTATTTGTGAATTTTTGAAATTTTTGCTGGGGGAGCAAACACGGAGAAAACCCCCGAGACGTTGCCCGAGTCGAAAGTAAATATTATTCGGAGAAACATAACGCCCAGATGCTGGCTCGAACCCACACCTGTCAGGCACCATTGGTTTCTGGCTTGTGGACAAGGCAAGTTAGTCCCGCCTTAGCCCACTTGGCCACAAGAAAAAATCACCATCAACTGACGGAAGTAACCTTTGCCCTTCTCGGTGGCATGCGCAGTTGAGATATCTCGATGGGGTGGCCTCGTGGCGCAGTGGATAAGTCGCCGGTTTCCTATGCCGCGGGTTCGATTCCCGAAAGGGGCGAACGTATGTGACTTAGGTACGAGACCATTGAGGTCACCGAGGGTTTTCTCCGGGCACTCCGGTTTCCTCCCTCCCTTCAATAATGGTACAGGAAGCAGTCAATATAAAAATTTCCAAAATAAAAATTCGATTTTCTTCCGTCTTCTAATAGCGATCTCCCTGCCTTTACACCACCTGTTTGAGTGATGTATGTGTATTTGGTGTGTGTGAGGGTAAATGAGACAGGTGAGCGTGTATGTTGGTATAGATCGCCGCGCTTTGAGCCTTGGGGGAAAGGCGCGTACATAGCATCCTGTATTATTATTATTATTATTATTATTATTATTATTATTATTATTATTATTATTATTATTATTATTATTATTATCTACAGCAGGCATTTAGTTAAACAGCTTTGCTTGTGGTAATTATGCTTGATAACAAGAAAAACGTTCAAACTTAGGAAAAGTGCAAATGCTGCTACTGTTGCGAAATGTATAGCTGCACTACGATTGGCAAAGATGAGAAGTACGGGAAGAGAGGGGACTATAAACTGATAAACATAACATAACAGCTGTCGGTAGTCGATAGTTTCTATACTGTGAGTGTGCATGAAACCGAAAGAAGGTTCGTACAGCCACATGTGAGTGTCAAAATATTGGATTTTGTGTTGAAATGCGTGCTGAGGCATTGTGTAAGAAAACGTCAATATTTTGCTGTGAAATTCCATCCCGTATGTTTAATCCCCTCTCGGGAAACCTAACTTTCTGTTTCAAACTATTCAGCCTACCGCTGAGTGATAGATTTGTAGTGCATGTGGGACTCCATTTTCCTATCCTCAACGCCATACATTTTGCAACAGTAATTCAATCCTCACTATTTTAATTCCATTTGTAACCCAGGACAAACACCGCGTTGTGCTGTCTTAGTTAACTCATATCGACCCAGGTTCCAGGTTTCCCTGTCTGAAAATAAAGACATCGCTCTTCAGTGACTATTCATTATTCATTAACTCATTTCAACCTACGATCCGCAAGGGGCGAACTTGTGCGACATCGGTACGAGACTATTGAAGTCACCGGGAGTTTGTTTTCCGGGTACCCCTTCCCCCCCTTCTTGCCCCCCCCCCCCCCTTCAATAATGATTGGATGCAGTCAATCTAAAATTCCAAAATAAAATCGGGGGTTTTCTCCGGGTACTCCGGTTTGCTCTTCCAGCAAAATACATTTAAAAAAACTACAACTAATATTAGGTAGGTTGGGTTTGGGCGCCCTACAGGCTGCGACAACACCTTCCCCAGGGAAGGCGGCCCAGAATTTCCCGAAAGAAAGGGACAATAAAGCGTTACAAAAAAAAATTCGATGTTACTTTCCGTCTTCAAATAGTGATCTCCCTGGCTGCCTCATTGCCACGTGTTTAACATCTGTACTTATATATTATCAGATTTATACAGTATCTTGATTGCTCTTTTCTAAAGACGATTTAGATGAGGCTCAAGTTAAACATCTTATAATATAAATACAGATGTAACAACTAAATGAGAAATATAAAGAACTCCGAATATTACCACTTCAAACACAATTTATATTTAATACAGCTATTTTTATTTTTTTGAATCCCAAACGGACAAACACCTCCATGTCTTGATACATTTTTTACTAAGACAGTTGATGGGCATAGACTTTATAATTATAAACTACCCCTCCCTCGCATTGATTTATACAAAAATAGCATATCTTATTTCCTATCCTATCCTATCCTATCCCGTAACTCGAAGAACACAAAGCATGGAGATGAGGTGCTACAGAAGACTTCAGGGCATTTCCTATACCCAGCACATCACCAACAACGAAGGCAATGACATGCTCACAGTGCTGAAGAAACCGAAACTCCGATGGTGTGGCTACGTCACCAGAGCATCAGGCCTTGCAAAGGCCATTCTGCAAAGCACGGTGCAAGGAGGCATAAAAGAGGGAGACGGAAAAAAGAGGTTTGGAGGACAGCATTCGCGAATGGACTGGCTTGACACTGAGTGAAGCCATCGAGGGTTGCTGAGGACAGAGAAAGATGGAGTACGCTGGTTAAACGATTATCTGTGGTGCTCTAACGGGTTACGGGATAGGATAGGATAGGATAGGATAGAATAGGATAGGATGGGATTATTTATTTATTTATTTTTTTTTCGTACTTGTATAGCACTTTTCAAGGCTCAAGAGCCGCTCAAGGCGCTGATTGATACAGGGTATAACTCAAGCCACCAAAGGCGCCCACCTGCACCCGTTGGGCGCACATTCAGGCGCCCAGACAACGTAGCACAATCTTAAGCGACCAGGTGAGGGGTTGAAGGACAAGGGACCTAGTGCAAGCTGGGTGTATTTGTGGGGCCGGCACTCACCCGTGTAGGACATGAGCGTCAGGTTCTTTGAAGTCCACGTGATTGAAACTGTGAATGCACTGACCAGACCTCATACTCTCATCCGAAGGGGTAAGAAAGCTGTGCCTCATTTTGAAAAAAGAATAAAATTATTGTGGGTTTTTTATTTTTAAGTATTGTGCAAGCAATGACCCTCGAGAGAGGGTCTTAATACCTGGACAATGTGGTAAGGTTTTAAAGGCAGATGTTTGTGTCCCGTCTAATTTATTATTGCCTTTGTTACTGGTATTGTATTGTGCAAGATTAGCTTTAAGTTGAGTTAATGCCGTCCACCTGCTAGAGACATGGTTTTAAAAAAATTGAAAATGTATAATCCCTGGCTCAGTCCCCATTTTATACCACCGAAATACATAATTCCACATTAAAAGAAAGACAGAAAGATAGAAAGAAATAAAGAGGAAGAAGAAGAAGAAGAAGAAGAAGAAGAAGAAGAAGAAGAAGAAGAAGAAGAAGAAGAAGAAGAAAGGAAAAAAGAAAGAAAGAAAGGAAAAGAAAGAAAGTAGGAAAGAAAGAAAACAAGAAAGAAACAACACGAAAAAAGAAGACGACGAGAGGAAGAAGACAAAGAAGAAGAAGAAGACAAAGAAGAAGAAGAAGAAGAAGAAGAAGAAGAAGAAGAAGTGGCCAAGTGGTCTAAGGCGGGACTAACTTGCCTTGTCCACAGACCATAAACCAATGGCGCCTGACAGGTGTGGGATCGAGCCAGCATCTGGGCGTTATGTTTCTCCCAATATTATTTACTTTCATCTCGGGGATTTTCTCCGAGTACTCCGGTTTGCTCCCCCAGCAAAATTTTAAAAACACAACTAATATTAGGTAGTTTGGGTTTGGGCGCGCCACAGGCTGCGACTACGCCCACCCCAGGGGAGGCGACCCAGAATTTCCCTATAAAAAGGGACAATAAAGCGTTACCGAAAACAGACAGTGGTGGTTCACCCGTCCCCTATACGCTTAATGTGTCCGGAAACGTAAATTTACTCAAAAAAAAAAAGTTACCGAAAACAAAACCAAAAAGAAGAAAACGGCCAGCAACATCAACAATTACAACAACATAAAACAGCAACATAACGCAGAATTACATACGTACGACTGTACAATCTCTTTACCCCCAGATTCTCGCTCCTAATACTATTGTCTATAGAACTTGATCATCGCCATTTAAACAGGTTCATTTAGCAAACAACATTTGGGTCAGCTCCCTTGTTCCCCCAGGGCTAACTTGCTCCAAGTCTATGTTACCCCAGATCTATATTATCCCAGGTCTAAATTCTCCCAGCTCTATGATACCTCATGTCTATGTTACCCCAGGTCTACGTTAGCCCTGGCCTAGGTTACCCCAGGGTTAAGCTACCAAAGGTCTACGTTACCCCAGGTCTACATTACCCCAGGTCTAGGTTACCCCAGGTTTGTGTCCTCTCTTAAGTAGCTTTAGACCTATGCTGCATCAGGGTGATGTAACACCAGGTTTACATGTCCCCAGGATTATGAGCTCAGGCCCAAAGTCTTTAATACCTACCCCTCTCCCCCCCCCTCTGTGTTTTTTCAAGGAACTTGACCTACCACAAGGTGTATTCTAGTATGTGTGCTTGTGTAACGAAATAGCTGGGAAACTGTTGTTTTTCAATCTGACCGTCTCTCCGTCCGTCGGACCGCATGTGCGCACATTTCTCTGAAACTAATGACAAGTTTGCTTGCTTTTTTAAAATGTATTAATTTTCTTTCATTTTATTTCTTTATTTTAAACTAGGTTAAACTATAGTCAGGGGATAAAGATGCCTACCATCTAACACAAATGCATGGCTGACGTCATCAGGATTACGTCATCACTTGCTGCTTTTTGCTTTTCTAAACGCATTTTTTTCCCCAAACTACTTCGCACGAAGATGTTTGAGCGCCTTCATCCTTTGTGTTTGGAGAGATTTGGTTCAAGCTTGGTACGTACTTAGACTGCACATAATGCTTTAACATAAAACCAAACTTAGGCAAATCGAGTGACGTCATCCAAGTTATAGCCAAAGGAATGACGTCATCACGATCGCGATAGAATTCTGGGCTGTACAACATACTGAACTACGATAAAAGGGTCACGTGTGCGGTAGATTAATGCGCGCTTATTGAAATCTTAAGTAGCTTCGTTGCGCTAGAAGTCTGCGCTGTACAAAATACTAAACTACGATGAAGGGTTAGATTTGTATGGCTGCGCGTGCTGATATAGATCTTCCCGTGGCTGTTTTGATCGCCTACCCACTGCTAAATGGCAAATTATAGTAAGTCCCATTGTCGTCGTTTCTGACACCATGCAAGTGTATTCTGATTTAGCCTACTATGTTTTGCCTGTGTCGGTGATCGTTTTATATTTGTGGTTTTAAACGTTACTAGTTTTTTAAACTCACTCAGTTTCTCAGTTTTATTCCATTTCACTGTATGTGTGTACGAGGGTGTCCAGATCTCGTTTTGCCCTTCGACTATCTTCAATGATTTCCTGTCCGTTTTCTAATAGCAATCTCCATGCCTTAACACCACATGCTTGGGTGCTAGATGTGCGTTGGTTGTGTGTGTGTGTGTGTGTGAGAGAGAGAGAGAGAGAGAGAGAGAGAGAGCGAGTGTAAAACATGTGAGCGTGTATGTTGGTACAGATCGCCGCGCTTTGATGCTGATGGATAATTTGGGGAGAAGCGGGTATATAGCATCCAGTCTTCTTCTTCTTCTTCTCCTCCTCCTCCTCCTTCTTCTTCTTCTTCTTCTTCTTCTTCTTCTTCTTCTTCTTCTTCTTCTTCTTCTTCTTCTTCTTCTTCTTATTGTAAGTAGTAGTAGTAGTAGTA